>JANZLQ010000052.1:16612040-16643599 GCA_026212715.1 Elanus axillaris
CGCCCCCCAACCCGGCTGCACACACTTCTCCCCAGGGATTAATTTTCCAACATTTTCAGTGTTTTCCTTGCAAAGGTCATTAGTAAACCGGGAGAGAAGGAGCACACCAGGGCCTTTCTTTGGCTATTTGGGATTTAGAGGCTCCATGCACGGTGCCCTGGCACACACTGGCAGTGCCATCACCATGCTGTCACCTGCACACAGGGACCATCAGTGATCCGGTGATCCGGCTCGGTGATCCAGGCTGTGGCACACCGGGAGAGCCACAATAGCCCATTAAAAGCCACGGTGCCGTTTGGCACGCAGGGTTTTGGGAGGGGTGAACCATGCTGGCTGGGAAGGGGCCGGCAGCGGAGGACCGCAGTGATTTGCACCGGCATTCCCGTGGCAAAGCTTTGCCCCATCACAGTGGTTTTGCTCTCAACCGAAACTCCTGCCTGGCAAGCAAGCCCCACTGCCCGGCAGGCTTGGCTCTCCATCCCTGGCCTGGGACGCTTCCCTGGAGGAGAGAGGCTTTGCCGAGACCGCCGAGCATCCCACTGGAACTGGATTAATGGCAATGGGGCAGCGGCAGGAGCTTCGGCCGCATCCCGGCCCCTCGCAAGCCACCTCACCCCTGACCTGCTGTGCTATTCTTGGCCAGCCCCCACCTCCCACCAGTGCCGCCGCCAGTGCTCGTAAATCCTCTCCTACGGCACCCGTTATTCCAGTCCTGCCCACACACACGCTGCTGCCAGGGCTTCTCCGTCCTAACCTGCCCTGGGAGTTATTACCCTGAAAAAAAGATGCATCAGATAACTGCAAGCAAAAGTGCACGCGGGGAACATGGTCGGTTCCCCGGCTCTTTGGGATGAAAGTTTTGCTTCAAAAAGAAGCCTGCTTTGCACTGAGTCACAGCAGGCGACAGCAAAGGTCACCGGGAAGCCAAGTGCCCGCTCCGGTCCCCGGCTATCGGCTCTCCGACGCTGGCTCGCCACCTGGGCAGCCGGAGCCGAAAATATCCCGATGACAGAGAGGTGATGACTAAGATTTTGGGCAGTGACTGGCAGGTTTGGATGCCGTGGGTCACGGGGTGTGGGGGGAAGGCAGCACACAGACTGCCGGGGAGAAGCACCCCAGGGTGTGCCGGAGGGGGAAACGAGGCCGTGGGGCTATGCCGGCTGCTCTCTCCCTGCCTAGTCTGCCCAGATGTGCACGCACAACCTGCCCAGATGTGCGTGCCAGCTCCATCCAGATGTGCACACCCGCTCCACCCACATACCCATGCCCGTTCCACCCAGATGTGCATTACCAGCCCACCCATGCGTGTGCATGCCCGCTCTGCCCAGACGACGTGCGTGCCTCTTCCATCCAGATGTGCACATCTGCTCTACCCAGCCACCCATGCCCAGCCCCTCCAGCTGTGCCCGCTCCCCCCAGATGTGCCGGTCTTGGCTGCGGGGCTGAGCTGGCAGACGAAGCTCGCAGCAAACCCCAAGCTCGCCATGCGGCCGGGCCAGCTGCCAGTCCCCGCTCTTCAAAGGCAGGGACTGAGGCTTTTTTCTGTTCCGGGTAGGGTTGCTCCCGTGCGGGGACCTCGCTGCTATTCCTGGCTTTGCCATGGGCTTATCGGGAGAGGCCGGGCCTCCTCCCTGTTTTTCTCCCTGCTGATGTGGGTTGCCTGCTCGCCCCAAGATGCAGTGGGTTCTGGCTAGCCCCGGGGATGGGAGAGTCAAAGGATAAAGTTCCTTTTAAGAGGAGAGAACAGGAAGAGGGCGGGAGGGAGAAAGTAGGGATGAGCACTGTAAACCCTGCCTTTTTTTTTTTTTTTTTTTTTTTTTTAAATAGTAAACAGCTATTCTGGAAGAAAGGGAGCAAACTCTGCTCGCAATGGGCACGGGCTGCTGAGCTGTAGGAGAGGCTGGCGGGGTCGGGTGTGAAGCCCCGCTTGCTCCTGCAAGCTTCCCCTCCCGGGGTCCCGCTGCCTTCCCCAGGGCGAGGGGGACCTGCGGCTGGGAAGCAGCTCTTTGCTAGTGTGGGGGGAATGATGTGCAGGGAGGAATAACCCCCCCGCTCCAGCCCATTGCCCCTTTGCTGAAATGCTGGCGAGGGCGAGGGGAGCATCGCACGCCGGCGGCCCCCAAAGATCCCTGCCACGAGCGGAGCTAATGGACGCTGATGAGCTGCCGGGTTTATTAATGCCCTTTTATGAGAGCATTAATAGTTCCTAATGACACCATTTGAGCTTCCTAGTCTTTTATCTTCTCTTTCTCTCTTTCCCCTGCCGAGGACACAGTGTAGGAGGTGGAATTAAATATTTCCACCCTCAGGTCCGTGCTGTGTGGTATCGAGTGCTGGTAGGGCACGGGATGCTGGTGGGATGCTCGCGCGGAGACGTGGACAGGCTTAAAAATCTGTGCCATGCAATTTCTGTGCCAGGAGCTCCTCTCTGTACTCTTCTCCTCAGCCAAAAGAGTGGAGAAAATTATTCCCCCCCATTCCCGACACCCCCTTGCCAAGCTGGACACCGACTGCACGGAGGCTCTCCGGTAGATCGCAGCCAGCCCTCCGTGTTGCCTGCTGCACGTCGCAGCATAGGGCGGGGGGGAATAAATAAATACAAATAAATTAAGAAGGCAGTGAGTCACATTTTGTTTTCCTCTTGATCTTTTTTTTTTCTTTTTAACTTTCCTTTCTTCCCCCTCTCCAGAACGTGTCTGATCCCATCAGAGAGGAGGGGAAAGGGATGGGTGGCGAGCGCGCCAGCGATTCGCCCGGGCGAGGACGGAGGGTTATGGAAAGTGGGTGTGGGAATCGGCACAATCGCTGGCAGGGCACCAGGACAAACAGATGACGGATGGGACCCAGGGCTGTGCAGCAGAGTGGGGCTGGGCTGCTGCCGCCTTGCCGGGAGCGTGCCCCAGCCCGGCCCCGGGGACCCTGGGGACCCCATGGGATTTATCGGGGTGCTGGGGGGCCGCATCCCGCGGGGCAGCAGCCGAGGTGCCAGCCCGGCAGCGTGCTGATACGATTAACCAACAATTAACCAAGTGGGGAAGTTAATCCCCAAACAAACAGGGCTCCTCCTGCGCTGCTCGCTTACGGCACGCTAGCTTGACGGGGGGAAGGCGGCTTCAAAGCCGGCACAGCCAGGAGCCCAGATTTGTTATTCTCTCTTTCTGTGATCTTTATAATGAGGTCAGGATTTATGAATTGGCTCTCGGGAGCGCAGGGGAGCATCCCGGGAAGGGCAGAGCCACCAGGATGGCAATCCAGCCTCCTGCAAGTGGAGCAGAGGCTCGAACACGGAATAAAGGAATAAGGCTCTAAGTGCAGCTGGATACGGATCTGTTCAACCATGGCCTTGCAGAGTAAGGTGCACACTTTGGTTTTTCCTCCTCTCCACCAAAGCCAGCACCAGCGGTGAGGATCACTCCTATCCCAACTCCCAGAAACGTTCAGTCTCATCCTGCTTTCCAACAAAAAGCATGTGAGAAAAAAATCCTTGTCCAAGAGAAACTCTCCCTCCAATTATTTCTGCATGGAGGGAGGCCATGTGAGAGCAGGGCAGGGCCCAGCAAGCTCCCAGCACTCCCAAACTCTGGCATTTCCCAGCTCAGCTGCCCATTTGCATTTTAGCTCACTTCCACACTGATCCCCGCACTGGGCATGGGATGGTCCCGAATTGCCCCGGCTCGCCCACACCACGCCGACCCTCTCCCTGCCGGCACGGCTCCAGACCACCCTCGCTTTTCCGATCACCATCAAGCTGGGGTTTTGTGCCCGAAGGAGACTGTCAGCCCCTACCATGCAAATCCTTTTTTTTATTATAAATGTCACATCCCGTTATGCCAACGTTATGCCACTGAATTAAAGCTTGGCGTGTCCACGTTGTGTTCTTTCCATTGGGAAAGGATTTAGTAGAAATAGAAAAATACAGAGAAAGACATGGAAGGAGTTCACGGAAGAAAAGCCCACTAAGGTGGGGGTGTCACCTCCGGCTGGGGAGGTCCCTGTGCTGCCAGGAGGGGAAGGGAATGGTGGAGAAGGGTCTCTCTCTCTCATCTACTGTATTACCCAGGGAAGTGATTTAACAGGAGATTCCCAGGGCAGGGAATGACTTAGCACAGGCCATGGTGGGAAGAGGTCCCGGGTGCTTGTGGGGAGCTCGTGCACAAAGGGAGCAAGGATTCTCCCCGGCATCCCTGGTCTGGGCTGGCCCTGTACACCCAAACCTGCCCGTGCACCCGCCTGCACCTGCACATTTTGGAGGAAACCAGAGCCCCCTCCCTGCCTTTCTGCATTAGAAATGCAGCCGTTTGGCTTTAACAAGGCTGCAGTTTTCGGCGTTGCAGCGGACCCAGCGGGCTGCACGCACAGCCCGGCTGGTACCCCGCTGCCCGGCCCATCCACCGCGCCTGCTGGCTGCTGACCAGGTAAATCAGGAGAGAAGCTGGGAAATCAAGGATTATGAACATCCTGGCAGCCCATGCACACTTTTGGCTGTCCAGCCCTTGGGACACAGCTCCCTGTATCCCTCCTGCTTCTCGCCGGCACGTTCTTGGAGGTGCCGGAGCCCTCTCCTGCTCCGTCTCCATGTGCTCAGCCCCGAGCTGGGAGAACCACGGTCACCTTGCTGCAGAGAGGACACCGAGGGTTGTGTCCCTGAGGCCACAGATAAACCCACACCGAAGCCTGGCAGAGCACCCAGAGCCGGTGCCGGATCCCATCGCGCCCCAAATCCAGAGAAACCTCTCCTTCCCGCTGGAAGCAGGCCAGCTTTCCCAACCCCAGATGTTATCCTCAGCCTCTGCTGTCTGGTGCTTCCCCATAGTCCCAGTTCCCGGATCCTTGGGATGACTCAGGGCCCTCAGCTTTTGCTCAGAGCCAGTTTCACTCCCCTGGCACAGCTGGAGACGTGGCACAGGCCACCCGGACCCGAGGCAGAAACGATCCCCAGCATCTCAGCGCCACCAAAACACGAGTACCCCACGCCTCCAGCCTAACTTTCTGCCTGGCTCTTAATTGCCCAGCCACTTTGCCTTTCATGCATGCAAATGACAGGAGATTAATCCGCTGCTTGAGAGCCTCCTGATCCTCTCGGCAGGCTCCGGCGATGCGCGGTCCAGCACCGTGTCCCCAGGGACCTGCCGAGCTACATGGGGCCGGATAAATGCAATTGCCCCAGCCCTGGTTGCCAGTCCCCCCGTTACCCATAGCCCAAGCCCCAGTATTTAATTTCCCTTAAGTCTCACGGAGTTTCACTGTTCCGGGTGATATTTTGGCTTGTTCACTGTCGGTCTGTGTATGAAAGTTTGATAAACTACATCCGAGCCACATGCAGGCACGGGAAGAGTGGAGAAGCGGCATTTCTTTCTGCGGGGAACTTCTTTTGGGGGCAGATCCAGAACATCAGTGGGTGGCGAGGAAAAGCTAAAAACCCGGGAGGTTTGGTACCGCACAACCGGTGGACCTGTCTGGTTTTGGACTGACACGGCTACAAGCACCGAAACCGCTTGCCTTTCATACCATCACTGCACAAATATGCAGCCTCATCCAAAAATATGAACTGAGCCTCATTAGAGCCCCCGGGAAAGCTCGTTGTGAGTCCCCGAGGGTCCCCAGGGAGCAGAAGCAGCTCGAAGGGTCCTGTTGCCACCCTTGGGTCCCCAGTGAAGGCACTGCTCTGCCCGGGTCAGAGCAGGACCGGGTGGTCATGCCGGGATGTCACCGCTCCGACACGGCTCCAAAGAGCCTCTCCTCTGGCTTTCCAGGGTCAGCATCGCCGACGATTTATCCCGATCGCTTTTAGGATTATTAGGTAGCGATTACAGCTTCTTGGCGTGGCCCAGCCTTTTTTCTAGTTTGCTATAAATGGGAAAGGCTACCATAAAAATATATTAAAAAATAAATATCAGGCACGGTTGTAATTTAAATTAATGCTTGTCTGATACACCCTAATGCCCCAGGGAAGGACATGCTATAGGGTTATTAAGTAAGCAAAATAAACATAAATCACCTCAGTGTTTGGCTCTGCAAGGTTTTTTAATCTAGGAGCATGAAAGCAGCAGAGACAAAATGCTGCACTTAATAACCTGAACCGTTCAGGATCCACGTGCTGCAGAGACCTTCACCGGGCTCCTAACTCCCTCCTAGAAGCCCAAGGACGGCATTGCCAGTGCCAGAACATCCCATTTCAAAAGAGGGAGGCTCTGCTGGGTGGATTTCCAGAAGCGACAGATACCTGCCTGTCTTAGGCGTTGCTGGCACAGACGCTCTGCCTATCTGCACCTTTCCTTAATGATCTAGGTGAGGGGTCCAAGGCAGCGGGGCGGAGGCTGTGATGACACTTGGATGGTTTTGAAACTTCAGCCAAAACACTTCTGTTGAAAAAGGAGGGTTTGTTTTCTGTTTTGTTTTCTTTTTTTTTTCAAACACCCCTGATATTATAGAGGCAGAGGGCAGCGCTGGGATGGGGGGAATGGGATGCAGGATGCTAGGCTCCGGCTCCAGATGTGCAGCCAAGCTGCTGCGGGAGGGCATGCGAGGTGTGGCTTTGCCAGAGCCCCCGCAGTGTGGATCTAAGCGATGGATTTGGGAGGAGAGGTTGGCTGGCTTGCCAAGAAACTGCACCAAGGAGTTTTCCTGCTACCCCTTCTCTCCTGGCTCCCTGGCAGAGAAGCGTCAGGGTTCATTTAAGCAGGAAAAATGCACCGGTTGAATAAAAAGACGATTTAAATCAGCTTATGCAAAGGGCTGTACATGCTCTGATTGCTGTCTACGCCGGCTCTGCCTTGCTTTCGTTGGCAGTGGCTGGAAGCTGGAGCAGCGGCGGGCGGGCAGCAGCACCCGGTGGGGTGGCCGCAAACCCAGCGCGCCCGAAAGACCCTTTCGGAGAGCGTTGCAATCGCGTCCTGCGCGGTTCCACCCCGTCTCCCAGCCCCTGGGCCTCTGTTGTAAACCGGGATGATAAATGATGGATGCGATTGCTAAGAAAAACAGGGATGTTGATAGCAACCCCAGGGGCGTGTTAGGAAGCTGTGTGGATGCCGGGCTCTGCGGCTGGCTGGGTTTAATATCCCCGCGGTGTTGCAATTGCGGGCGAGCTCACGACGGAGCTGGCTGCCAGATGAGTCACCCTGACCCACTGGCCCGGTGCTGTCCCACTGAGGGGAGGGCTGGCGTGGGCTTCGTCCCACACACAATCCAGCCAGGACCCCCCGTAAGCATCCCCTGCCTCCTTGGTGCCGGTGGGATAACGACTGGGGCTGCGTTGTTGGGGTGGGAAGTGGTGCTGGGTTCAGAGGAGGAGGAGGAAGGCCTGAGGAAGGCTCGGGTGTGGGGAGGAGGGTGGGGAAGAGAAGGAGAAGGGCAGTTTTTGCACCTCACTGGGGTTTTTTTGCTCACGGTGGCAGGGTGGCACAGCTCAAACACGCTGCTTGCAACACCGATTTTCCCAGCAGCCGCCGGACCACACCTGCATCGCTCCGTGCGGCTGCTTTGCTGCGCTGGGCTTTGGAACGAGCCTGGTCCTTCTCCAGGAGATCCAGCAGGATCTCCCCCCAATTTGCCCCGTGGAGCCGGAGGGCAGGTGCCCTTCGATGCCCCCATCACTCGCTGGGGCACCCCCATCACCCCCAGTTCTGCCGGGGCATCTGCAAAATGCTGCAAAAACTATGGAGAAAGGTGCCCTACGAGAGGTTTCAAAGCCGCAAGCAAAACCCCCGAGACTTTAATGCAGGGAACAAGCTTGAACTGGCCAGAAAAAGGGCTGGGTAGGACTGAAAAGGCCTTTTCCATCCCAAGTCCGTACCGTTCTTGAGAGTGGAAAACTTGTTTGTTCTGCGTGCGTGTAGCTTTAAGATGAGCTTGCTTTTCCAGCAGCAGATTTCCGGAGGATTCTTGGAGAAACACCAAATTTTGCCTAATTCAGTCATTTAAAGGCCTGTAGCCTGATTTTGTGCGGTTGAGAGCAGAGCCTGCGCTGAAACCCTCCCCTGGGGCCAGGCACGGGACAGCCGTGAGGATGTGCCCATGGGGAAACTCTGCCGGCTGCTTCGCCTTTGGGGACGGGAATCTATCTGCTTTGGTGGTTGCAAAGTGCCAGCACATCCCCAGCACTGCCACCGTCCAAGTAGTAGAAAACAGTAATAAATACGTCTGTGGGGCACGTGGGCCCAAACATCTCAGGCGTGAACCGCACGTCCCTCCGTGAGCCGTAACCGGGCTGGCAGAGATGCTCTGGCATCGGTTTGGTCCGAGGGGAAAGGGTGGTGAGGAGGGCAGGAGCCGGAGGCAGTGATACTCGGTGCACAGGACGTGCCGTGGCTGCTCTCAGGAACGATGGGAGGCTCTTAGAGATTAAACTACAGCCCCGTCACCTTGTATTGTGCTGCAAAGCTTCGGAAGGACAGAAAAACCTGATGTTTTCCAGCCAGCCTTCCCAAAAGAAGCATCCCCTCCCACCTCTCCGGGGTGGTCCTGCATTTCAGAGCGAGTTTTTGCACTGTTGACGTGACGCAAAGGCCGGGTCCACGCTGATGCACCAGCGACAAGTGGGGTTGAAAGCCCAGGGCATGAAACCGGGGCACAAGCCCAAATTTTGGGGGGGTGATACCCAGCGACGACTACCAATAGGGCCTGGTGGGTCGGGAGGTAGGATGCTGTGTGCATCACCGCATCCCACCCCGGCAGCCAAGCCCTGGCGTAGAGGGGGGGCACCTCGGGGCTGGAGGATAGCCGTGGGTGCGTGCGTATGCCGCAAACCTCCCCTGCAAATTCCTCCTCCCTGGGGTGTCTGATCCCCGGCCCAGCCACCTTCCTGGGTGCGGGGGTGGATCAAAGCCCGCGCGTGCCAGCCCTGCTACCGCTCTGGGCCAACTTGGCTATTTTGGCTTCGTTAATCTGATGGGAGTGCTGGGGAAGGAGCGTGGGGTTGGGGGGGGGATGATTTTTCTTTAATTTTTAAATTTTTTAAAATTTTTTTCTTTTAATTTTTTTTTATTTTATTTTCTCCTTCCGTTGGCCTAAAAGTATCCCCTTTGCATCTGATGACGACAGCCTCAGCCGGGACTCGCCGGGAGGGGAACGTGCTGTCTGGCCCCCGCCAGCGCATCCGGGCTGCCGTGGGCTTGGCCTCCCCGTTGTGTCAACCCCCCCCCAAAATGCTTCCTGACGGCGGGACTTGGCAGCACTCGGAGGGAGAGTCCAGAGCTGCCCCTGGGACGGGAGAAAATCCAACAGGAAACATCCTCCACTGGAGCAGCGCGAGCTCCCCCCGCTTCCCTCCTGCCTGTTATTTTTTTTTTGGGGGGGGGGGGTCAGTTCTTGAAGGATGAGAGCTTTGGGACGCTCACGAGTCCTTTGCATTGATTTAGATGCTGAGAAAGAGCCAGGCGCGCCTTCTCGCCGGCGTTCTTTGCTGCTGAGCATCCTATGGTCCCCAGCTCAAGGCATATCCCCACCGGGGCTGCTGACCCCCCCCCCAGACCTGCATCCCAGCAGGGAGCAGCTGCCTGGAGGCAGGAGCTGTGCAGGCAAAGTTCTGGCATCGCCCGTCCCGAGGATGAGGGGTTAACGGCAGCAGCGTTGCTGTTGCTGCACGGCTGGCGGGTGCTCAGCGGTTGCGGCTGCCAAGGCTGCTCCAGCGGTGCCATGGACTTCCCTTTCTTCCATAAAAGTCCACCGGATCCGGGTTCCCGTGGGATGCTCTCGGAGCGGGAAGGAGGGGGCTGAGCCGCCCTACCTGGGGCGCGTGCAAGTGCCGGGGGCTGTTTGTGCAATGCCCCGTGTGCCTCCCAAAAAAAAACCACCCTGGGAGCCAGAAGCCAGCACTTGCTCTTCTCCCTACCCTGGCTCGGGCTCCGGCAAGGGAAAACTCATTTTTTACATCTTTCGGGGGCGGCGAGGCATGCGGCGGGCCCGTTTCAGCCCGGCTGGGCGAGGACGTGGGGAAAGCCGGGATGCGATGGCGAGGCTGGGGCTGGGCAGTGCGGACACGTGCTGCTGCTCGTGGCATTTCATCATTGCTCAAACAGCCCTGCTCTTGTGCGGGCCGGGGCTCAGACCCACGGCTCCTTGTCCGGGGGGATGCGAAGGCAGCAGAGAGGCTTGAGGGAAGGGGGGAGAGGAAAAGTGGAGGGGGTGTCCCCCCAGGAATGCCCACTGGTGCTGCTGGAGGCTATTTCTGCGCCGTCTCCTTGCACAAAGCATGCTTTCCTGCCACTGGGAATGGGACAGTCCCCCCCAGCCCCAACAAGAATAGCTCCCTCTCCTCCAGCCCTGATTATTTTGGGCCATTCGTGGGTGATGGTGCAAATATAAAGACCAAGAGGTTCCTTCCCAGCCCTCTTCCCAAACCAAGGGGTCAAAACTGCCTTTTCCCAGGAACTTGGATGGAGCAGAAATGATGATATAAGCCGACCACGAGAGCTGCTGTGACCTCCAGGATGCTCGGGCTGGCCCCACGCAGGCAGCGCAGCCTGGTTGGAGTTCAAAGCCCACAGATTTAGGAGCAATCTACATCCTAGCTCCTCCTCAGCCTATAAGCAGGGCCACTGCAGGGACCCAAAGCAGGTCCCTGGGTTTGGGTGGGTGTCCCCAAGGCAGGCTGGGTGGGGGGTCCTACCCTCACCCCACAACCAGCTCACAGCCCCTCTGGCTTGCAGGCTGCACGATGCGAGCCCTGTATCAGTTACAGCAGCAGACAAGATGTCATCACACCAAGAGGCCGGGGCTTGCATCAGAAGTGTCTTGCAACGAAGAAAGCCAAATTTTTACAGGAGAGGCGCACACGCTCGCTCTCTCACACACACATACACACACCGAGCCTCGGTAATTAACTTAATAGGTTTCTTACAGAATGCCCCGTGAGTGATGCTCAACATATTCAAGTGTTGACAAGACGGCGCTGAACCCAACGCCTACACAACGGGCAAACCAGGCACCGAGCGCAGACACACCTTCATTGTCTGAAACTTGTAGTAAAACTCTAAACCCGCCCTTGTGAAATGGGGAGCAGAGCAGATGGGGCTGCGTAACCCTTCGCCTGCCGGCACCCGGTCGCAGAGCCCGGCAGGACATGCGCGAGGTGGCGGCGGGTCATCCCCAAGAGGGAAAAATGAATTTATAAGTGTCTTGAACAGGCTAGAAGCCGCTGCAGACGCTTCCATACACACATTCAGGATATGTTACTGATGGGTTTTAGCCCACCAGGACAATTTGCTGAGCACTGAAATAAATCAGCAACTTTTCATTCTCCTATAAAAGTATTCACCCCTTAGAAATTTGCTGTAATTCCAGAGGAGCTGAACACGGTGTTGTTCTCTGGATTTGCTCCAGGCCAACATTTGGGCCACTAAAATAAAAAAAGGGTTGAGCATCCCCTGGCACGGCCGGACGGTCCCTCCCCATGTCTCACCTGGATTTGCCCAGTTCCCAGAGGAACCGTTCCCTTCCCTCCTGCCTCAGGTAAGTCTTTCCTACAAAGGCCATGATTTTGGCTAATCTGTGCTTGATGCCACGGGTAGCCTCAGCCCCCCCAGCCGTGGAAAGCCAAGCCATGTCAGTGCAGCACCATGGCCCAGCACCAAACACGCTCTTGAAGAGCCAAGAGCACCCATGGTCACCCCCAAAAAAGGAGGGGAAAAAAAAAAATCTCTGGAAGAGGGATTAATGGGGAAATCTGTTTGGATGGAGATGTTTTGTAAGAGGCAGCAGAGAGCCGTCTCCTGCTGACTTGGGGTGGGATCTTGACTCAGGAAAATTGCTTAAGAAAGGGTGGTCGTTCGTACAGGTTTCGCCAGGTTGGGAAACGTTCTCCCAGCGGCTGGGACCCGCGTTGTACAACGCGTGGAGCAATCCCCAGTGCTGTCATCATTAGGCTGATGAGCTCCCAAACCCGTCGGGCTCCCTCGGCGTCCCCACCGCCTGCTCCATGCCGGCTGGGTCTCACCGCAGCTGCACCCTCTCGCTATCGCACAGGGATCGGCTCTGGCAGGCTCCGGGGGGAAAGTCTTTCAGCGGATGCTGGCGGAGGCTTCACGAGCCTCGCAGCACCCGCCGGAGCAGGCCATGGGCTCATTCCAACATGTCACATCGGTTGGAAATGCTTCAGCCTTTTTAGAGGAAGGGAGGGCTGGCCCGGAGCTGGGACACCGGGTTTGGGTGGCTCCTTCCCTGCATCCCAGTCCCCCGGCACGCTGCAACCTCGGGGCAGGTGCAGGGCACTGCAGGGATGCAGGAGCTGTCATTATTCCTATTTTAAAGAGATGCAAAAGGCGTTTCAAAGATTTTGATCAACAGAGTAAAAGCACCAACACCTGGGGCACAGCTATTTTAGGGGACTTTTCCACCAGGAGCACACAGACCGCATCCGAAGAGCGCGGATGCTGCAGCGGGCAGCGGATGCTGCTCACTGCAGATGAGACCTGGGCTGCAGAGAGCCGAATTCACTGGGCTACGGTGCGCAGGGATTAAGGATTTAGCTGGGAGTTACCTCTGTGTTGTCAGGGAATTAAAGGGTTACCTGCGTATTGCAGATGGAGGCTTAAACTTTTTATAAACACGTTAGATTTACAGCTCTCCGAAATTTCGACACTGTTGGGTTTACCCTGCCAGCGAGGATTTTGACTGGGTCGGGACTCTTCCCCACGTGCTGGTGGGAACGGCGGTGGGAGCTGGGGCCCAGGCTTTGCCTACGGCCACGTGGCACCCGAAATCAACCCCAAACCCTGCAAAGAGCCTGCCCGGGCTTTTGCAGAGATGGAGCCAAGTGTGTTCAAACCCTAAAACGAGCCTTGCCCTGCCATGCAATGTAACAAGCCATCGATTCAGCATTCATTGGAGAAGGAGTCTTTGCACTAAGGTCTCTTTTTGCTCCCTAAAAAGCACCGTGGTACCCAGGAAGGCTTGTGGGAGCCGGACTATCCCTTCCACCAGCACCTCCACCAGCAATGGGTGCTGGAGTGTTTCCCTCGGTCCTTAAAGCACATAATCGAGGTGAGACCCAGAGGAGGCTGCGGCACAGCGAAGGCAGCAAGCCCTGCGCACCCAGCAGCACCTTCCCAAGAGCTTTGAAGGGTGAAAGCCCAGCACGATGCAGGGGATATATACGTCCCAAACACCCTGCAAAGCCGGGGCTACGCCAGCCGCACGCTGGCCCGCTATCAGCTGCCGATCGGGTATTGCAGGTATTGTTGCATGCAGCGTGCGAACAACCTGCAAGCACGGCCAGGCAGAGGTGCTGGAGCTGTGCAATGCCCAGCCTGGGGCTAGCCGGCTCACCCACCCGCTTGGGAATGGGAGCTCTTCGGTGCAAGGATGAGCCCTGATGGCAGGCGGATAAGACTGCCCTTACGTAAGGCTCCGGCTTGCGTGGAGGATGCGCGGCGGGAGCAGACTTGCTCTGGCCCTGGGTTGCCTGCAGCACGGCCAGCCCAGCCCGGCCGGTGCCGATGGCCCTGGGATGGATCCAGTCCCGCATTTGCCCGCACGCTGTGGGACGTGCAGCGCCGTGCACCGGCACAGCCAGCGGGAAGGAGACCTGGGGCTCTTGTTCCCGGCTCCATCCCCCACGCTGATGGTCCTCTCCCCATCCCGGTCCCTCCGGCCGGCTGCTCCCTTCCCACTCCTTTGGTGCAGAGAGGTGCAAAATAGGTTGTTGTTCACGAGGGCGCTGGTGATTATTAATAATAACTCAGCTCCTTCGTGCTCCAGTTTCCTCAGTGCTTTGGCAGCGTGCCACGAGGGCCCAGTGATTTAGTGCAACTTAATTATTCCCGGCGTTTCATCACCTCTTGTTTTTGATGTCTGTGTCTCTGTCAGTGCCTCACCTTCGTGACTAAGAGTGCCAGGGAAACAAACTGGTGGAAAAGGGAGAGAAAGGGGGAAAAACCCCAAGCCAGAGGGTGTGGAGCTGCTGCTCGGTGGGCAGGCAGGCAGGGAGGCTCAGGAAGGCATCCCATGGGGATCCTCGGTGCGTCCCCACCACGGTGTGGGGCTGTGCATGGGGACACACGCATGGGAAGCCCGGCCGTGGGGTGCAGGGGGCTCTCGCCCCAAAACCACCTGTGATTTCAAGCCTTGGCTGTTGCTTACAGCAGCAGAATGAGCAACAGTCCATGCCTGCTCCTTGCCAAAGGGAAAGGACAGCGTCAGACCTCGCCTGCCCCTTAAACACCTCCGTGGGGGAGCAAGTGGCTGCCCCGGCCCCGGGAAGTGTTGGATTTACAGGATTTGGCTTGGGAGCGCCCGGGCGAGCAAATGGGGGCTGCCAGATGGAGGTCGGTAATAGGATTCCCGTGGGTCCCAGTTCTCCATCGCCGCCACGGAGGCCGGGCTCAAGGAGCCGTGAGCGGAGCTGGGACCAGCTCCTGGGACGGTGCCTTGCATCCACCTTGCAGCCGCTGCACCCAGCGAGGGGACACGGGGAACGGGGGGACATGGGGGACATGCAGGAGTTCACGGAGGGGGGGGATACAGGGATATGCATGGGGACAAGCTGCCCTGGGAAGGAGGGCTCGGGGCTGGCAGCCCACGGGTAGCGTGGGGAGCATCCTGCCGGTGTGCAGCTGGATGGGGGACAAGCGATGCACAGCGGGGCCTGGCGCTGCCCCCAATCTGCTGGATTTTCCTGAGAAGATAAAGCCGGGGGCAGGCAGGGTGAGGCAGGCACCGTCATCTGCCAGACATTTTACCTGGGATGGCAGGGCGCAGCGATGGAAAATGGAAGGAGTTGCTTTGAACGGCTAAAGAGCCTCTTCGGGGTGCAAGAAGCGTATCTAAGCCAGGTCTCCCACCCGCTCCCTCATCCCTCATCCACGTCCCCCCGTGCTGGTGCCACGGAGAAGGGCTGCGACGGCCAGCACATCCCTTCCAGCGAGAACTGCTTATCAGCATCAATAAAGCGAGCACCGCAGCAAAGCAACGGGGCTTTGCACTGGGTAAAGCCACTGTGCTAAGCTAAACTCCGTTTTAAATAGCAATACTTCCTTTTCCTATAGTATTTTCCATCCATTCATTTCCAAGCATGTTAAAAAAGTGGGTGGGTGTCAGTAACCACATTTTATAGGTGCAGAAGCGCTAGTTCAGCATGTTCAGTCACTAAACTGGTGTCAGTGCTGGGATTAAAGCACCTTCCCGCACTGGCAGGTGACTGGTCCCATCCCCAGCCCTGCAGCATTGCCATGCCCATGTCCCGATGGGAATATCCCTAACCATGGTGATGTGCGGCTATGAGAGACTGAGGGTCCCTTAGCCCATCCTGCCAAGTGGCTTGGCCCGCTCGTTAGGCTGGGGCGCTTCCATGTTCAACGAAGCACGGCAGCTTTGCACTTCCAAAGGGAACAGCCATGCAGAGCTGAACAGCTGAGGGGAATTAACCTGAGTATCCCTGTCTGCTTGGGAAAGCACCTGCGGGATGGAATACAGGACCGGGATACAGGGCCAGGATGCAGCACAGGGATGTGGGGCTGGGATGTAGCACAGGGATACTGGCCTGGGATGTAGGGTTGGGACGTAGCACTGGGATGTAGAGCTGGGATACAGGACTGGGATGTAGCACTGGGATGTAGGGCTGGGATGTAGCACTGGGATGTAGGGCTGGGATGCAGGGCTGGGACGTAGCACTGGGATGTAGCACTGGGATGTAGGGCTGGGATGCAGGGCTGGGACGTAGCACTGGGATGTAGGGCTGGGATGCAGGGCTGGGATGTAGCACAGGGAAGCAAGGCTGGGATGCAGGGCTGGGATGCAAGGACCAGGTTGTAGGGCTGGGAAGCAGGGCTGGGATGTGGGCTGGGATGTTGGCTGGGATGCTCACCCTTTCCCGGGCAGCTCAGCAGGTGCCTGGCCAGAGCGGAGGATGCTCCGCGGGTCGGCGGGGGTCCAGCAGCCCCTTGCCTGCAGAACCAGGGCAGCAGGGAGCCATGGGGCCAGGCTGGCTCAGCATCCCTGGGAGGGCACCCAGCGGCAGGGAAACCCAGGCTCCACTCCAGGCCACGCAAAACTCCGCGAAGCGCCAGCAAACTGGGGAGCGGAGGACGAGAAAGCCAGGAATTTTCATTAAAGGGGGAGGGAAAAAAAAAAAGAAAAAAGTATTTCCAGTATTTCCCTCTGTGTCTTTGGCCTGGTGCAGCCCTTCTGCTCACTGCTCTGTTTATACATGATAGACAACTAATTAACATCCAAGCCTCTTGAAAGGTCTTTTCAGAGGTAATGTACTGACAGAGGATGTCAGTAAGGAGCAGTGATTTGTCTAAGCAGTGATCACATTGTTTCAGACTGAATGAGGTGAATATTAAACTGCTTTAAATGCACTCTTCATAAAGCACTAATTACATACTCCCGGGGGAGTACGGGCAAGGAATACTAAACAGCAGAAAAGTCAACAGAGTGCTTTTTATAGTATGTTGCTGGGTTCTGTGTTTTTCTGTCTTTCTTTCTCTTGTGCGCTCTCTCTCGCGCTCACTCTCTCTCTCTCTTTTACAGTAAAATCACAGCACGCTGAAGAATACACATTTATAGCACAATGGTTCACATCTAATTATATGGCAATCATTAGTTTTAACCTGGGTGTATTATATTTTCTTTGATATATTGTGCCCCCCGGCATCTCTTCACATAGAAGACTTCCAATGGCATTTTCTCCCCTCCCTTGAAAAAATGTGCTTTTTTCCATCATTAGCATTTGCTTATAATTTTTTTTTTCCCTAAACAAAAATTTTAAATTGGCAGGAATAAAAGGGGCAAGGAGGGGAGGAGGAGAAATCCGTTTAATCAAAATAAGAATCTGTTCCCTCCCTCCTGGAATCGTGCACTTTATTATTACCAAGGTAACTCCACTGGGTTTTTAAAGAGAAAAGGAAATACAGAATGGGCCATTAATGAATTCCTGCAGATCCTGCTGCACTCCTGGTCTGGCTCGGCCCGACATCCTGATGGGGTGAACAACTACTCCACGCATTATTTATTTTTTTAATAGCACAACATGGCGGGGGAGATCGAAGTAACCACAAACCAAATCCTCCCTGCCCAGAAAACCTCGAGATCCTCTTATCCAGCAAGAGGGGGAAAAAATAATAAAAAAAAAAAGAACAGCATGTGGCAGGGCCCAGCATCCTCGAGGAACCTGCTCGAGGATTTGGGCAGCAAAGCGAGAGCACCAGGAGGAGACTATGGGGACAGGGATGATGGGGACAGCGGCCGTTTGGCCATCACCGATGTCCCCCCAAATGGATAGGGTATAGCTAAAATGCACAAGGTCTGGCTCAAACACATAGGGTCTGGTTCAAATGCACAGGATAGGCTCCATAAACATGGGGTATGGCTCGAATGCATAGGATAGCATTCGTACGCATAAGGCAGGATTTGAATGTATGGGGTTTGGTTCAAACACATAGGGTCTGGCTCAAATGCGTAGGGTATGGCTCAAACACACAAAGTATGGTTGAAACACAAAGTATGGCTCAAACGCAGAAAGGATGGCTCAAACACACAAAGTGTGGCTCAAATGCATAGGGTATGGCTCAAATGCATAGGGTATGGCTCAAATGCATAGGGTATCTCAAATGCATAGAGCAGCATTCATAGGCATGAGGTATGGCTCAAACACGCCTGGTTCAGCTCAGAGAAGCAGGGTATGGCTCAAGCGCACCGTGCAGGGCTCAATTCCCCAGGGCAATGCCCGGGACGTGGGGAGCGTTCCTCCGGCCACGCACAACGGTGCGGCTCCTCGTGCCGACTGACGCCTTCGTCACCGGCGTTCCCCTGCGGCGCCGGTGCCGCTCGCTGCCTCCGAGGACACCCCGCTGCTCCTGTCCGACCCAAACCTGGCGTGCGAGGCCCTCGGATGCTCCAGCTGTGCCCGAAGCATCCTGTCCCCAGGATCGGTCATCACGTTGTGCAGCACAAGGTGCCCACAAGATCTGGCCAGGAGCCTCGTGCAGAGCAGGCGAGCCTGGGGCTGGCTGGGACCATGCACTGCCTTCCTTCGAGGTGCAAACTTCATTGGAAAGGAAGAGTCATGCAGCCTTTAGATTTTTTTTTTCCTTTAAAGAACATGAAAGAATCTGATAATTACTTCTATCTACCACCCAACTGTACTAATTACCAACCTATTTCTTCACAGTATGACAGACACAGGCTCTCCAAAACACATAGAGATAAATTAGCACTAATTGGTTTTCCTCTGGCTGTTTGAATTAGTATTTAAAGCTCCAATTACAAAGCAGAATAATTACTATTAATGTCCTGTCGCAGTACAAAAGGCAGATATCTCGCGAACAAGTCCAGGTGTATTATTACACTGATTATGGAATATTTAACCTGGCTCGTTAAGACAAAGACATGGGGAAACTTTAAAAAAAAATACAAGAAAGGGAAAGAAAACCGCAGATGGAGGCAGGTCCCTGCAGGGGATGGAGGGGGGGGGGTCTTTGAAACCTGGGATGAGAGAGGTACGAGGAGAAGAAGCAAGGGAGAAAGCACAAAAAGGAAAAGACAGGATAAGAAAAGAGCAATTCCATTAGAAACGAAGAGATATTGGAGGGACGAGGGGCAATACAAACGCTGTCCTCGCCAGCAGAGCCCAGCAGCACAAAAGGCAGCACACGGTGCTGCCATCTCCCCCCTCCCCAGGTCTCAACACCCGCTGCCCTCCTCTTCTTCCTCCTCCTCCTCCTCTTCCTCCATGGCACTGGAGGCTCTGCCTCCCTGGGGAAGAGTCCATTGGTTGGGGGTCGAGCCCGGCTGCCCCCTCCCCAGCTCCCTGCCCAGGGATGCTCTGGAGCCAGCTCTGTGTCCCGGGATGAAGGGCTCTTGCACATCCCTGGGCAGAGGTGGGAAGGGGCATGGGCAGAGCAGGCAGCGTTAACAACAGCTGCCGTCATCTCTGGCACCAAGCCGACGATCTCCGTGGTGGTCCGGAGTCGGGATGGTCAGGCAGGTGCATCCCAAAATGGGATCGAGCATCCCCAAACGGGATCGAGCATCCCCTCCACCAGCAGCCCAGTGCCTATCTCTGCCCTGCCATCACACCCTGAAGCTGCCGGATTCCCAAACCCTCGACTTTCTAGTGTGTGTGTGCACACACGCGTGCTCCAGCTGGGAGGACACAGCCTCATCCCTTATCTTTCCAAGAAAAAAGGCGATGGTCTGGCTGGTTTGTTGGGGTTTCAGCCGTGCCGTGCTGCCGCGGGACCAGTGCCACGTTCTACCTTTGCAGCCGGCTGCTCCCCAGGCTTCGGCTGGTGCACGGGGAGGACACGGGCTGCCTCCCTCCTTGTCCCCCATCAGCCTCCGGCTTCAGCCATCCCTGGAAAATCTGAATTGCGGGATTCCTCTGGGCTGGGGTATCAGTACTTGCAGCCACAGGGATTGCCCAGAGCCCCAGCCCATCCCCTGCCCACCGCGACGGGGGCACCTTGCAGGCAGGGCTTTAGCTCCCACATCCCCATCAACTCTACGGCAGCACTCGATGCCGCAGGGTGACATCCCACGCCGGTTGGGACAGCATGGGAAAGGGAGGGAGAGTCATTTTCGGGAGCGGGCACGGTGGTCTTCCCAACTGAGAGGGCTTGCAAATGGGGGGGCTTGCAAACTTCGCCTCCAGCCACCGCCCCGGGACACGCTGCCTGCTCTCCCGGAGTGTCGGGCAACGCTTCGCCCGGCATTTCATCACTCTGGCACTGGCAGGGCAAGGTGTGGGCAGACAGATCGGCAGTGCCCTCTGCTGCTCTCCGTCCCCTGCCACCACCCTGGGGCCACAGTGGGGTCCCCACTGTCCCTGGGAGGGGGGGTTCTTGCTCCGGCAGCTCTATCCGGGCCGGTTCGGTGAGGGTTGTGCCTCCACGGTACAGCAGATGATGGGCAACGGGCATCTCTCCTGGCACGACGGCTGTCGGGACAAGGCTCTGCCCGAGCACCCTCCCACAGCATCCCCGTCCCCGAGAGGGCACCCTGGGGAGCGGGGGCCAGCACTGGGAGGGCAGCATCCTCCCACGGCCGGGGGGGCCCGTGGGTGTGTGGCAAAGGGAGGAGGACGGGGAGGGATTTCTTTTTAAGAGATAAGGTGGGTGGTGTGCGGGGATGCCAGCTGGCGATGGGCTATATTTCTACTGACAAGGCTTTACCCTGTAGGTGTGAGGAATTCCAATTAAATATTCAGCCTATTTGTCTGTGTGTGGGAGAGGGTTTGCTGTGCAGGAGGAAAGCCTCACATTCAGCTCAGTAGCTAACCATTAAGAGAGAAATTAGCTCAGTTCATCAAGGGAAGCCAGTGGAGGGTTTTCCTCGCTCTCCTACCTCGTTCCGGCCCTCGTTCAGAAACAGCGGGGAATAAACCCATTGCATTTTGCAGGGGAGAGGTGAGCCGGCCAGCTGCACCTGCCTGGAGAGGCAGAAGTGGATCCCAGCCTGGGAAAAGCCTTTTTTCCCAATGCCAAGGGGATGCGATCCCGACTCAGCCCACCCCATCGCTTCCCCAGAGGCTGCCGAGCAAGATCGATGCATCGGGAGAGGGGTCGGAGGGGCGCGGGCGCTGCAGATTTAATTGCTCTCGCATTTACCGGTCACCTCCTCTCCGAGTCATTTACAATGCACTAATTAATCGGTGAGAACCAAAAGCCCTCGCTTCGAGATGATCTTTTTAAGCCTGCCGGTAGCACCCCGCGAGAGTTGATGCTTTATCGATGAAGGGCCCTTTTGCTGGGGCAGCGCTGGGCGGTTGGCAGACGGAATCGATGGGGCTTCAACGATCGTCCCTGCCCACGCGCAGGTATCTGGGGTCGGGCTCAAGGCATTGGAGAGGCCCCGGCACGGTGGTGGGTCGCAAATCCCCCCGGGGCCAACAGCTGGTGGAGGGACTGGGGTGAAAAAATGGCATTTTGCTACCAGGGATGCTCCTTCGCACAGCAGGATGGAGGGGGATGGGGCCAGATCCTGCGCCGGCCACAGCACCGGTCCGAGAGGATTTGGGAGAGAACTGAGTTTCCAAAAAAAAAAAAGCTGCCATCGAGCTGATTTCGCCATTTTCTGGAACTTGACACGTCTTAGCCCTTTTGAAATAACTTTCTGTCTCAGAATACCCAAATTTTAAATAGAACCCAAAGCGACAAGAATGAAAAAAAAGATGACTTTTTCACGAAACCACAAATGATATCCTGTTTCCCTCCTGCCTGGTGCCTCTGTTTGGGGGAAGAGAAGTTGTTCCTGACGGGAATGAAGCTGTAATTTCCCTCTCCTGAACGAAAGCCAATCTCCCAGCTCCCCCAGGCGATGGGCAGCGTCGGGGGCTCAGGTCCCGGTACCCACTCACTGCAATTTAAGGCCTCTGAAAGTTGAGCCCAAGCATCTTTTGGAGGAATGTGAAGCTGTAGGTGATGGGTGATGGGATGCTACGGAGCAGGGGGGACACAGGCATCCCCACCTACGGGGGTCCCGCTGCTTCTCTGTCCCCTGACTGATCAAACCAGACCGCGGTGCGTGGCCTCACCGGGGTGAGAAACCAGCTTTAATCAGCTTAAAAGCCTCACTGTAAATTTCAGCCAGAAAAAAAATTAATCCTTTGGTCAAACTCCAGCCCTGCCACCTCCAGGTGAGCTAACGCAGCCGCGGGGGCTGGCGCAGGGACAGGTCTCCCACCCCCGGGACATGTTTGCTGGTGACTTTCCTGATGCATCTGAGATGGTCCCCGAAGGAATCAGGGAGTAAAAGCCTCGGCTGGATCCCGCGGGATGCTCCCTGCCATGTGGAGCTTTCCTACCCCCTCCCCATACACAAGACGCAGGAGCCTCACTGGGTTTCTTAACCACTACCAAATCTCCTTTGGCTCTGCTGTCAGCTTTACGGGGCAGAAAGCAACTTTTTGGGGTCAAACACCCCATCGAGGAGGAGACGCCCCGCAAGGACGAGCCCCGCAGCCTCCCTGCCCCAACCACGCTGCTCCGCCGGCAGCATCCGCAGGTTTGGGATTGGGATTGCTACTTAGATATAGAGATATAGATATAGATATATATTTTTTTTTTCCTTCCCTTTCTTTTAAAATCAGAAGCCAGAAACTCCATAGCAACCCACAGCTCCCAGGGTCTGACTCCAGCGCTTTGATCGCGCTGTCACTTCGTTTAAGGCTACACCCCGGTAGGTGTGAGGAACTCCAATTAAGCATTCAGCTGGCTTGCCTGTGTGGGGGGACAGGCTCTGCTGTGGAGGAGGGAAGCCTCGGCGCTATCGCGGTGACTAATCGCTCAGACACCGGTTGTCTGTGGCACCAGGGGAGGGCAGGGAGAGGGTTTTCCTTCAACCGTGCAGCTGCCTCTGCATTCCCTTTTTCGGGAGATATTGCGGCTCCCCGCCGGGCTCGGGGGCTCCCAAGCGGAAGCTGGAAAGATCCCAAGCATCTTCCCGGCGTGGTTGGGGCTCTGCCGAGATGCTGCTGCGGATCTCGCTGCCGCGGCCCCGGGTCTTTGGTGCTCCCCCTTGCACAGCCCCGGCGTCGCGTTTGCAGAAGGAAACCAGATTTCTGAGATTTTAAGGTGCGTGTTTGTGCCTCATCCACCCCCCTGCCATGTCGGTGCCTCTGCCAGGCATATGCTTTTGCACCCTTTGGATGAGCACCCCTAAATTTGGGAGAGCACCATTGAATTTGGGTGCTGAGCACCATTGAATTTGGGTGCCGAGCACCGTGAAATTTGGATGCCAAGCCCTAAACCGAATATTTGGCCCTTGCCTGAGCGCCCACAGGGAGCAGAGCGAAGGATCCCACCCTCGACCACGAGCCCAGCCCTGGCCCTGGCCGGGATGTGCTGAATCGGCTGCTACCAAGAGCATCCCCGTGCGCCAAGTTTGCAGCATCATTTCCCACATCCTCCGGTTCCCTATGGAAACAGCCCAGCTCCACGCACCCATCCGGCTAACGGGCGATGCCGCAACACACGGCGGGACACAGCACCCCCCCAGAGCACCCCAAAACTCCCTCCCTGGCCGGAGCAAGGACATTTTCCCCGCTGCATCGCCGGCTGCATCACCCGCTCCCTGGGGACCCGCGACCCAGCGTGATGCAGAGGTGGAGGATGCGGGTGCCTGGTCCCAACCCTGCGGACCATGCCCCGCTCCCGGGTGGGCATCGAGTGGGTGCCTCAGCCTTTGGAAGCACCTGCATGAGCAAGGGCAAGAGGCGAAGAGCAGGCCAGCCAGCTCGGTTCGCCCCCGCTCCCCGGGGAGGCGAGAAGGGGGCCGACGGCCGCCCCCCGCCACCGCCGTGGGCAGCAGCAGGATGTGCTGTCCCTCCCCTGCACTTCCCAGCGAGCGCTTTACATAACTTCTGCTGCTTAGTCACAGCTTCGACTCTTTTTTTTTTTTTATTCCTTTTTTTTTAATTTTTTTTTTTTTTTTTTTTGGAGCGATTTTCTCAGCCGCATCAGAGCGCGAGTCATTTCGGCAAGGGAAGTCCCTTCCTTTCTTCTGTTCCCTTGGTAACTGCACAAATTTGCCTTTCAAATGATTCATGACCGGGGTGCTGTAGGAGTTCCCTCCTCCAACACAAATCGCTCCCACACAACCACACATGCCCGATTAATCATTGATTAGCGTCTCTTCCGCAAGGTAGACCCGACGGATGCGCAACCCTGCCACTCTCCTCCGGCCATCGCCGCGGGGATCCCCGGATGCTCGCGGGGGGACGCGGACAAGAGTTTGCAAGAGATCCCGTCCCCGGACGCTCTCCATAGGCTATATATGAAATATCCCCGGGGTGGCGGGGACACAACGCCGATGGGAGCTAAGGGCTCTCCATGGGGCCAGCGATGAAATCAGAGCTCGGCTCTGGCTGACGGTGATGGGTAAACCTGCCCCGAACTCCCAATTGCATCGGCAAAACTTTATTCTTGATCTAATTTTTCTTTTCCCCCCTCAACCACCTTAGACTAAACAAGCGGCGAGCTGAACCGGAGGGAAACACGGCGTGCCACAGGGTCAGCCACCGCCACGGCCAGGCCGGAGGGACAGAGCCCAGCAGCAGAAAAGAGCCAGAAAAGTCCTTTTTGGACCCGTGGTGAGCAAGATGGAACGAGGCAGAGCATCAGCCGGGGCTGAGCGGTGCCACGATGTGCCTCCGCACACCGATAGCTGCATCGCGGCTCGGGAAGCAGGCTGGGTCGGAGCCGGGAGCGGGTGAGCGCTGGGTGCCGGGAGCACCTCAGCTGGAAAATAAAATTAATCTGCAAAATATCTCCATACCGTTTTGGTACGTTTTATCTGATTTATTCTCTCCTCGTTACAAGGAGCTAATTAACAAACCATCATTTAAATAAACAGCAGCGAGAGTGTTTGTAACCTCTGCTTTATTGAATTGTGACAAATTATTAGCCTTTGCATGTTAAATGAAATAGAAGCATTGAGGAAAAAAACTTAATTCCCATCTGCATAACGACGATACCTGCTGCGGAGACGAAGGCAGAGGGACCGATTCACGGGGCAGCTCCCAGGGAGTGCAACAAACCGCGTGTCTCGCACATGAAAACATCCCAAATAACCCCCAAAACAGATGGGTTTCTGGATGCTGAATGCTTTAGCACCGTGGCTTCACCCTAAATTCACCCCTATGTAACGGCAGGGCCCGAGCAAAGCCATCCGTGGGACAGGGCTGGGCCGCGCAGGGCTGAGCGGAAAAATCTGCGAGCAGCTCGCAGCCCCTGCTTACAAGAGCCTCTTTGTAGCTGTCGTAACCACCTCGCTCATCATGGATCCTTGGCAATATAATGATAATAATCGTATAATGCACCTCTGTGCAGAGCCTGTCATCCCCAGCGCAGCCCCGAGTGCTTTGCTCGGCATCGTGTGCCCACAGCAGGGCGGATGGCTTGGCGGTGAGGGATGAAGGCAGGGAACTAGATGTATTGGGGTACCTGGTGCTTTCCCACTTTTCTCCCGGCCCCCAAATGGTCTGCAGCAAGAAAAAGCGTGCTCGGTCCCTGTGACGGAGCCCTGTCCCCGCTGCGGGGTGGCTGTTCCCCAAGACACAGCACGTCCCCCCATGTGCTTTCAGCGCTTCTTGTGTCCCAGGGAGAATTGCTTAGTGGCAGCTTTTCAGGGGGGTTGGGAGCATAATTACCTGGGAGCATTAATTACAAGGCAGGAGAGCATAAGCCTGAGCAGCAGCTCATATGGAGCAAGAAAGCCGGGGTTTGCGGGGACACAAAGAGGGTTTAACCCTCTTGCACACCGGGGATTTGCAGACCAAATTTCCCCAGGGCAGAGCACGGGAAGGGACGGAGCATCCCTGGACTGAAGGACCACGGTGGCAAAGGGCAGAGCAAGGACAGGCTGCTGCAGGCACTGAGTTTTGCCGGAGTCGTGCCGTTGCACCAAAAGTGGAAAAAGAAACACGGGACGGGGGGTTCCCTGCAGCGTGAGCGGCTGCAACGGGTTAGGACAGGCTGCAAGGACGTGGCTTACGGCTGCCATGGCCTTGTGCAAACACATGCGCTTGTGCAAAGACGCGTACTCGTGCAAACATATCCTTGTGCGAAGATACACACTCGTGCAAACACACGTCCTCGTGCAACCAGATGCAGTCGTGCAAAGAGACCCTTCCCCACCGCCCGCTCGCCCCATGGGCTCTGCCTTTCTTCCCGGAGCTCCCGTCTCTCTTTCCCTCGGCTGCAGCCCGGGGAAGGCAGCGCTTTTCCCCTGATGCTGCCCGAGAAATTCCCCAGCCGAGCAGCTCCATGCTGCCGCAGCTCGGGCCAGTCGTGCCTTGGGGGTGGTTTTCCCCCAGCAGCACGTTACTGCTCTCGTATCACCCCGGCATCGCCGGCCCTAGGACGGCATTGCATCGTACGCTGATTCGCCAATCCTAATGCTGTTGACTAAGGACTATGTTGAAAGGTAATATAAACAGTTTGCTCTTTCAAACACATTTGAACTATAATTTCTATACAGCATTTCTGAACTTTTACTTTAAAACAATTAGCCAGAAAGCCCTTTTCATCTGATATTTGTAGAGAGCTTGACAGTAACAGCAATTAAACCCCATCTGTCTGCAGAACATGAATAATAGCAGTTGACACTCAACTTGGGATACCGCTCATGGGAAACCTGTTCAACACAAACCTCATCAGGGAAACGCGTGCCCCAAGGGCCGGTGCTGGGTCCCGGTAAACGCGGCAGTGCCGAGGCTCCCACCGCTGCCGGCATTTCGGGGGGACTCGACCTTGCCACATGCCTATGGAGGACCAAAGAAGCTTGAAGCGCAATGAAAACTACACCCGAGCAGCAACCTCTTCTGCTTATTTTGGGTTTCCTTAGTTGTTTTTTTTCTTTTAATAATAAAGGCTTCATTAACAAGCAGCGACAGAAACTCACCCCGTGGAACTGACTATTCCAAGGAGCCAAGTCATCAATTAAGACCACATTTCTCCCTGTTCTTTCCCTTCCAAACCCTCGGTTTAATCCCCCAAAAGTAGAGTCGAAAGGGCCCCCGTGAGGAGGAACAACACCGCGGCACCAACTATTACATCTGCCCCGGCCCCCCTGCGAGGCGGAGGGTCCCACCGGCACGGCGGGGATCGGCGATCCCACGGCATTGCGGAGCCAGCCAGCGGCACGGGGACCGCGGATGCCGGATGGCGACAGGATCGGGCCCGGCGCAGGTGGGATAACCTGCCCTGGCATCCCAGCATCTCCCAAAACAGGGATGCCTCCTGCCCACGGGATACCCAAAAGCTGATTTTTTTGGTTCCCCACTAACATCGATTAACCCCCCAAAAAGCATTCCCTGCCCCTACCAGATTTTTCTCCTCGCTGGCCGCAGCTGGCACTGCTGGGATGCTGAACGCTCCCGGATGGCAGGAGTTCTGCAAAAACTCGTGTCCGTACGGTGCTTCGCCCAGCAGCCGAGGAGCAGAAACAACAGCAGCCGGCAATTAACAGCTGCTCTCTATTAATTTTAATAAACCCAAGCATTTGGGATAAGCTTGACCGCCATACCCTGTGCTGGATAAACACGCTGTAGGGGAAAAGTTTGCTTTAGAGCACGTGCATCGGTGTCCCTTTGGGATGGGGACAGGGACAGGGACGTTCGCTGGGGCAGGGTGCAGGGCCACGCGCGTGGGCGAGCAGCCGGCCCCCCGCAGCTCCCTTCCCAGCCTCTCATCGTGCAAAAATCCCATAACTTTTAAGGTTAATAAAGCCCTTGTTTGCTTAAGATAGCACCTGTTTCTATGGTGACACTTGCAACCCGGAGCCTGTTTATCAACCGGCAAGGAGAAACGCTCTGACAAATGCAACCGCAGGAGCAAACACGGCAGGCGAGGACCACCGGTGATGCCGGGACCTCTGGGACCGGACAGGGATGCTACGGTCCCCCCGGCACCCAAACCCACCGGTCCCGCACCCATGGGATCCCCATCCCGCTCTGCAAAGGCACGGGAGAGACCGCGGCTCCGGCGGGGCGAGCTGCACCCCAGCGCACCCACCGCGGGGAGAAAAAGCCATTTAACGTGGCGGGCGATGGGCTGGGAACGGCTCTCCTTCAAACTTGACGTATTTCCCCCATCTGACCCTGGACTGGTCTCTGACCAGCTCTGTGCCTCAGTTTCCCCAAACCCACTGCCCCCCGAATGGGGAAGGGGTCGGCGGAGCGAGCCGAGCCGGGCGGCAGCAGCGTCCGGTGGGTCTCGCTCCGCTCCAGCCTGGCGCAGGATTTCTCCCGGCTGGCAGAACTGGTTTCCATAACGACTTTCTGTTACAAACATATTTTGATAAAAATAAAGTTAAAGCAGCGAGGCTTTAGTGGAGTACAAATTTGCTGCTCTCTCCCTCCCCCTTCCTCCTCCCCAAGGAGGGGGAATAAAGACGGAAAGCTTTCCATTTGAAGGGCAGTATTTTCTCCCTTCTTTTTCTTTCCCCCGCTGAATACAAAATGGAAAGCCTTGTTTACTGGATTTCTCTGTAAACTGGTTCCGACTCTGCCTAGTTACCTGATGCTCTACAGTATATACAGGATAATGTGATAAATTCATTTCCAATTCACTGCATTATCCTTTGAATATTTTAATGACTCATTGAATGGAGTAAAAAAAAAAAAAAAGCTATTTCAAATGAACAATTATGCTGCATTAGAGTAAAGGCTGATTATATTTAAACACTGCTTGCATGGATAACGGGACATATCGACCTCCGCCTATAAGAGCTAATTTGGCTCTTATCTCTAAATAATTTTACACTGCAAATTACCATGAAAACCTAAAGGGCTTTAAAAACATTCATCAAAAGATATTATTCCACTTTGTAGCAACATTTTTATTTAAATTATTTTGAATGGGAGTGAAAGCATCTCTCGTGTTTGACAATCGGAGGAGCGGCAGAGCAGCGGCTGATAAGGAACGGCGAGCGGCACCGCGGGGATGGGATGCTCCATCCCGAAACCCACCTGGAAAAGCAAATTCAGAGCCGAATCCCAAACTTGGTGGTGTGCCAAGGTACTGCAGCACCTATAATGGCATTTCGTGCTGCCAGAGCCATGTCCCTCCAAACCTGGGGATGGCAAAGCCCGGGTGCCACCGGGGCGATGCCGGAGCAATGCCGGGGCGCGGGGGCTTTCCCAGCCCCCCGTCATCCCACCGGCCGCCCCGTCCCTCTCGGAGAAAGGCACTTGAAAGCCCCTCTCTGCACCGAAGCAACAGAAGGTGTCATGTAAAGCCTACACGGTTATTTTAGAGCCAGTGTGCAAATAAGCCTGTCAGCTGAAGCTCCTCGGAGCCAAGACTTCCATATACCCCCCAACGATCTGCATCTCAACGAGACACCATGTGTCGGAGCCCGGGGAGCCGCCGGCTTCGCAGAAGAGATTTGGGGCTGGTGCTTTGGGAAAGCTCCGGCTGCGGCCTTGGAGGGGGGGGGGGGCGGGATGCTGGGACCCCCCCCAATGCACACCCTCCCACCGGCAATGGGGATCCACCTCGGGGCTGGGCGAGGTGATTTGGTCCTGGTGCCCTGCGAGGATGATGCTGGGTTTGGTGGTGTCCTATAGTGCGATGGAGATTTATACGCCTACATGTGTGTGTATACTTGAGGGAGAGGGAGATAGACACATGCACGTGATATATAGATGGGATATCTATGTCATATCACTATATATATTTATATATACACTATAGCATATCAAGATATATATTTTATATATAATATATCATAGGATCACAGAATATCTCAAGTTGGAAGGGACCCATAAGGACCGTTGAGCCCAACTCCCTGCTCATCTATGTATATATATATTCATCTCACGATGAAAATACTTAAGGATATAGGCGGGGTCAGGGTCAGCTCCATTCCTGGCAGACACGTGGCACCTGGCGATGGGAAAGCCCTTCTCCTTCCCCAACATCTCCTTTTTCCCCCTCCTGCATGGCCTGGCAAGGAGCTTTCTGACCTTTTACACCACAAACTGAATTGCCTAAATGCCAGGGGAAAAAAACACCTTCCATTTGCACCAGTGAACTGGTTTTAATCCTGCATTTCCCTTCTTTGCTTAAATGATCTTATACTCAAAAAAAGAAAGAAAGAAAAGAAAAGAAAAGAAAAGAAAAGAAAAGAAAAGAAAAGAAAAGAAAAGAAAAGAAAAGAAAAGAAAAGAAAAACACAATAATTAGCAGTAGTGAAAGCCTCAGAAGGATCTGTGTACAGAAGGGAAAACAAGAGCTTGGGCTTCTTTGCGTTTAGTAAATATTAAAATTAATGAGAGACTTTCAGGACCCTGTTGTTAGAAATGCAGAAGGGTTTCTGTGAAGGATTAAAAAAAAAAAAGCCCTGTACACAAATCTCTGCAATTATTCTGAATGCTTTATATTTTTCAGCCAATTATAAAATTCATGGAAAGTATTAATATCCAATTCTAATTTGCTCAATATTCCCATTAACAATAAAAAGTCTAATTAAGGTATCTGTACAAAAAGCCCTTAGCAGTAATTTCAGAGAATAATAGAGGAGAATGACTAGATATTTCTTGTTAAATGCATGCTGCAAATTAATTGATATCTTAATTAGACTTTAGTACTAAGATTATTAGTTAGATTGATTCAGGGCTGAAACACCTTATCTTTTAAAAGATAAAAGCAAGCAAGAGAGGAACAAGCTGATTTTCCAAAACCTTTCTGTAAGTAAACCAGTGATAGGCTGGGACAGTTCGGGAGCGATGCCCCGCTGCAGGGTAAGAGCTTGTCCGTCTGTCCCATGGCCACGGAGCTGGGAAGCAGCAGAAATTGAGCCCAAACCCATTTTCCCCCTGTTTGCTTCCCCAGGCTGGAAATGCTTTTCTCAGGGAAAAAAAAAAGAAAGGAAAAAAAAAAAAAAGGAAAATTTGGCACCGGCGAGATTTTCACCAAAACTGCTTTTTTAACCAAAAAAACCACCAAACGCCAGGAGGAGATGTTTGAAACGACCGGTTGTCTCTGCAGAGAAAACTGGTTGTGGGGAGTTTTCAAAGCAGGTTTTTTTCGGCATTTCCTTAGAAGAAGAAGAAGAAAAAAAAAACCCAGCAATATTTTTGGACCAGCTTCGCTCTATATAGCCTGAGGAAGCACTCCCCTACCTACACGCCGAGCACCATTTACATTTCTCTCCCAAACGCTCATCCTTCGGGATTTCACCGAGATGCTGCCGTACCGAGAGAAATATGCATCCCGTGGGAATGCAACCCTCCGGGGCAGGATCGCCCGATGCACCCCAGTGCCCGGGGAAGCCCCGAGCTGCCGAGACCCCAAGCTACTGACCCCACGGAGGGGGACTCACTGGGATATCGGTGACCAGCCAGTGCCTCCAGAAGCGATTCCTGGGATTGGCTCTGCTGGGAGCATCGGGATCCACCAGCACCAGCACGTACTTCTTGCTCTGCAAGAGAGAAGAGGAGAACGCTATGGGCACGGTGTGCCGGACCGGGAGCTTGCACCCACAGCGTGCGAGCAAGGAGCAGCCCTCCAGGAGTTTTATCAGCCCCCAAAATATATATATTTTTTCACGCTTTCCCACGCATGCACACTTTGACGGTTGCGCTCATGCAAAAAAGCACAGAGAAGGCGAGGGATGAACATGCACCAGGGGAACGCGAGGGCCACAAACCCACTCGGGACGGATCTAAATCTCTTCCAAGAGAGGAAGAACAGGGGTTTTCTGCTACCTCCAAATAAAAGGCACCAAAGGCAATTTCGTCCCCTGCCACCCATCCTCTAACCACATCCTACAGTGGCACAGGGCAGAGCAATGCACCACAGCACAGGGAACTTCCCACCCAGGATTGCAATCCTTGGGAGAGGGGGGTGGGATATTTTGGGGATTCAAACGCAGCTCCAGCCCCGGGGCGGTGGCCGGGGACAGGCTGGAGGGTGGCTGCGAGGTGCTAAGCTCTGCCTACCAAACCCCAAACTATCCAAAAGATTCACCGGGAATGCTGCAAGAAGGCAAAGCCGCTGCCTCGTCACGCTCCCGGGGGATCCGGGACCTTCTCCTGGGCGAAGGCAACCGGGCAAAGAGAGCAAAGACTCACGGATGATGCTGACTCAGACCCCCACATCCCCCCCCCCAGCCCACCC
>JANZLQ010000052.1:16660957-16671156 GCA_026212715.1 Elanus axillaris
TGGTCCCGAACCGCAGCCACTTTGATCCGCTGCTTAATTCCTCCTTCCCATTAATTTCTGATCAGGCTCTGAACCTTCTCGCGGAGATGCTGAGATCAAATGATTAGTTAAGAGACAGTCAGGCGAGGAGAACATGAAAGGGAGAAGTTTTGTTTAAGGATATTAACCCCGGCGAAGCGGCGCGGAAAGCGGCAGAGCCACGAGCCAAGAGCTCCCTCTGCTCCCAAAAAACCCTCCATGACCACAAACGCACCCGCCTCACCGGGACCTGCCTGCCCTGCCCTTCCTTGAGGCCCTGCAAACTCATCACACTCCAGAGGGAAAAGGGACCTTGGGCACAAGCTGCTTCACGGGGAAACACTTGCTCCAGGGGATGAGTTGCTGCGAATAAAGCGTCAACCGAGGGTGAAATGGTCAGAAAAAGCCCCCGAGCTGGCTGGTACCCACTGGTACCCTGACCGCACATCAGCCCCTGCAACAGCGGAGACCCCTGGGATGCAAAATATGTTACGTATAATATAATATCTGAATTATTATTTCACTAGAGGCAGCGCAAGGGAAAGAGCAGGACTTCTCCTATCACACGAGCAGCCCCCAGGACGGGGGAAAACGAGGGAGTTTGTGTCATCAGCGCCAAAATACATCACTTGGGAAGGGAAATAAATAAATGTCAGGCCAGAAAGAGGGACTTGGGGGAAGGAGAGCTCTCGTACTCAAAATAAAGGGAAAAGCAAGGAGCAGAAAATTATTATTTCAATTACAATGAAAATGTATTTTATTAGAAAACGTGGATTCGTCTTTGATACTTGATACCTAGAAAAGCAATATCCAGGAGTATAATACCCCATCTCCGTGCAAGGAGAATGAGTTATTAAATCAGAAGATGAATGGCTTGCAGTGCAGCTAACTGCTCCAGTTAAGAGAAAAATAGTTATAAACTTACTCTTTGCCCCAAAACGCATTCCTCCCCCTCATCCCCGGGCCTCATCTCTCACCTCCGGTGGAACTCACTCATGTACCTCATTTCTATGGCTTATAAAAATTCAGGAGGGGGAATTTTAATAGAAGGAAAAAAAGTGAATTTAGAGGAGGTTTTTTTTTTTCCTCTTACACTTCCCCCACCTTTAAAAAAAAATACACATGAGGAATAAAAATAACCCACATAGTTCAATTGTGGGGAAGTAGTGAGGATGTAAATGAAGGTGCATTCTTATGTATAGCAGTGCATCCAGCAGCCCCATGGCAGGGCGACTCGCTCGGCACCTCTGTTCTGCATGAATAAATATGTATAAAAATGTAACGCTGCAAAGAACTCAAATCCGATAACCGAGATAGTGTTTCGTAGAGGCTGGGAGCAACACAAGCCACCAGCTTCTCTTCTTCTTCCGTATTTATGTAAAGAACCATTGAGATGATAATGCACAGCCCCCTCCCCGTACAGGGGCATAGCGGAGCCTTTTTGTAGCGATGGATACAACCCCCCCCCCCCATATTAAGGCTATTGGTGCAAATCCACTGGTGACAGTGGCAAATAGGGGCTTTGCTCGCTTGCCAGAGAGGGCAGCGCTCCGGCCCCGCGAGCTCCGGGCGCGCTCAGGATCAGGCCACCCGCTCCATCGAGGGGCTCCGAAGCCATCGCAAATATATTTCCTCAAGTCCGGCACGGAATCTCACCTACCGGAAAAGTCCCTTGGCTTCCAAGACCCCAAGCAACAGAGATGCTGGAAGTCACCCGATGACTCGATTAGTTTCAAACACGCTGCGCGCGCTCGGACACACGCGTGCCCAGCCCGGGACAGAACCTCCCGAGCATCCCCAAATCCCTCGGGAGAGGTGGTGGCGGCAGCGGGTACCGAGCTGCCTCCTCTCCCCGCAGCACATCCAAGCAGTTGGACTTTTTTTTTTTTTTCCCAGCACTATGGACTTTTTTCCGCTCCTTTGCCCCCGGATAGCCAAGATATCCCCCAAGCAGGATCTCCTGAGCCATCCCACCCCGGCATCGCATGGCAGCCCCCCACGCCCTGCACAACGCGGCTGCCTGGTTCCCCGTTACACAACCCTGCTCGGGAGATCCTACGTGGGCAGACGTGGGTTTTCCTCTGAATTGACAACAGCTCTCGCTGCAGCTCAGCAGAACATGAGCAGCTTACATAAACAGTGCTCAGAGTTACCCTGCATGTGGGCTGCACGCAGCCACCCGGGGTGGGGGGAAGGCAGGGAGCCACCTTTTCCCCCCCCATTATTATTATTTTTTTTTTTTCTCCGTATAAAACAACCCAAACCCGAACAAGCTTCTCCTTGTGGGGGAAAAGGCAGCGCGCAAGAGAGAAATGACTCAAGTGTTTTGTAACTTGTCACATTCGAAGCTGCAATTTGGAGGCAGGAAGGAGGGATCCAAAATAGTCGCCCCGGCTTGTATAACCGAGATCCCCCGTCCCCCTCCTCTCCGCCGGGAAAAAGGGGGAAATTTCTGCCGCAGATTGGCAGCTGGAAAGAGGCAGGCGAGCTCGGGGTTGTTACAGCGCAGGAAGGAACCCCCAAATTGGGAAGAATTACTCAGCTCTGGAAAAAGCTCCTGTGGTGGCGGGGAGGCACCGGGGAAGATGCTGCAGGGGAGGAAGGCTCCCGGGGATGGTTTTTCTGGATGCTGCGGCTCAGAGCCCGGCGGCGAGGCTGAGCTCCCTGGCACGTTGTCCCAAGCGGGAGGTGATGCTTGGGAAACACAGCCGGAGCAGGGAAGTGGGACCTGGTGATGATGGGCTGAAGGGCATCGATGACCTCCGGTGCCAAAATTGAGCCCAGAGCGGGCTCAAGCCCTCCCAGATGCCGGAGAGGGGACAAGAGATATTCAGATAGTCCCATGGGATGGCTCCAGCTGTACAGCGGGGTCAGGGTGTGTTTTATGGTGAACACCTCTCCCATACAGCACTTTCCTCCTGGCTCTCCCCATTCTCCTGGATCAAAACCACCAGCACTCTTCACAGCTTTTTCCACCCACGTGCTCAGCAATACAGCCCGGCGTGACCCACGAGAGCTCGGCTTCACCCAGGCCCCTCTGCCAAGGGCAGGGTGATGGAGCAGAGAACCCCCCCCGCACTACACCTGACCCACTGCCAGGTCCAGCCCCGGAGTCTTTCCTGGTCCCGGAGCCTTTCCCAGCCCCAACAAGGTCTGAGGTGGGAGCTGCGGGGCAGGAACGTGCCTGGCTTTGCACAGCATCCCTGTTCCAGGCGAGTTCGCTCCTCCTTAGAGCGGACGAGGTGCAGCAGCGGCGGGATGTTTTCCGTCTGGGTACCAATCTGCCTTGGAGTCGGTGCCAGCAGCACGCGGAGATGCTGAGGAGGGTGCAGGGGAGCTGTACCCAGCTCAGCCCCTGATTAAAGTGATTTCAGGCCCCACAAATTCAATTTTCAAGGCACAAGAGGTGCCTGCCTCCTGCTATAAAGCCTCCTGCCCACCCAAACCTCCGCTAATATCTTTCGAAACATCAAGGCAGGTCCTGGGGATGGCAGGAGATGCAATAAGTGTGACATCTCGCCTCAGGGCTCATTGATCTGCCATCGACCGCGGTGTTGAATCTGACTTTGAAACCCCAGACGGGCTTTGGCATCTGGCTCCAGCTTTGCGTTTTGTGGGGGCAGCACTTCCTAAGGGCCTCCACTAAAATAAAAGGAGTAGGGAGTTTAAACGAGGGGAGAGTCGAGCTTTGCAGCCTTTTCTCTAGTATCACCCCAGCTACAGCTCTTAAATCCTGAGCGCCCAACACCCACGCCAGCACCCGTCACAGGGCAGCACAGGCTGCGGCCAGCACCCAGAGCATCCCGGGAAAATCCCAAACATGGGCTGGGGGGAAAAAAAAAATTAAAATAAGTTTAGGCTATTTTCAAGAGGGTCATCTGCTTCTAGAATGCAGGTTGGCTTTGCAATTGAAAAACAAACAAACAAACAAAAAACAACAAAAAAAATCTCTTTCTTTACCACAGACCTACCCGACGGGTGCATCACTGCAGCTTTTGGATTAACAGGTTAAAAACAAAGCGGTTACAAAGGTGCCCGGTGATGGCAGGGACTTGCCCATGCAATAAACTGGCACCAGCGAGACAAAAAGCTGAATTTCCAACTCCTTGGCCAGTACACGCTCGGCAGGACATTCCCGCTGGGATCCGGTACAGCCCACGGCACATCCCAGCTCCGCACGCACACGAGCGCCGCTCCGATTTTAACGCAAAACTGGGTGATTCAATACAAAGTATACCTCTGCAGAAGCAACACAATTATCGCGTGGAGTTAAGCGTTGATGGATAGAAGTTTTAATTACCAAACCTTTTCATCCTCCCCCACACACAAAAAGTATATTTTCTGGCATGTTTATTTAATAATAAAATATGATAAAATTATATGTTAGTGGAGTAAGTGCACGGTGTGTGTAAAGTACAAGACGAGCTGAAGTCTGTTTTGTCACCAGAGCTGAAAATATTAGCTCCTTTGATCTCTTTGGCTCCAAAGCAGCTCTAGAAGGAGAGCGCAGCACATGCGGCACATCGCACGGTGCCTCCAGCCCGTGGGGGGGTTTGGGGAGGGCGGACCCCAGCTCCTGCCTCTGCACCGAGCAGCCGGCTCCGCGCTCACGCAGGGCAGTCGAGATTGACAGCCTCCACTCCCGCACACGTCCCCAGCTCTTGATTTACCCAAAGAGAAGAGCAAGCACAAGCCAGCTGCCTTAATTGCCACGGACAGGGCTAAAGGGTGCCCCTGTCACCCATCAGTATCATTTAGGGTTTGGGAAGTGCCCAAGTCCCATGGGGAACGCCCATTAGACCTCTGTGTTCATATCAGTCTTAATTTCATTTGGTCCTTAACACCACTGTCTGGTTCACGTATCCGTGCTGTACAGTAACGCTGTCTGATGCATCCGATCCCCTGGCGCCAGGGCACGGATGCTGCCACGGCACAGGAGCAACCGTCCCCTCCAAAATCTGGGTCTTAATGGGGAACGGCACCAGCTCTACAGCCTGGGTGAGACCAAGGAGATATAGGTCACTCCCTTCCCAACGTATAGACGTGAGGAGGTTGAGGTTGCCCCCTCCCCGCTTTGCATCGCAGCCTACAAATAATGCTCCAGCAGGAAATTTCTGCCCCCCCCTTGGAAATTCACAGCCAACCTGCTAATGAGTCTTTGTGAAACTTGTGCCTTCTTACCTCTAATTTTACAGCCTGTTAGGATTTGAGCTCTGTGGACAGCCTCACATTTGGTTTCGAATTATAGGCTGAGTGGCTGTTCTCTCCTATTATTGTGCTGTCAATCTTGTATTAGCACATTATAATATGGTACACTGAATGCATCTGTTCTGTATATCACAAGTCCTAATTGTCATTTGTTGAATCACTTTGTCTTATATGATTGTTAAGCAATTATTTCATCCAAAGCAACTTAAACTTTGATTACTGTATAATGTTTACAGGGATCAAAGTAAAATCATCAGCCGCTTCAAACATTTTGCTGTTGGAATAGGCACAAGCGTCTGTCCCCCACATACGTGGATGCCAATACATAAGCAATGACGAGGACGGACTCGATGACCTGTAGGTTTCTTGCCATCTCCGAAGCCTGTCCTTCTGCCTGGAGGGGAATGCTATTTGTCCAGGATGGTTAAATGTCCAGCAAACGTGTAGGTAATGAAAAAGATGTGAAGTGACATTTCTGCCAAGATTGCTCATGGAAAGAAGCTCTCAGCACATGTGGCACCAGCTGTCCCATCGGTCCCCTCCGGTGGGACAAGGGCCCGTAGTGGAAGAACACCCCGCACTTCTCCAGCGCTTCCCATCACAGATGCTCTCCCAGGAAGCCCTCCTGCAGGCCAAGAGGCACGGAAAGGAAAGCAGCGCTTTGCTCAGAGGCGCATGGAGGGGACTGCATCCCAAACCAGCCCTGCCATCCAAACCTCAACCAAAGCAGAGGGGCTTGCAACGTGCCAGACCCTGCGTGGTCCTGCCTGGGAGTGGGTTAGAGGAGGACAGGGCTGATGCAGTGCAGAAGAGCCTACAGCACTATTTTTTTTTTTGCTTTAACAGCCCACACTTAAGCCCTCAAAGAGGCTTTTTGGTAGCTCTCAGGCCTCACACCAACCCCTCTGCTCAGAAGTCACTGCAAAACCGGGACGATCCCAGGCGCTGGGGAGCCGCTGGGCTGGCAGCCCTCTGAAGTCAGGGATGCTGGTATGCCACGGCGTGGTCCCAGGGCATGGGAACCCAAACCAGCATCAGCTCCAGCAGGGCAAAAGGGAGGGGTTGTCACCAGGGGCTTGGGCTAATCCCCATAATATCTGGCTGACAGCATCAGGAAGGAATGTTGGGCCATTGTTGTTTAAGTAGCCCAGACAGGATTGAGAAAAAAAACAGGCTGGTGGCTCCTTAACCCCAGACGGTTCCACGAGCCAACGAGGATACACAAACTGTCAGGAATCTTCTGCTTAAAACCATCTTCTTTAATGAGTCTTGAATTTAACCTGAGTGCCACTCAAAAGCCCCCTCTTCAGCCAGCTGCAAATCACTGCCTGACACAACTAGAGCACATCCCAATTAGGAGATTAAGCAGACCTTCTCCTCCTTTTGTTAAAAGCTAATGAATTTCCTCAGACAAGTAATTTTCCAAGTAACCAGCCCCAGACCCTAGAGCACAGAAACCTTTATAAATCAGAGCTGTCCCCAACCCGGCCACCAAGCGTTCGCAAAAAGGGGAAGAGTCAGGGCCGAGGCTGCGGCATAACCAGCAAGTGGATTTAACTACGGACTCCAGGCATGACCCAAGCTCCTGGAAGAGGCTCATTCTCCTGCCCTTCACCTCAGGCTCCGGCATGACCCTGGCTCTCCAGCCCCAAAGCAGCATCTCGAGGTGCTGGTTACAGGTTTGGGCACAAAGAACACATGCAGCCACCGCTGCGTTAAGCCTGATGCGCCCCGTGAAGTTAAGCCTGATGCGCCCCGTGAAGGCATCGTCCCACGGTTTGCATGGCTGGAGGGCTTTTTGAGCTGTCTTTGCAGCTCCGGCTCATTCTGCCATGGAAATGGTTTTAAATAAGATACTATGAAAAGGTACAGTTCTTAAAAAGAGCAGAGAAAAGGTGGCAAGCTGTACAGCTGCAGAAAGAAGGTGTAGCTCATGGATGCGCAAGTTGTCTTCTCAGACTGGTTTGGACAGGAGAGGGTTCTTACAAAAAGCATTTAAGTTTAAAAAAAGTTCAGTTTGGGGTGGGAACCCTCAGGAAAAGCACTTTGAGACATCCGGCCCTTTGGCCAGAGAGGACAAGTCCTACCCCCTGCCCGCAGCCTAAAGGAGCAATGGCACAGCCTAAAGAAACCTCTAAGGAAGTTGTCAAGCCCTGTGATGAAAATGAATCTGGAAGAGCAGGTAAAAGGTAGTGCCGTAAACTGCAACTTGAGAACATCGCGGCAGGTAAATTGCTTTTTAACAAGCAGACAAGTTCTATCAATAGCATCTACCGTATGTTTTTATAAAGTGCAGAAATATGTTTTTAAAAGGCCAGTAAATAAAGTTCCTATCGATTTGATCTCAAGCGTAATCTGTTTTTCTGTCTGCCACCAACAGTGGTAATAAAACAGAATCATGTAACGGCATTTCGGCTAATGCGACTATACATCACGGCAGGGGCTGCGTGCTCACTGGCGATCTATCATTTTCTATTGGGATTGCTTAGCTGCAGAATTTATAAACTTGCCCCAAATTGATGCAATGTCCAATTTTCTTTTCCAATTTATTTTTGGTTGAGCAAAGCAATATTGAGGCAGGACGAGGAGGGGGCATTTCCCATCTATCCAGATGTTCTCCACTGCTCCTGCTTCCTCCTTGGCCTGGGAAAGGGCCTGGCAGCAGCTCCTCTGCCGGGGTTTTCGGGAAGATGCCGACGGACACTTTAATGGCCATGTTTAGTATGCAAAGGATGCCTGCAGAGCAACTTATCCGATGCTCAGAGGGCTCTCCCAGCAAGGACTGAGCATCCTCAGCATCGCAGGGCTGCATCCCCCACCCACCCAGACCTCTGCAACACCAGGATGGACCAACTGGCTGCTCCGCTCCAGCACGGGGCTGGGGGACAGACGCTTCCCGCATGCCCAAGCCATGCATGCAGCAGGCTGCATATCTGCGCTGAGCAGTTAAAGGGTTTCCAGGGTACCCAAACCATCAGTCACCAGCCTCTTGTGTCTGGCAACGCATCCCTTATTCCTTTGCCTGCTCGCGGCGATAGCAGCCAGATGTAACAGCTGCCTTCATTGCACCAAAAAAGTCAAAGAAGGGTCTTTTGGGAAGTAAGAGTGATGTTTGATAAAGCTGGCTGCCGGGCTGCAATGCCCCACAGTGCCTAAAGTGGATAAGCATCAATGGATTTTAAAAAACCCTATAAACACACAGCAGATGATGTATTAAAGTCCCCCAGGCCAAGCAGCGGTAGATGCCTATCAAAGCTCAGCTTTGCAAGATGCCGCCACACTTTAAGGACCTTCACCCACAAACACATTGACATTGCCTTCACCAAGGAGCATCAAGGCTGCGAGCAGAGACCTTGGGAACAAGCAGGGCAAAAAGCAGCCCCCGCCAGACCCGTTGCCAGTATCTGGAACAAGGATGGGAAATATCCTGTCGTCCCCCCTCCTGCTCAGAAAACTGATAAATATTTCTGGAGACAAAAACAAACACTCCGCATTTGGCTTTTTTGGTGGTTGTTTTTCTTGAAGAGACAAAGTGTTCCACAGAAAGCAGACACTTCCTACACAAGTTTTCATACTCAAACCCCGAGTATTTCTGCCACCGATTTTGACAGCAGAAGTGTAGCCAGCCCTTTACCCAGCCCATCTCTCACCACTCCATCCACGAGATCCCCGAGCCTCGGCAGGGCCTTAGCACCCCGCGGTGCTGAGAAGCATCATGCATAGATGGAGATGACTTCAGCAAAGTGAGGTTTCCCATTCTCACTTGGGAATAAAAAATAATGAAGTTTCCTGACCTTAGAAATCCCATCACAGACCACAAAAAAAGAACCCTGTTGCCTGTGCACACCCCAGCCGCAGCGCAGGACGAGATAACTTGTTACCACTCTCTTTGGGGTGATTTTTTGGGGGAAAAGATTATCCCAAAGCATCCTCACAGGTTCAGAAGTAAGAAATCCACATGTATTCCTATAGAGAAAGCCTGAGGCAATTTGGAGCCCTTTCTCCACAACCAATTTAAGGCCATCCAGCCCCTTGCCCAAATGGAAATCACCAGTTTGCACGCTGCAAGAGCTGGGGACGTGTTTCTGGCGAGGGCCGGAGGAGAGAATAAATGCAAACCAAGGGAAGCGGCGAGGCCCGTGTCCTCAGATGCCGCCTCAGCGCAAGATGTGCCGAGTTGTCTTGGAAAGAAACGGTGCCAAATCCGCCAGCGGAGATGAGCCATCAGCCAGCCCTGATGCCAGCAGGAGCTGCAGACCCTCTGCAACGGCTCCCCGGGGACCTGCCCACCCCCCAGTGCCACAGCTGGCATCCCATCCCAAAATAAACGTGCACGAGTGACACACGTAGCCAGCTCCCAAGCCCAGCCTGGGCAGGTTTGCTCGTCTGCTCTTGTTTTCAGGTTCGGAGCGCAAAGCCTGTATCCCCCCAGCTCAGCCAGGACCAGGTTTGGCTCCGCTTATCCCCCAAATCCTCCCCGCAGCCGGCAGCATCCTTTACTGGACAAAGCAGCACCCACCAGTATCACCACAGCCAAGTCCCTTCCCTTCTCCCTGCTGTGCTTTGCTTTCCAGGACAAAAATAAAAAGAAAAACAACTGCCTACACCCCTGGGAGATTTCAAACTACTGGAAAGCAATGCACAAGTGATGGATGATTTTATGATGGCATCTTCTGCCAGGGAGGATGATTTTTTTGGAAGAATCAGACATCTTTAAGAGAAAGTTATACTTCAAACCATGTGATCAACAGGGGGAAGAGGCTTTCCAGACGGCAACGAAGCAGCCAGAAAAACTGATTCTTAACACATCAAGGAAAAGCCAAGATGCACAAGAGCCGAGTCTCTCCCTTATTAGCTATGGCATCCGCAGCTGCCAGGGCTGGAGCTTATGGGGGGAGGAGAAATAAAACCAAATCTCAAAACACCTTCCCTCCAACCATCCCTTCTTCCCAGGCACAATTTCACTCACGGCT
>JANZLQ010000052.1:16671479-16682189 GCA_026212715.1 Elanus axillaris
CCCGTTACCACCCCCCCACTAACCCCGTATTACAGATCCCGCAGCCCCTGCGCTGCGCGGGAGCTCATCGGATTAATTAATCCGGTTTCTGCAGGTGCCAACTAGGGATGTAAACCCCCAGCCAAAGCGTGGGTTTGCTTTAAAAAGTTTATAAGCGATTGCAAAGAGAATAATAATTTTTTTTTTAAAAAAAACCATGCGTGCAAATTGTTACAATGTAGCAAAAATGACTACAATGTAGCAGGAACAACAACGACAAAACAAGAAAACCAAACCCAAAGAGCCCACAAAAAAAAAAAAACCCACAATATTTATGGAGATTCAGTTTACCCACAGCTCAGCCCCAAACCCTGAAACAATGGGGAACCACAGGTGAAAGTAAAAAAAATGAAAATAAAACAAAACTTAGAAAGCCACCCTGGTTTCAGGCAAAAGTTTAACAAGCACAACCCGAGTCGCTGATAGCAATTTGGCCGGAGGACAGCGGTGCCAAGCCGCACGTGGCACGGGGTGAACGACTCCCGGGCCGTCCCCAGCACCCAAAGCGTTGGCACTGGGTGTCCCTGCCTGGCCCAGCTCCCAGCCAGGGTGTCGAGGCCAGGCTCAAAGTACAAGCGCACACGTGTGTAAGCAATCCTTTCCCAGCAAATTCCTCCCCTGCAATCTGGCTACACCTTTTAATTAGTACGGAGAAGCACGGAGCGACGCGACTCGGGACTCACCTTCTCAGCCTGGGGGTACCGAACGCGGGGGCTGCCCCATTCCCTGCTGATCCGCTGCCGGTACCGGTGGCACTTGGGGATGTACGTGCAGCCCACGTCACCCAGCTCCGGGTAGATAATTTCTAGATCTCCTCTGGGGAGAAAAAAGGGGGAGAGAAGAGCTTGTAGGGTAGGACCACACCATGCAGGGGATGGGAATTATTAGTGCCACTTGCCAGCCAGGCTTCAGCTACGGTTCCAATGCTGGGTAGGAGACGCAGGATCCAACCGGCTGCTACCAAAGGTGCTGGGCACCTCGTGGGCCAGGATAAGCACCCTCCCGTGCTGTAACATCGCCACGGGGTGTGCTCCCTCTCCCAGGCAGGTTTAAACATTCATTATGCCTCAGCACAACACTCAGATTATTTCCAGGATTTTTTTTTTTTAATAGTCTTTAAAAATCATGGCCCATATGGGTAAATCTAAGGCTTGGAGCGCAAAATTACCCCTACTCCCCCTTGGCCTTGGACAAGCCATTTGAACCTTGAACCCCCTTCTCCCAGTCACAATACGAAAGCGGGGACAAGCCTCCTCTGTATTCTGGGCACTGATAGAGCAATAACAAATCAAGTATCTCCAGCTCTGACTTTTCCCTTCTGCCTTATCTAACAGAGAAAGGGGCCACCAGGGCAAGCTGTCCGGTCACCGCAGCGTGTGGCTAGCAAGTCTCAAGGCCACCCTGAAGATAAGCTGCCACCAACATGACCCTCGTGGGAGCAGCCCTTAAATCCTGCAGCCCGAGAAGGTGCTGAGCAAACGCCCGCACCGGCACGGGGCTCGCACGGAGGAAGGTGAGAGTTAAAAGTGAGGTGCTCCTACTCATGGTTTGTGGGAGGAAGCTGGGGCCAAGTGAAATCCCCACTTGCCTTAATCTAGAAGCTTAAGTTGCTCACACTTAGAGAGCATTTTGGTTAATTAAGTAGCAGAAAGGATGGTTTTGATGCAGAAGCTCCTGGTGATGTGGGATGTTAAGAAACCCCTCAAAGGCAAGGGGCATGTGTGCCTCTGCTCACCCAGCCCTGCCTCCCATCTCCAGCAACAAGAGTTTAAGGCAAGGACCTTCAGTATTAAAACACTTGATAAAGGGGGGGCATTCGGTGGCCGTTCAGCTGGGGGCCCCAGCAGGCACAGTAGCAAACTGCCCATTAGCAGCTCCAGGAGAAGCTCCCCAGGCTTCCTCCTCTTCCCATGCCTACACCTCAAGCATTAACATCTCTGCAGGACGAGCTTTGAGGTCTGTGGGATGACCTGTTCCAGCACCTCCCTTTCCCCAAAGCAGCCTCCTTCCTCTGAGACTCTCTGCAGAAAACATTTGTCATCTCCGATTCTGTAAGGTGCTTCAAAAAAATGGACCAAGGAACAGCTTGAGGTGCCCAGAGACACCAACCATGTGGGCACTGCTCTGCTTCGCTCTGGCCCAGATTCCTGGCAAAAAAGGAAGGAAGCAACTAATATTTATAGCCCTGGCAAAAGGGATACTGGAATTAACTGTCCCAGGAGGTGACGTGCAAGGGCAGCACATGACTGGCCACCCAGGGCTGGTGCAGTTCAGAAAGGAGAACAACAGGGAGTCACCCACCTGCAGAATTTGCTGTCCACACCGCTGAGCATCTGGAAGATGCAGGTCCGCGAAGACTCATCCGGCCAGGGGAGCTGCTCCCCCCGGGCAGCAGTGCCAAGCAGGCCAGCAGCCAGCAACACAGCACCCAGCAACACAGGACCCAGCACCTTCATCCTGCCCTGCAGAGACCGAGGGACAGAGAGGCTCAGGTCCACAGGCAGAGCTGTCACCCAGCACCGCTCCCCCAGCACCCACTAGCAACCACAGCATCCCCACCGCCACGCTCCAGTCCAGCCCCCCCCCATCCTTACACGTAATTTTCTTTCCACTTCCACCAGTTCCACATCATTAATCCCAACTATGCCAGAAACGAACTGTGTTTCCTGCTGCTGCCCCGTGCCAGGGAACACCGAGTCCCCAGCCAGCTTGCAGCAAGACCCCGCATCTTAGAGGACCCATTTCTGCCCACCTACGAGGAAGGCACATTCCCACCCTGGTGCCCGGCACCAGGGATGTGCAGATATGCTACCCCAAGCTGGGCAGCCCAGCTACGATCACCACCACAGCGATTGCTGTGACACCGTGCTCCAAGCCCAGGCAGCACCAAGAGGGGACAGAATCCCCATCCCCAGGTACCAGCCCTGCTGCTCTCCCCAGGACTCTGTGATGGAAAAGATGAAAAATTGGTATCAGGCTTGGGCATGGTCTAACCAAGACCATTATGGACGCACAACCAGCCGGGACATGCTGACCAACACATCCCTGACCCCAGGCAGAGCCCCTGCAGAAGAAGAGCACCCCTGAACCCAGCCACCCTCTCCAGAGCCAGGGTAGAGCTTTTCCTGCCCAAGGACAGCCACGACCACCCATTTTTAAGTCCGTACAAAGCACAAGCCAAGCCCTCAGGATGAGGGTAGCCAGGGTATGAGGTTTAGATACCCATATCCCTCGCTTTCCTGGGCTGCGGCGAGGTGCCTGCAGCAGCCTGATGGACCCGGTGGCCCATGGCCACCATGGCCAGCCCTGCCGAGGCACTTACCCACCGGGTCCTGGGGATGGGAGAGCAGCTCTGAGGCAGAGCCTGGAGGTTTGAGGTTGCCGTGGAGATGGTTTCCCTGGAGGGAAGGGAAGAAGGGACTGGGGATGAAAACACAACCCGGAGAAGGGGCAGTTCATCCCCTAAAAGCAGCACAAAACCAGGCAATGGGGTTTTCATCCCACAGCAACCTTCAATTGACCCACCAGCTCTGGGTCCTCACCTGGTCCTAATTCATTCCCCTCTGCACTAGCAGCTTCCCAGCTAATTAGAAAGGATGCGACCCAAACATTTATTTGCACTAGCCCGTCTTCTCCATTGCCTAATCAGTTCTGGATGAGGCATATGCAAAAAACCCACTGTCAGTTGGGAATAGGTATTACAACACATACTGTATCATTATATAATGAAGTACCGGCACGCAGAGTGAACACGAGTAAGTACTAGCGCCGCTGTCATTACGGAGAGAAAAAGGCATCAGGCTTAACTAATTAGAAACATTAATGTATTGGGAATGATCTGGAGGTTTAGGGGCTAATGGCTCTGGTTCCCATGCTACAAGATGGGCAAACCCCATAATTAGAGCTCGGATCCTGCAAACAGGCTCACATGAGTAACGCTTTTCCCATCAGAGTCAGGAGCACTGGTTTGCATGAGTCAGGATCACCAAAATGGGGTTTACATCCTCACATGCTATTGCAAGACGGGGGGGTGTGATAATCTGGGGTCCTGGGGGAGCCACAGAGGGGGACTGCAGCCCCAGGCAATGCATGCCCAAGGACTGCCCGGAGACTTTCCGCCATGGAAAGGCAGATTTCTTAGAAAAGAAAGACTTCCCTTGAAAAGCTGACAGCTCAGCCGAAAGCTTGGAAGAGGGTGGCAGGTGAAGGGACAGTGGCTTTGACCAGGACAGACACAGGGACTCGGACACTGGCAGAGCCGTAGACATGGACAAGGGACTCCTCCTGCCAAAGTGACTCTCACCACGCTAAACCCATCCATTTTCACTGTTTATTCAAGCGTGAAAGCAGTGAGGCTGACAAAAGGCTTGCACTGGTGCAGCCCTGACAGCTCAGACCCCCAGGTCTGTCCCAGGGCGGCAGAGGAACATCGGTACTTTGCAGTAACCGGCTCCGGTTGGTTCCTGCAGTAAGTTTGCAGCGGTTACTTTGGGTAACCGCTTTTTGCAGAGGTTGCCCAAGTAACAGCAAAAGCCAGAAACAGGATGAACTCGCAACAGGGGTATTTTATTTTAAGCCTAGAAGCAGAGAGAAGCCCTTCACACAGAGGCAACACCTCCAGCTGGAGACCTCCCGTGAGGATCGTCACCAAACGGGATCGGCACAAAAGGGTTTGCCGACAGACAAGGTGCCGAGGGATCCCCTGGGAATGCTCTGGAAGAAAACCCCATTGGATTAGCGTTGTCTCTTGCAGCATCCTGTGCAAGACGAACTACGGCTTTCTGTCTAAAAGCTATTTGCGGAGTAATTACAAAGATCCTATTTCTCCTGCTCGGGAGTTGCAAAGGCAGCAGGAAGCCCGTGCAGCAAACCCATGTTGCCAAGGTATAAAATGGATGGGAAAGTTACGCTGCCAGAGCCAGACAACAGCTCCTGTGCTCTGCTGCTGCGAGGGCAGACAGGCTCCCGAGGGGCACAAAGCCACCGGATTATTTGCTTTTTAGATACATGCACAGGACAGGGTGACTCATGAGCTGGCAGCACTGCTGGCTTTGCTACCAGACCACAGCACACCTGCCCCAATACAACCCTGCCTATACAAATACTCCAGGCCTGGCAAACCCTCCCAGGAGATGGGTAATTTCCACCGGCATCCATCTCCTCTGGTCTGCCTGCGCCTGGAGTGCTTGCAGCCAGGGAGAACCGATAAATCACATGCCTGAGAACCCGCACGGAGCAGCTTCCCCTCCGGAGAAGGATCCTCCCATGGGAAAACACACATCTGGTGGTGTCAAGCCAGGTACTGAACAGGAGCCAACCTCCTCTCCCAGCAACCCCGGTGTGTTTGCATGTCACCTCTCCTGACTAAGCAGTGCAGGACCGCAGGAATCTCATCCTTCCAGCTGCTGGGAAGCCTCCAGCACAGTGTTGTGGCTATGCAGCTCATTGCTGGGGAAAATATGCTCATCCAGGATTTCCCCCCACACTCCAGAATGAGATACTGCCCTCCACTTACAAACAGATGCTTCACACTGGGGTTTGGGTTTGGTTTTTTTTTTTTTTTTGCAAAGCCATTATTGAAAATGCTACTGTAAAACCCCTCCTGCTTCTCAGTTTTATCAGTTCTGCGCAGCCAGGCGTGGGTCTGCCTTACCGGGCAGCAAGCACGACCCCAGCAATTTAACCGTGCTCAGACTACGCACTGCACCTCTGCACATGTAACCCCTCGGCTCACCCTGGCCTCTCTGCTTTTCCTCCAAACCCCAGCGGAAGGAAAGGAAGGAATTGCATTTAAGCCACTCTTAATTTGGAGGATGGCTTGAAACAGCCCTGGCATGGAGCCACACGGGCTGTGCTCCCTGCTTTTCCCCATGCCCCATTCTCGCCCAGCCCTGGGTCACAGGACTGTGAAGTTCCTGACTTCCAGCAGAAACTGATATTTGGGAAGAAAAACAAATCTTTCAAAGGTGCCAAGTCCAACCAGTGACTTTTGGATTGATCTGATTAACCAAACAAATGGGAGAAGCAATGATGTGAAGCCCAAGGAAGCAAAGTGCTGCCTACATGTGCTGCAGTCCTGCTATCGCTTCAGTTCATTGGGAGAGGATACGAATGCAATATATATATTTCCAGCAAAGCAAGTCAGGTCCAAAAGCTACTTAAAAGCCTTTCACAGTTGGCAAAGCTAAGATATAGGTAAGGAAATCATAATTTTCTATTAATAGTAGAGATGAAAAAGGCTCTTAATAAAAGGAAACCTCCTTAAGGCAGGGAAGGAAGGAGAAGTCTGAGGCTTGCTTTAGCAACAAAGCACACGTGAAAGCCCAAGCATTGGTGTCGGGAGCCAAGTTACACACATCAGCTGTATCAGCTGGGGCCACAAAACCAGTCCTTGCAAAGGAAAAGGAAACTTTTTGCAGAGGAGGCAGCAGCCCATCTGGGTGCTGCTGAGCCCCCCCAGCACATCACACCTTTGCAGCCCACTTCTTGACACTCTCCCATAGCCCCATAAGCTGCTACCGAGGTCCTAAAATATTTGCCAGAAAACATTAGGACACAGCTCAACCAAAACCCAAAGTATTTCGAGGAACCCCATGGACATCAGCTGAATCGGACAGGCTCTCAAAGCTTTCACATGCATGCAAAGCCTCCAGCTCTGTTGCAGTTTGTTTACTTAACACTGGGCTTCAATGCAAAACAAGTGTTTCCGGGTCAGAATTTCCCCATAAATGTTCATAAGAGATGAGCTTTTTATTCTGACATGGGCCAAAAACATATTGTTTGTGAGCTTTGGAATTTCCCACCCCAGCCGCTGGCTTCCTGTTGATGTTAGTTTAAGATTAACCAGTGCCATTTATAATCCACTTCAGTGTTCCTTCTGACTTCACCCAATACCAAGTCCCTACACCATAAAAAGCCATTTTATTTCGTGGCATCTAAGTTTACCTCCATCCCATTTCATTAAGCAACCTCGGCTCTCCCCAGACATTAATTGCTTGCAGGGGCAGAGCAGGGAGCCGTCACTGGGTCCGAGTTTCCCCAGTCCCGTGACACAGTAAGCCTGGCACTGTGGGGTTCCCCCCCCCTTCCCAGTTTGTTTCAGGCTGCAGCAAAGTTATAGCATACCACTAAAGTCCATTAGAAATTCTATCCCTTTCTTGCCACAGAGCCAAGACTGTTGCTTTGCCCTAACACTCATGAAAACAAGGGTTTATTTTGCTTTGCATGAGCAAAGGCATTTCTAGGCAATAAGTCTGCTCCTTGCACTCCCACTCACAACTCCCAAGCCTTAGTCCAGCCCAGCTGCTGCAGAAAGAGCCCAGCTCTTCCTCCAAGGTCCACCACTTTCCTCTGATGCGGGCTCCTCTCTGCCTCAGTTTCCCCATGGTGATGCCACAGAGGGTCCTGTGAGCAAAGCACCCGAGCAATTCATAGAAACCAATTCCTACAGTCTAAACAACAGCTGGAAAAAAAAAGTATTTATGCTGTTGATCTACAGGCTTGCTGCTGGGTGAAACAGAGGACTTGGCAGAGCCTTGGCAGCCAGGGGAATTCCCTCAATCTTTGTCTTGCAGGAAGCCCATTTTTCAGATATTTTTTTTTCCACAGCAATCAGCAAAGGAAACAGAAAACCACATCCTTTCTCCTCATTCATAACCTGCTACACCTTCAGCCATGCCCTGGCCACGCTGTGCCTCTTACCTCACCTCTTCATAGGCTGTCCTCACATTTCCCTCTATGCATGGCTAACAATTTCATTCCCAGCTTCAAGTGAATGACCACAAGGTCATCTTCACCTTGCTCCAGCCAATCCACAAGGCAAGAGCTTTGTGAATTAAAAAAAGCACTTGTCCCAGAACACACCATAAATATGCATCTGCACTGATTTGTGGGGCCAGCTCTCCTGCAGGGGAGATTTTAAGGTTCTGGGGAAGAGTTAAGTGGATTTAGGGGGTGCAACAGCTTTATTTGGCTCAGGTGGTCTCCAGTTTTCCTGAGCCTGTCTAGAGCAACATAAGGATCAGGTGTTAAAGACCCAGGTCATCATTGCAGAAAAAAAAAAGCTGCCCTCAGCTAACTGCCCAGCAGCAGCACCAGCCCTTGTGTGTGTTACTGGAGCAAGATGAATCTGAACCTGCTCTGGGGAGACAGATTATATCACCAGCTGGATCATACAAGTACAAGAGTTCAATAGCTGAGCCTCTATTTCTGTGTCTCTACAGCATTAACAACAAGCTGGTGCAAAATACAGAGCAATGTGGTTGCCTTCGCCTCTCCCAACCAGACCCTGGTGAGCCTGCAGACTGAAACAGCAGAGTTTTGCATTTTGCAAAACACCGGGTGGAGATCCATGGTGCAGCCTGAGAGATTAACAGAGAAGGATTTTTAGCTTTTCTCTTTTTACCTGCCAAAGCCCTGGGTCTGAACTCTCTCCCCTTCCTGCCCTACTTTCCTAGCAGGCAGCTGTGTCCAGTCAAGCTGGATTAAACCCTGCCACTGTCACCAGCAGCAGCAAAGTCCTGAGCGACCAAGGGGGAAGGCTCAGAACCCCAAAGGGGGTTTGGACCCGCAGCACCCTCTGAGCAGGAATCTCTGTGGGATCAGGGAAGGGAGGCACAAGGCTTTTTGCCCTTCGGAGTTGCTCGCCTCTCGCAGGCTCCTGCACTTGCATCCCAGCAGAAGATGCAGTGCAGCACAAGCCCAGCACCAGAGCAGAGGCAGGGCTGCTGTGAGCTCCCAAAGCCTTCCTCGGCAGCACAGCCCCCTGAGCACCAGCCCCTCTGCCTTGACTGGCCATCACAGGAGCACTCAGGAAAGGGGGAATATTCAATATTTGCCAGGCAATAAGCACAGAGCTGCATGCAGTCCCCCCCCAAGCCTGGCAGCAGCCCACAGAGCCACCCCTGCATTGCAGCACATGGGGATCACCCCTTCTCCCTCCAGCCTGCTCCCATCCCAAACCTCAGCTCCAGCAGGAACACGTTTCAGCCTCTGCAGCATCCGACACCGCCCTGAGCCCCAGCACTTGCCCTGGCACGTCTGCACAGCGCGTGAGACACAGCAGCACCTTCACCCATGGTGTTGCACAGCTCAGGGATGGGGCCACCCACCCCCATATCCCATGGGTGTTCACCCCATCCATCAACTCCTCTCTTGGAGCAGGATTCTGGCACCCTGGAGCCAGCTGGCACATTTTAGGGAGGGTCACCAGGCAGCTGCAGGAGCAGAGCCTGGGGGAGGTGACCTTGGTGGTAGGAATTGCTGGGAGCTGGCCGGTTGCACGCTCGCAGGCTGGATGCGCAGCGTTGCACGCTCACACCTGCCAGAGCCCACCCTGCCAAGCAGGCACCTTGTGACTGCTCCTGCCAGAGCTGCAGCTCTTTCTGAGGAAGGTCTTCTATTTTAGGAAGAATGTTTTCATTTGGCCTATATTAAGCGCATACATTTCGCAGTCACAAGGCAGGCGCAGAGCTGCGCAGGAGCCCTCCTTTCCTTCAGCGCCAGCAGCTCCGCAGCTTGGCAGATCCCGGATCCCAGCGGTGCTGGCACACAGGCAGCCGAGCCTGTTGCTCACCAGGGCACCGTCTAATGCAATTAGCTCCCGTTTGCATCCCTCCATTCCCACGCTTGCCGAGAGGCTGCTGCAGCCCACTGCTCAACACCTCTTGAAATTTCTGCCTCGAGCACCAGCAATAAGGACCCTTCCCAGCTCCCAAAGTCAGGGGAAGCCCCTGGGCGCTGCTGCAAATACACAACATCAGCACAGAGGTAAAAGCATTGAGAAACCCTCAGGGGTGGCCTCTGCTCAACCTGCCACCCATGCTCCCCAAGAACCCTGCGTGGGCAGGGTATGGCACAGGGACTGGGTTACGGAGGGGTCACCTACCCCAGCCAGGCAATTTCACCTTTCCTCCCTCCTTTCCCCTCCTCTCCTGGATGCTGCACCCTGGTAAGAAGGTGCATCTCTGCCCCATGCTTCATAGATGCCCTAATTGTGATTACAGCCCTTTAGAGATGACAGCAAAAAAAAAAAAAATAAACAAACACCCATTCCCAGTCCTTGACATCTCACCAGCCAGGCTGGGTGATGCTCGTGGGAAAGCCCTGGGGCAGCACATTAATGAGGAGCTGGGGATGAGGAAGAAGCATCCTCTGCTCTGACGCAGGTCAGGTTGAGCCTGGCCCCACAAATCATCCCATCAAGGTGCAACGGGCTGGTGGGACCCTGCTGCTCCCCCCAGCCAGCCAGGCACGGGGACCTACGTGGTATTTAGGCCAGCTGAGCAGGGATGCCTATAAATAGCACCGTTTCAGATTCAGTCTGCATGTGGCTCTTCCTTTCAGTCCCCAGTTTATTTTCTCCCTCTTTCAGTGGCTCTCTGCAGCCCGAGATGAAGGGGAGCACAGGCTGGACCCTTCGTTAACAGACAAAACAAAGACAGACTGGTTAAATTGGTCCAAATCCCCAACCTCGATGCACTTATACCAGATTAACCTTTGCATCAATAGACTACCAAATCACACTAAACTGGCTTAACCCTTCCTTAAATGGGTTTAACTGGTCTGCCACAGGGGGCTCATACAGGTTTAATAAGCTCAGCCGAGTGCTTTCCTGGGAAGCACTCAGCCCCCATCCCAGCTCCACATAGAGGGTGGCCCCAGCTCCCCCCC
>JANZLQ010000052.1:16722665-16741427 GCA_026212715.1 Elanus axillaris
ACTTGGGGGGGGGGGGGGCAGGGACATTTCAAGAAGGGCAGAGGAAGCTTGCTGCCTGTGTATTTCTTATGTTTTTCCATAGCATTTGCACAGGGAATGTGAATAGTGTAGTTTTGGTCCTTGTGGAAAACTGTACTGTTTTTTCATTCCATTAATGATGATATTTTTAAAGCACTAATAGTGCTTTTGAAAGTGAACATACAACTCATTCTGAAAGTCTATCTGGCCCAAAATATGATGCATTTAACTTTTCACCTTCAGTGAGTGGGAGGAAGCAGGTGTGGACTTGGCAGCTGTTGTGAAAGAAGGAAGAGTGCTGTGTAAACTAATAGACGGCTCTGTTGCTTCCTTTCAGGAGAAAGCAGAGGAAGTTTATCGCCTATATCAGAACTCTGCGCTTTCTTCTCACCCTGTTGTTGCCCTCTCAGAGCTGCGTTCCCTCTGTGCCAGTGTTTGTCCAGATGAAAGGACGTTCTACTTGTTGCTTCTCCAGCTGCAAAAGGAAAAGAGGGTCACGATCCTGGAACAGAATGGAGAGAAGGTACAGGGTAAAGGTGACTGCTTTTGGGTGGTCTAATCCCTGTCTTGCATTTCACCTGGCTGGAAAGAATACTTTATTGGCTAAATATGGGTGTTCTTTGTTTGGAAAAGGCAATTCTATGTACTCCAACATTGTAACCTGGTTATAGATGAGATTAAATCCTCATTCTTGCATGACAGGTTCTTCAAATGTTTGTAATACTACCCATGTAATTTAGCAGAAAATCGACAGATACTGTAGTTGTCTGCCTGCAGGCTGACTGTTCCCAGCTACCCAAACTAAAGTCGTTCCACACCACTGGAATCAGTGTTCCACTTTCTGTGAAAAGGTTTTCCTGTCTGTCAGTAACTACAGAGATGCAGGCACTCTCATCTCTAAGATGGCATGTTTCCCTGTAGCATCCTGCGCTGTACAGTTCAGTACTGAAGTACTCGAAGTGTGACATTGCCGTACATTGTTCAGAGTACCAGGACAGCTTTAAATCTTTAGGGTGTTCCATTATGGCTTTCTGTTTTCACACTGATGTTACTTGATCCTGTCTAGTTTAACATTAGACTATGTGGTGCCTGGTATGTCCTCATCGATCTGTTACGAGGCTTAAACTGAGGGTATAAAAGCATCTTTCCCTTCCATCAGAGTGAAAGTATTTCTAGCAGAAGCACAGATTCTGGAGACAAGTGACTCGAGCATGTGCTTCTCTTTCTTTAGATAGTGAAGTTTGCCCGAGGTCTTCATGCCAAAGTCTCCCCAATGAATGATGTGGACATTGGAGTATATCAGTTGATGCAAAGCGAACAGCTGCTGTCACAGAAGGTGGAGTCCCTTTCCCAGGAAGCAGAGAAGTAATTTGGGGAAGGGTGGTGGGAAGACTGTTTGTGTGATGTAGAACTTTGTATTCCCGTGACATAGTTAGAACAAAGCTGTTTTCTGGAAGTGCAAGTCACTTTTTCCTGTTCAGTAAATGTAGCAGCCACAGTCACATGGTAGGGCAGGTTTTCAGCCTTTGTTTCCTATCCCCATGAAAACAACATGCAGTGAATGGATGTCAGAAGTTTTTGCAAAGATTTGATATGCATTCAAGGACTACATCTAAGAAGCAACAGCGGCTTAAGGGTAGTTGTATCCAAAATGCATTGTTATGCGGTCACCTCTGGATGAGAGCAAGGTAGTGAGGGTGGCTGCTCATTTGTGAAATAACTACTGTTTGAAAAGGAATAAGCTTCTTTTCCTTCTTGCGTCTATACAGGTGTAAAGAGGAAGCCCGGAGTGCTTGTAGAGCTGGGAAAAAGCAATTGGTAAGTACTGTTCTACTTGGGAGGAACTACAAATTAGGTGTCTTGGAGCTGGTCCATAACTGCAGATAATGACCGGGGTTAGCCATTGTACAGTTGAACTTAGATGTGTTGAAGTGGTGTTTCTGAGGCCAAAGGTCTCCTTAAGGTGAAGATAAGAATATATTTTTGTCCAGAGTGATGTGGTGAGGAGAAATGGAAATATCTAGCTCTTAAAACCAGCTGTTGTATGTGTGCCTTGCTGCACAGGGATTGCTATTTTTTTTTACACTTCCTTTGGCTGCTGCCTGGTTTGTGATCCAAGTTTGCACATGTAATGTCTCCAGGCGCTGAGATGTTTGAAATCTAAACGAAGGACGGAAAGGCGTATTGAAGAGCTTCATTCCAAGCTGGATGCAGTGCAGGGGATCTTGGATCGTATATATGCCTCCCAGACTGACCAGATGGTAGTGTGTTAATTTGGTCTTGTGCTTCTTGTGTTAGCCCTGCTCTTCTCATTTGTGTTGCTTCACCTGCTTGTCAGAGCTCATGTCTGAGGGGTGTAAGCTGGCTGGCGAAGCTTTATTCTCTGCTCTGATGTTGAGGTATTGTGCTGAATAAAGCTACTTGTGGCTTTATTTTCTTCTTGTGTGCTAGTGTTTCTCTGAGGGTCCTGCTTGGATAACGGGTCTTGAGAGAAGCTTACGCTGCCTGTTGTTTGTTCTTAGCATTGTGCATCTTTCTCTCTTTTTTATTTATTTTTTTAAGGTATTTAATGCCTATCAAGCTGGTGTGGGAGCTCTGAAACTGTCTATGAAGGATGTTACTGTGGAGAAGGCAGAGAACCTGGTGGATCAGATACAAGAGGTACCGAAATAAGAGCACATCTAAACAAACAAGCAAGTAGTGCGTAGCTGTACACAGCAAGATTTTCCAGCTATTAATGCTGAGGCTTCTGGTGCTGTTTGGTTTCTATTCCTTATGTCACCAGAGAAAACTGACTTAATCTTGATCTTTTCAGATCAGCAAGCAGGGGTCTTCAGATGACTGTCTTTGGTTTTATGTATTGTTGGCTCGTAATCACAATTTACGTTAAATTTGTGGATTCTTTTGTGTGTTCTTTTGGTTAGCGGTATTGTGCAAGCACACAACTTCCCTAGAAAGTGTTTAGCGAGATGCATACCTTTTGGAAGCTAAAATGCAACCATGTGCATAAAAACAGGATCTTAAAACTGCCTAACCCATAATCTTCTGCAATTCGGTAAGGGAAGGGAGATGAGTTTATTATGAATGAATTGAAATTAAGAGAGTAATCAGTCTGCATAAGCTGGTGTGAAAAACAGGAAAGGATTACTTCTTTAACAGCTTTGACTCCATGTACTTAAATGGTGTCTTCAACTACTGAGCTGAGGGGCTGTCTGTAAAATTTCATAGCCGGGATGTATTGGTCTTCAGCTTCCTTTTTTTGTTAGCCTAAACTGCAATATAGGCTTGTTACTTATGTGAAAAAAGCTAAAACTAGGGAGATTTTTTTTTTTTGTCTGTGAAATTCTGTTTCAGGTTTGATCCTCAAATGTGCTACTTGGTCGTGTAGCCTTTACTAAAAAATATTCTATGTTACCGCTTCCGCTACTGAAAAAGCGGTCATGTTGGAAGTCTCTCTTTTTGCACCAGTACCTGGTGCCTTTAAGTCAGCTTCCGAATTCTTCTGTTATTTCTACTTTTGACATAGGTGGCTACAGTAAGACGTAAGATTAGCTTATGTTTTGTATCAAATGCTGTGTATTTTTCCTCAGCTTTGTGATACCCAAGATGAAGTAGCCCAGACTCTGGCTGGAGTGGGGATCAATGGTCTAGGTATGTTTTGGGGTTTTCATCCTTTGCTCATCTTCTCTTGCCACTGCCCTTTGTGCTTCCATCCCTTCCCTGCTCCCTCCCCACATACGTGTAGCCCTGCATCCTGGGATGATAAGCACTTACTGAAATACCAAGGATGTTGCTACTGGTGCCTTGAGAAGGGAGTGATGACTGACAAGTTTTCTCTGACAGTGGATTGCAGGGGAATTGGCATTTGTGCATCTCCAAATCCTTGCAGTCTCTTAAGTGCTGGTGGATTTCAGTTCAGAGTTGTGTAATGTTGATCTAAATCTATTTTTAGAGTGGCTGCTGCTTTGTTTCAGATCTTTTGCCTTTGGCCTGTGTGGTGCTGCAGCTTGTTTGTCTCTGCTGAAACGTTTTCTTGCCGTCAGATGCCTCAGCACAAAGGCTTGTGAAGGAATAGCTTCTCCCTGAGATCAGGACTGAATTTTCACCTTTCGAAGAAGCACAGGGAGCTCATTGTTTTTATGAGTAATGATGGATGGGAGTAATAATACCTCTATTAAAATTGGACTTCAGTCTGTACTGCAAATATGCTACTTAATTCTGCTTGGAACTGAATGTTTTCTTTAATCAGCAGAGATGGACACGGAGGAACTTGAGAAGGAGCTGGACAGTCTCCTCCAGGACTCGACTAAGGAGCCTGTAGATCTGCCTGCTGTTCCCCAGAAGATGCTGAATCCACCCATTTCTGATGCTGAGCTTGAAGCTGAATTGGAAAAGCTCTCTGTTTCTGATGGAGGTAAGATGTCAGCAAGTCACGTTAGCTAGCTGCTAATAGGATCAATGACAGCCTTGCAGAATGAAAGATGTCTAACAGAACTAAAGTCTGAGCTGGAGTCTTTCCCACTTCCAGTTACAAGGTTGAAAGCAAGCTCTCCTGCTATCCTTGCCAGGTGCTCAGTGGCATTGTCTTTCACTACCAGACCCAGTCTTGAGAGAACTACCCTCTTTGCTAGAAATTCTGCATGGACTTTTTGCCATGGGGGTATAGGAAAAGTTGAAGGCCCTATGAAGGAGCTGGTGCTTGGACTAATTATTTTTTGTCATTGTTTAACAAAGCCAGGCAGTGTTTTTTGTACGTTCTCTTAACAGTGATAAAGTAGACCAGCGTTTTCATGCCTGTTGCTGCCAAGCATGCAGCATCTTCTCTGTCCTAGAATGCTTATTATGTGTTATAGGTATGATGTCTTCTTAAACTAGTACTAAACTAGTCTTTGGTTAGTAACAGTGAGTGACCAGAGCTTATGGGTGTGATCTGGATGCTGAGTTTTCCCTAGACCTCTCTTGGACAGGTTAAATAGATTTGAATTTTCCTTTCAGGAATCTGTAAACGAACAATTACACAGGCCTATCCATATAGTTTTTTTCCTATTTGGGCAGCTGATGTTCTCAAGTTTCAGAGCAGAACGCTCAGCATTCCATATGAAACAGGAAACATGGGTTTCTAAGAAAATGCAATTCAATATTGAAGCACTGAGGTGCTCTGAAATGGTATTTGTTAGTTATGGACGTGGTTGATCTAGTCCCTCTTACTGATGAAAACCGATCTCTTTCTGTTGCAATTTTCTTCATAGATTTGGCACAAAAGACTCCCTCTGCTTCCTCTGAACCCAAAACAGCTCTGGGACTGAATCTCTAAAGACGCAACAGCATCCTGTTGCTGCAGTTTGAGAAGTTGTCTTAAGGTTCCTTAACTAATGACTAGAACTTCTGGGGAGAGGAGTAACGTTCCCCTGTTCTTCATGGATATCACTTTGTTCAGCAACAGGATCTCCTGCCATGACAATCCACTCTGGAACTGGCCCCAGCTGGTGTTTGTCATCTCTGTGCCAACATCTGCACTGGTCTCAATTTGACTTGTGATTCCCAAGTCACTCAGCAACATCCAGTCTTCCCTTCTGGGAACGCAATTCACTATTCTGCCCAGCAAAGATGAACTCTTCTATGTCCATAACGGTGTTTGGTTTTGTTTTGTTTGGGTTTTTTGTTTTGGTTTTTTTTTTCCTTTTGCTGTGGCTGATGTTGAGAATCTGAGTTGCAGCGGTATGCAGTTGCTCAACATTTGGCTGTTTGTGTGGTTGTTTAAAACACTTGGCACATAAGTACTGTCCTTGACATAAGTTATCTGCAACAAGCTTAAACACATGTTGATAGTTCTATCCCTCCCTGTCTGTATTTTGCACGGTCGTGGACAGCTAGACACTGTAACTGTTAAATTGTAAGAGATTGTGTTGCTGCTCTAGGGGGCAGCAACTGCAAGCACAAGACAAAAATAATTCCTCTTTCTGTAATGACACTAAGGCCTTAAAAGAGAGACCTGCAAAAGATTTTAAATTAAGGATTTTCTTACACTGCCTGTTGTGACAAAGGCTTGCGGTCACTATAATATTGTTTTTTGCTTGCTGTTACTTGAAATTTGAGCTGCTTGCTATTTTTCTATCTTCCCTGTTTGCAAAACTTCTTGGGAGCTGCAGGGTGATCTGCTTTGAGCTCTCAGTAGGAGTGATTTGGGGTGGGAGGAGAAGGGATGCATTGCTTTCCCTTTGAGAGGATGGTTTCATACAACAGCCTTGACTTTGCCTTCAGTCTTGATGTTGTGATTCCACAGGATTATGGGTTACCAGAAAGCCCCAAACCAAAACTCTGTAAATGTTACTTGTGCAAAAAAAACCCAAGCACAGCAACTGAAGATGTTTTTTAGAGGCTGTCTTTACTCATCGGAAGTGAAATTGTCATCTTTTGCAGGTCACTTTTTTATTATGTGTATGCACATGGAAGAGCAGAAAGCCTGATACCTTATGTGAATAAATGAATGCTTTCAGGAGGGGAATGTGCTATTGGCTGGGCCTTCTGCACACAGAGCCTGTGTGTGGCAGGGGAGTGACTAGCTACACATTGATGTATTACCAGTCCTCCTCTTTCTGCACCTCTCCCTGACTCGGAATGTATTCCTGTCACCATTTCTACGCTGCCTCCTGTACCAAGCTCTGTGGCTTGAGCCATGTGGATGGCATCTTGGGTGAACACTAAACTAGGGCTGGAGTTCCCATGTCCTGTAAATTTCTGGTGAGCCAGCTTTAGCCCCAGAGGACAGGGGAAGAAATTACAGGTGTCACTGGGGTGCTGCATTGGCTCTGTCTTCATAGTCACTTTGTACAAGAGTGCAGGCTCCTGCCAGAGAAGGTGTGCAGTAGCCAGCTAGCAGTTTACCCAGGCTGCACACAGAATTATGTGAAATGACTTGAAGCTCTGTATTCCTTTCCTTTGTAAGTAAACGGGAGAAAAACCACTGTGTTTTCTGCCTATGTGTAATAAAGGGGAGGAACCAGAGTCTCTTGTGGTGCCTGCTTTTCTCTGTGCCACAGATCACTGACGTATTAGTGCTGTTCCAGCTGTGCTTCTGCATCTATAAAACTTGTCTGCTGAAAGTAAATGGGCAGTTTCCTGGGCTTCTTTGTCAAAGAAAATAATTGAATAACTGCTGTACCAGGCTTTGACTTCCCTGAGCCTTTTCTCTGTGTTTAAAAAACCCCAACAGTTAGTATCATTTAACAAGTTGTCTGTTTTTACTAAGTAGCCTGTACTGGCTTTTGGTTGTGGTGCCTTAATTTTCTGAGTATCATTTTGGAAAGTCTTACTTCTTTGCTTCAGCTTGTCTTACCTTTCTACTTTTTTTCATCATTGTGCATCTCACAAACTAGTGCAGTTTCGGGGCCCACACATAACACGGTCCTTTGCCTAAGCCACCGTGCTGTGGCCATGGAGAAAACTGCTGTGCCAGGAAGTCAGTTCTCCTAACTGACCCCTTGGTTTTGTACTGAACAATATGTAAGCCTTATTCTGGGACAGTTTTTTGTTCAGCTTCTTGTTCTGATTGTAATTAAGCAGTGCAGCCAAGGAGACTAGACTTGTTTTTTCCTCTGCCTAAAGACAATCTAAATAGAGTAACCTGGTATATAAACTATTCAAAACACATTATTCCTACTTCCCTCTGATACTAAGATGCCTGAAGTAAGCTTTGAATTTACAGGCAGTCAAGCCTCTTTCCTCTGGCAAGAGGTTTGATCTGAACTGGCATGCTGGTCCCTGGAGAGCTACTATGTTTTTTTGCAGGGCTCAGGTCTTGCCTGCAGCCAATATCACTGGATCTTTTTTTTTTTTTTTTAAAGGATCTGACTGCCCCTCATTTCTCCCCTGCTATCAGAAACTTGTACCTTCTGTGGAAGTAAAGTGCAAAGTGATTCCTGTAGGAATAAACACTCTCCTGTAATTCTGTAATGTATCTGAGACAGCCATTCTGGAAGAGGCATATAAGAGTTAAACCCAAGCAGCTGCTGCTTTATTTGAAGTGGCTTGTAATTTTCTTCCTTTGATGCAAAGTGGGGAATGTAATCAAGATGGCTGAATAGAGAATTTTAAGTATATTTTGGTGAGACGGCAGGGAAGGGAAATAGAGGGCAGCTTCTTGCTGGGTGAGGAAATTAAATATAAAAACCCAGAGCTGAATTGCCACCAAACTGGAACCTTATCATATTTGAGTGCTGTTTAAAATAGTACTTAACTTGATTCTCAGAAAAAATAGCAGGTGCTTATGTGAGGAAATGGCACAACTATTTAGGAATATAATGCAGCAGAACAGTTTTCTCAGTAGAGAAGATTGCATCTAGCAGGCAGGAGTAGCTGCCTGTATTTTGTTTTAGTAACTCTACTTTGCTCGCCTATGCCTTGCCAGAGTTAACAGTTTGTCTTTCATTACGTGTTTTCTGAGATGCACAGAAATTGGGTAATGTGTTGGATCCCTTCCCATCCTATCTCCCCCCCACCAACCCAGCTTTGAATGTCTGCTTCAGTGTAAGTTGTGTGGAAGGGTGAGGTCCTTTCTTGGATGTTTTTAAGCTCCTAAGGAGGAGGAAGGCTTCCTTGTATCTTGAGGAATGATTTCCTGGAATGCCTCCTGGCTTAGCGTGTGCAACCTAAGTGTGCCCTGAGCTCCCAGTCTGAGCCTCTGCCATGATTTAATGCTGTATGACAGGTCACCTGCCATCACTGCTGTCTTGAAGAGCAGTGAAAGCATCCTGTTGTTTGTGTCTTGCACTTAGATCTCAAAAATATTTGTGCCCTGTAGAGGGAATATGAGAAAAATGCCCTCAGGGGCACAGATGACAACGCATCTGCATGCATCCTTGCATGGGCTAGTGCACTGTCAGGGTCCTGTGGTGTCTGGACAACGAGGTGGCCCTCCTTTTCCTCTGATGAAGTTCTGGTAAGGAGGAAGGGAGCTGGCCTGACACAAAAGACCCAGGTGGAAGTGCTGAGCCATGAGCCGGCTGTTGGTGCCATCTAGCTGCTCTTCCTGGCATAGGCACTTGGCAGGAGCAGGCTGCAGACGGTGGAACTAATGAGGCTTAATTAAACAAAGCCTTCAGAAATAAATGCTGTGACATGCTGGCAACAAGTTTCTTTAACCTGTCACAAAGCAAGCGTGCTGTTTACTTTAGGAGTAGGCTTCTTGGTGCTGTATCTTCAAGAGAATAATTGCGCTCTTGTTTGAAAGTTGCTCTTGGGCAGTTCCTGCTCTAGTTGGGCTTATGCAAAGTCTGGGTCACAGAATCAAGTTAATTAAATCTCAGTGCAGCTGAACTGACTGTATAGATTGGCTGGTGCTTTCTTCAGAAGTGGTGTGTGTATGTGACGGGCAAAGGCAGAGGTCATCATGATATGCTTCAGCAACTTTCAATGTAAGGAGTGAATTAATGCTGAGCTGCCTGGTTGTTTTTTCAGTTTGATTTGGAAAACTTTTGCTGTTCTTTCCCACCTTGGCCAGTTTACCAGCAAGGATTTTCTCAAAAGCAAGTCCCCATTTAAGCAGCTCTTACAGAGCTGGCGCTCGAGGAAACTTGCCTCCTGAAGGATTTTTTCTGACGTTTCTCAATCAAAGGAGCCCTTTTGCTTACAGAGTGGCTTTAGTTACAAAGTGACGTATTCCAAGTGCTTCCAAGGTTAACCTGTGCCTTAGTAAGTCAGACGTGGTTCCTAATACTGTGGTGTTTTTCCCCTCAACGTAAGAAGGGAGAGTCCTGCAGAGCCATTTGCTTGTCAGTCTGGAGTGAGAGCTTTATGGTGTAGGAAGAGGAGTAGTTTTAGGGGGGATAGTCCTGCTCATTCCTCCAGAGCTGTCCCCAGCTCTGCAGTACCACGACGCTTGTGATTGCTGCCTTTCGGTCCCAGCAGCCTACCAGGCTGTGTCCCCACCTTTGGCACGACGGGTAATGCAGCAGACTGGGGCTGTCTGGCTCTACTCAGCCCTTGTGTGAGGAGGAAGAGCTGTTCCTGTGCTTTTGGAGGAATGGTTGGTAAGGAAAGCAAGGAGACCTCTTGGGGGTGACCACTGTTTCCTGACAGTGCTGGGTATTGCGCTCGAAAGACACCTTGATTTTTCTAGTTAATGTTTTTAGCTGTCAGTTGATTGCTAATGTTGAATTAGCTAGGCATTAAAGAAAGAATGGTGAACTTGAAAGAGAAAGCTACCTTGTATCACTTTACTGAAAGTACTCACCTTTATTCAGGATAAAAAAAACTTATCAAAGCCATGTTCAGGATCCTCTTTGGTTCTACACATAACCCCTACTGAAAGAAAGACTGTCTGAAAACTGTGTTGTCTGATACTTTCAGAAAGAACAAACTTTCAGATTTGTACAAGCTTTTTTGTGTGTGTGGTTTTTTTCCTTTTTTTCTGTGGACTTGAAGGAACTTTGCAGTGGAAAGTAAATGGCAGTTTTGCATCACTTGCAGCTGGGCAGCTCAGGACAGGGGGGAGTAACTGCCTTAGGGTCATATATCTGCGTTGTGGCTCAATGCCTGTGCAGTGAATTTAGGCATCTCTTATTCAGAGATGAAGCACACTGAATTTCTATCCCGATTTGCATTGAAGACCCTCAAATCCCACTTGAATGTTTGTTAATTTGCCCCTTCAATCCTATCACCTAATTCCCAAGCAACTTACCCTGTCAGCTGTGGACTCCCAATGCCATGTTTTTCTTAGCTCACAGAGGACCAGCCTGGTGAGTAGGGGACCTGGTATGCAGGCAGAGAAGGATCTCACCTGTGTGAAATCCAGAGACAATTAGCAACGGAGGGAAGAGCACACAGCAGAGCAGCCTGTTTTATGAGCAGAGAAGGTCTGTCTGCAAGAGCAGAGAGAGCTCGGATTCCCTCTTGCATCTGGCAGCAAGTCCCAGCCTGGCCAGTGCAGAAGGGATTGACTGGGATTCTGTAGCAGGCACCAGATCAATGACGGATGAAGAGCTGCTGAGAGAGGAGAGGGAGGAAGGCTTGCAGCAAAGCAATCCCAGCTCGCTCGAGTGCCGGAGGTGAGTGCCAGCTCTTTGTGAGTGACAGGCTGCAAAGAAAGAAAGAAAGAAAAGTGGGGTGGGAGGCAAGAGGGAGAAAAACAAGCGCCACGCTGTCAGCAGGAGACTTGGAAAGTGGTGAGAGCTTCAAGCACTTTTCCTTGTACTGGGTCATCTGGCAGGGTGTGAGAGCTGGGAGGATTGCAGTTGGTGCTTCTGAGATGTCAGTGGAGCAGTAAAAAGGAGTTTTGGATGCCGGTGGGGACTTGAACAGCTGTGAAACCTCTCAAGGGACTGGAACAAAGGGGAACCCCATGGATGGCTTTTACTCCTCTGCAGAAGGAGATGGGCAGGATGTGATCAATGACACCAGCAGTAGGAAGAGCTGGGCAGAGGAAGGCAACTCCGAGTTGTCCTTCCGTGTGGTGACAGCGACCTTACTCTTCCTCCTCATCCTCTCCACGCTCCTGGGCAACACCCTGGTGTGTGTGGCAGTGGTCAAGTTCAGGCACTTGCGCTCGAAGGTCACCAATTTCTTTGTTATCTCCTTGGCAGTCTCTGATCTTTTTGTGGCTGTACTGGTGATGCCCTGGAAGGCTGCTACTGAGGTGGTGGGGTTCTGGCCCTTTGGGGCTTTCTGTGATGTTTGGGTGGCTTTTGATATCATGTGCTCCACGGCCTCTATCCTCAATTTGTGCATCATCAGCGTGGACCGTTACTGGGCCATTTCCAACCCCTTCCGCTATGAGAGGAAGATGACACAGCATGCGGCTTTCATCATGATCGGAGTGGCTTGGCTACTGTCCCTCTTGATTTCCTTCATCCCTGTGCAGCTGAAGTGGCACAAGGATCGTGAGCTCCTTAGCCAACAGGAGCCAGGTTTTAACATCACCAGGGAGGAGGAGAACTGTGATTCCAGCCTCAACAGGACTTACGCCATCTCATCTTCTCTCATTAGCTTCTACATCCCTGTTGCCATCATGATTGTGACATACACTCGCATCTTCCGCATTGCCCAGCGGCAGATCCGCAGGATTTCCTCCCTCGAGAGGGCGGTGGAACATGCCCAAAACTGCCACAGCAGCGACTGCCCTCACGATGCCTCCCTGAAGAACTCCTTCAAGAAGGAGACTAAGGTCCTCAAGACCCTCTCTATCATCATGGGCGTCTTTGTCTTCTGCTGGCTGCCCTTCTTTGTGCTCAACTGCATGGTGCCCTTCTGTAATCTTGACCTTCGCGAGCCAGGAGAGCTACCTTGTGTCAGCAAGACTGTCTTCAACATCTTTGTCTGGTTCGGGTGGGCCAACTCTTCCCTCAATCCTATCATCTATGCCTTCAACGCAGACTTTCGGAGAGCTTTTGCAACCATCCTGGGCTGTGGCTGCCTTTGCTCCAGCAATGCAGTGGAGACAGTGAACTTCAGCAATGAGCTGGTCTCCTACCACCGTGACACCATGTATCAGAAGGAAGTGGTGACCCTCAGCTACCCCCAGCTTCTCCCTCATGCTGCTCTGCAGATGGAAAACAACGAGGTGTCCTTTGACAAGGTTTCTCAGGTCTCTGAGCCCTCTCGCAACACCTGCCCTGTGGATGCCTCGCCTGCAGTGATGCACGTGGAGTGTGAAATGGCTGTCTCACTGGAGAAGATTACACCTTTCACCAGCAGTGCATTCGATTGAGACGGGGTTGGGAAAAGGGTGGTGGGATGGTCTCGAGGAGAGATGGAAGCAGGGACACTATTGCAGTTGCCTGTTTTCTGAGGAGTTTCAGGACAACGTGGTATCGCACACTCTGTCTGGCCAGGACTTTGCATTAATAAGTGTGGAATAGCCAGAGCGGTTTTCCAGATGGCTCAAGGGGTTCAGATACGTGTTTTTGTAACTCACAGCTTCATACACAGCCCAAGTGGGCAGCAGAGATCTGTGTTGCTGCTCTCTAGCTGACCCATGGAAAAATGCCTTCTGCAAAAGGTGAAAACGCAAGGGCTCAAATTCCACTTTCCTTGTGACTTCAGCTGAGAAAGCAAAGACTTGTGTGGTCTGCTGAGCCTCTCTGTACTCAGTGAAGTAAAAACGCAGCTGTGCTTGTGGGGAGAGAGGCTGGTTTTGCCACTGCCCGTGTCCAAAAGGCCATCGGCCCAAGGCTGCTAAATGGGCACAAGCCAAATGGAACTGCTTGCTTGGTGATAACTGCTGCTGACAGAGCTAGATAATCCTGCCTTGTGCTCAGTGGGACAGTGAGCGCTGTGCTGCCTTCAGCTAGGGAAACCCACATTCCTAGTGGGCTGTGCGGGAAGGAGGTGATGGCCTTGCTAGGGTAACTCTCTTTAGGCTCACCTCTGACTGTCTCTCTTGCTCAGGCAAATTATCCGGCAGGTCTGGACGGGTATGCAGCCACCTCTCCTGGAGCCCCAAGGCCGTGCTTGGTAGCAGCTTGTCTGGAGTGTGTTGCGGGGAAGGATTTGGCGTGCTAAAGCTGTGCTCTGGCCCCTGGAGCAAGAGCCAGCCTCTCTAAGCTGGGACATGCACAGCTGAGGGCATTCTAGGATGAACACAGACTGTGTTGTAGCCCCAGGATGTTGGACCGTTTGCTTGGAGCCTTTGGGAATGAGGGTGTCTGAGCCCTTCAGACTGAGGGTAGAGGAGAAAATCAGATGTTAAAGCAATAACATTGCTGTCTTGGTTTCTGCACCTCCACCACATCTTCCATCAGTCAGGTCCTCCTCCTTTTCCTAGAGTGTTTCTTCTCCCTTTTACTTTGTTCTCCCTCTAATTCCCTTCCTCCCCCATTTTATTAAGGATCCTTCCACACTGCCTCCCTTGCTGTCTCATTTCAATAATAATGGCTTCTTCAGAAGCACTCCTTGCTCACCTGTACTCTTTAATTAGCTTCTCCTGTGCGTATGGGAGCTTGTGTCTGGTTAGCTGGGGGTAGAAACAGCAAGTGAACAGCCCCCACCATTTCACTGCCAGCTGTGACACGAGTGACTTTAGAAAGGTGTTTTGATCGGTGCCTGGTTAAACACTGCAGCAGCAAGTGGCACATCCATGTCGTCTTGAATCTGAGACATCTTTACCTCTCTGGCACAGCAGAAGAGCCTCTCCCCCTCCCCAGCAAATGTTAACAAAGAGAAAAATCAAAAAGTGATAATTACAGAGTAACAGTAATTATTAAATAGAGCCCAATTATAGTCAAGTTACAGCATAATCAGCGTGGGAGGGGAGCAGAGCTTACCGTGTCTCCAAGGTCGATGCTTGGATTTTTCTAGGGAAGCACTGATAAGACTCGACTTCACATATAACCGTCTCCTCGAGTAGCAGTGGTGGCTAGCTGTCAAAACCAAGACAGTCTTGGGGCTTTTCAGCTCTGGGAGGACAGTACAGCCTAACTTAGAGAAGGAATTGTCGTTCTGAGATGGGCACGATCATCTGGTGTGTTTCTAGGAGGCCCAACACAACTAATTTCATTTGGAAGTTGTTACAATACATATAATAATTTCCCACACTAAAAGCGGGGTGTTGTAGCATGTGTAGTATGGTTGTGCTTTACTTTGGGACTCCTGCCTTGGTGGTGAGAGGGAGTCAGAATAGCCAGCTTTTTTCAAAGCAATACTGTCCTGGTCTCCCTGTTTTTGAAGAGTTCACTGATACTCAGTCTTGTGGCAGAGTTCTGAGGCTTAATCCATAACTGTTTGTAAAGAGACTGGAGAAGAGCAAGCAACTCAGTGTATCACTGTTATCTGTGATGAGTTGCAGGGTGAACCCGCAAATGAGAGACAACGGAGAGGGTGATAGGATCCTTTCTCTTTGTCTAGTTATTGTCTGCATTTAACTTGTGTTGGGGAATACTGCAGCAGTCCCCAGCTCCCAAGCACTGGGGCTCTCCTCTACCAGCAGTGCAGCTCCCTCTGGCTGGATCTCTTACCTATGGCTTGTGGCCTGGCTGGTCGTTGGACAGCTGATACCTTCTTGGCATCGGCATCTGAAGAGATGAGGTGGTGACAATGAGCTAAACCAAAAACTTCCAGGGTATGGAACAGGCCTCTGCACATTACAGCCATTTCTGTGGTCAGTCTGGGAAATGGACAAAGAGCTCCAAAAGTGTAACTCGGGCTTGCTTTGGCAAAACTATACCTTGTTTAGCTGGCTTCAGAATGGGTGTTATTTTTTCCTGCTATGGGTTTCCTGCACAGGTCACCTCTGCAGTTCTACCGGGATGCATCCTCCTCCTCCTCCAATCCTAAAGTCATACAGTGTACTGCTACATCCCTGCCTTTATTTCAGAGGTGAGTGAAATTAATTCCTACCTTGGGCTGATCCTGGAGCGGGGACTATGAGTCAGGACTCGTGCGTGCTGTTGCTAGCTTTGTTCCTCCCCTGTAATCCCAGGTAAGCCAGTTTACTTTCTGGAGCTCTGGTTTTGCTGTGGGTGAACTGGGGGCAGCAGCGTTGGCTCACCCTGCAGACAGGCTGTGAAGATGTGTGGTTTTTTGGGGCTGTCAGGGCGAGTGCAGCTGTCAGCACTGAGTAGTCTAGATAAGAATAAAATGAGTAAATAGGAGCTCATATCCAATTTGGTGTGAGCTGCATTGTGGAGTAAGGTAACAAACTGGCATCTTTAATGCTCTGAGCGTCCCTCTGCTGCTGTGGCAGCTGCTGTGGAGGTACTGAGGCCCCAACATTATCTCATTAGGTGCCTGGTTACACGAAGACAGAGATCATTAACTAGGGAGAGATATCTGGGAGCTGTCAGGCACAACTCAAGTGTCTGAGGCCACTTGCTAACCCTGGATACACGGGGGCTAAGGGAAAAGGAGCATTAAAATCTCAATTTAAATGGAAATCGGAGGCTTCTCCTGAGGGAGAAGGAGCAGCAGCCGGCATCCATCCGTTTTGAGAGCTCAGACAAGGGGCAGGGCTGGTGGGACTGGTGCTGCAACCTGGAGGTGAGCTGTTGGGGCCGGGCAGGACTCCCAGACCGAGGGAAGTGTGTGTTTGGGGAAGGAGGACCTGAACAGCACCCGGCTGGGGACAGAGGTGCCTGCCCAGGCACGAGGGCTCTGAGCTGCCCCTGGCCCCTGCTATGGACGGCTCTAAGTGCTTCACCAGGCACCGCTGTGCTTTGCCCACTCTTGTAGCTCCCCCTCCATTCCCCAGCCCTGCGTGGACAAAACCCCCATTTGTCTGAATCTGCAGCACGTGTGGTCCCGTCTTCCCAGGGGACTGTTGGTCTCAAGCTCTGGCCGTAGGCTCTAGGCTCCTTCAAGCTCTGCAGGGTTTTTCCTCTTTTCTTTTTTCCCTGTTTAGTTCCTGCTGCGATGATTGAACAGCAAGCACCCCAGAGACATTTAGTGCTCTTGCAGTGAGACACGACAGATTTTCCAAAAAAGCTGCTGGAGGATCTGCCGTGGAGAGAAAGGTCTGTGGTTCATCTCTAAACGCCAGCAGCAGCGTAAGGGGGACTCAGCTGCCAGCACTGCTGTGGTTTGCGGACACGGGACAGTGGCACCATGTGCCCTGACTGGTTGGCAGTGGAGGTAGCTCCTGTTCTGGAAGGCTGTGCTGCTGGTCCTGCGTTCGGGGCTAGTCATCTCGGCCTGCCTGTAGGGAAAAAGGAGAGCAGGGCTTTTGTGTCTCAAACCTGGGCTGGAAATTGTGCCTCCCTGCTTGTATTCGTGTAGGTTGGAAAGGATGCTGCAAGGCTGGGAAAGAAGGCACCCTCTTGCTCTCTGCAATCACGAAAACAATGCACATTTTATTATGTCGGCCTGGGGCAGACAGGAAGAGTCTGGGAATTAGCTGCGTGCTGGTGGTTGGTGCAGTTGCAGCAGCAGACGGATGCAGAGTTGTGCCCACCGCTCCTTTCCTGGCTGGGTTGCGGGAGTGTATCTGGGTGGACGGCATGGGGCAGGGAATGGCTGTTGCCCTTGAAGGGATTTTTTTCAGGTTTAGGAGGAATGGATTTAGCAGAGAAAGGGGGAAATAGTGCAGGGGAGAGGGAATGGGATGGCTGGTGTAGGTTGCTGTCTTGCCTGACAGCATCAGCTGCTCTTCTCATCAGGCAGAGAGGCCAGGGCTGGTCTCCAAGGAAAGCAGCTCCAGACAGGGGTCAAGACTGGATGAGGGTCTCCAGGTGCTTGGAGGAGCCTGGCAGAAGCTTTTGTGAAATCACAGGCCTGGCTTTCTCAATCTATATGGTAATTTTGAGCAATCAGTCAGCTAAGGGGGGAGAGGCAGGAGAGATTAACCCTGCTGAGGAGGATTTTGTAAGAGCAAGGCCAGAATCTCTCCCTGCACCAGGTGGGGATGGCTCTGATGGACCAGCCGTGCTGCCTCGGACTTGTCTGTGTGTCTCTCACAGTCGTGGAGCATGTAAAGGAGCCCAGACACAGTTCTTTTCTGCTCCTACAAGAGAAATAAGGAGGGTAATGAGTTACCTTTGAGCATATCGCTAACAAACCGTGTGGTTCCTTTTCATCGACCTCGCTCCCATGCTGAACACCAGTGACTTCTCAGCTGGGAGCAGCTCAGGGCCACATAGTGACCAAACGGGGATGTTTTTGCTGAGCTCCAGGATGGATTACACCCTGGGAAAGCAGTCAGTTGATGTGATGCTGCCCTTGTTTCTGTTCCGTGCAGTGTTTCCAATTCTTGAGACCCTTACCCTTCCAGAAACTGTCACCTGGGGCAAATTGCCACCCCCCCCCCCCCAAATGCAGGATTTATGCATTAACTGATCAAGCAGGGAATGAGAAACTAGAATATTTAGAAATGTTGAGCACCTGTAAGTCTCATTGGCTTCACCTGGCACTCCTGAAACAGGCAAAAATCTCCCATTACCCATCCCAAAACTCAGGCTTTCAGCATCAGAGGCTACTTCTGGCTGCTTTAAGTGTTTCTGCTACAGTCTCCCTAAGGAAGAAGACAAGACAGTGAAAAACTCTGGGACTTCTGGCTGGAGGAGCCTGTGCAATTACAGAAAAGCATTCCTATTTCTTTCTGGGGAAATTGTGCTAAGGATAACGAGTGAGTAAAGGATGTCCTAGCTTCAGAGCTCTTCTAAGGTGGTACCTGCTGCTGTGAGCTGTCACCTCTGTGGACTGGGGTGAGTCAGGCATCAACAAAAAGGGTTGGTTTTGGTTTGTTTTCTGGGTTTTTTGGTTGGTTCCCCCCCCCCACCCCCCAGATTTGAACAGGGGTGAGTCTGTTGTCAAGTAAAAAGGGTTTGGTTTTTTATTTGTTTGTTTTTTTTTTTTGCGGATTTGGACTGGGGTGAGTCTGATATCAACAAAAAGGTTTGGGTGGTTTTGGTTGTTTTTTTTCTGTTGGTGTTTTTTGTTGGTATTTTTTGTGGGTTTTGGTTGTTTTTTCAGGATTTGGACTGGGGTGAGTCTGGCATCAACAAAAAAAGGGGGTTGGCTTTTTTTTTTTCCTCCCCCAGGATTTGGCGTTTCAGGGCGCGGGTGAACGTGCCCTACCCCCACAAACCAAACCCTCACCCCCTCCTGCCACCCCTGCCCGGCCTCTGGCAGGGTCCCGGGGGCAGCTACCCCATTCCCAGCGCCTCCCTGAACACAATTGACCACCCCCCCAACGTGGGGCCAGAGCTCCTTGCCGGGGGGGGAAAAAAAACACTTTTCCCTGTGGGCGAGTGGCACCGCGGCCCCGGGGAGGGGGCAGCGCGGGGCGTGGCTTGCGGGGGGGTGGGGGGCGTGGCTTTG
>JANZLQ010000052.1:16742506-16834603 GCA_026212715.1 Elanus axillaris
GGTTGAGGGGGCGGGGAGCCTTGCAGGGGGGTGCATGCAGCTGCGCAGAGGGAGGGTCGGGTTTGCAGGTGGGTGCTGGGCGCCCACGGGGGCAGAGGAGCTCGCAGTCAGCTTTCCACGCGGTCCTATCCCTTCTCCAGGCCTCCCGTCCGCTTGCCACCCTGGCGCTGCGCTGCATGGATGGCGTTTTCCTCTCGCCCAACGAGGATGAGTTCGTGGGCAGGATCGCCGAGGAGCTGGAGCACTTCATGCTCCAAGGGCAACATCACAGGTAGGTGCCCAGCCACGGCAGCCCGCAGCCGGGTGGGTTTTTCCACGGGGTGACCCGCTCCCCGCTGCCGAGTGTGGTCCCTGGGCGATGGTACCTTGTGACTCTGGTCTCGTGTTTTACATCAGTTCACCGGGGTGAAAACGCCGGCTGGGTTTTGCGTGGCAGCGTTTGGAGCCTGGCTGCAAGGTCTGGCTGGCTGCGGATCTCCAGGCTGGCTCGGAGCATCCCTGCAGGCCAAGGATCGGCGTGGGGTTTCTGCCACGCGCCCTTCTCTATTCATGCTCTTTCAGGCAGGGTTTTTTTTTGACGCTGGTGGCTTTTGCACCAGCCACAGTCTGGCCTAGCTCACTAGTCAGCCTGACGAGTTATAATGAATAGTTTTGTAATCAAACTTTTATTTCCTCTCTCTGCCGAGGGCTTCCTGTATGCCGGATCCTCCTCTGTGGCAGCAGATTCTGTCACCTTGTGTTGCTGCATTGTTTTTCTTTGGCCGGGCTGCGTTTAACTGGACCTGGTCCCTGATCCAGTGACCTTTGAAAACTTCAAGATGATGGCCAAAAAGAGGATGTCAGACAGGAACAGGGGTGGGATGGCTTAGTTCAACTTCCTGCCAGCTTGTAATGACCTTAAATATTCTTTTTCATTGCTTTTTAAAAAACGTTTGGCAGAGAAAGTACCCGCGCAATTGTAAAGTGCTCAGAAATGAAACCGGAATTGTAAAAACGTGTCTAAATGCAATGAAATGAATGTGGTGTTTGTTCATCCGTTCATATTCTTTGAATTGCTGGTTTCTGGAGTGCACTCAGACTGGGAGGAAGGGGACCAGAAGCAGCCTTCAGCTGGTACTTTCCAGCCATTCCTAAGAATGGATACAGGGAGGAATGAGAGTCCTAGCCAAGGGCCCTGGGACCAGGCAGCCCCAGCTGCTCCGTGCTCCCGGCACTACATGCAAAGGGAGCACATCTGTCTAGAAATCTAGGATGGAGAAGGGATTTTGGCTCTTTAATACCAGAAAGTCCTGCTTGGCTTTTGGGCTTGGATTAAACCCTACACTGGGAAGGACTTGGGGAAGAGAGGCTGTTAAATTCTTGCTACATCCCTGTCCTTTTCCTTCCTGCAAATCGATGCCCTCGACCCATCTCTTCTCAGAGTGCTCCTGTTCCCCCCGCTGTCCAGTCGCCTCAGGTACCTGATCCATCGGACCGTGGACAATGTGGATTTGTTGAGCAGCTTTTCTGTGGGAGAAGGATGGAGGAGGAGGACGGTCATATGTCACTCGGCCGTAAGGTACAGTGCAGTAGATGTAATGGTGCTCCTCTTTCTACGTCCGTGGGTTTTTTGTTCAAGCTTACAAGCACAAAGTTTGCCTGCTGCTTCTCTGCAAAGAGGAGGGTGTCTGTTATTGATAACATCTTCCAGTCATTAAGGAAGCAGCGGCTCGCCCCCCCCACCCCATCTGCTGACTCCTATGTGGATTTGGTGCTTTTCCTCCTCTCTCTTTTGCAAATATTATGTTACTTGGGTTCCTCTGCTCCCCGCTCACGTCCTGCCATTCTCTTGGTCCCAGGCTGCCCAGTGAGACTGGCGACCAAAAACCCAGCAGCAACCCCCCGAGACCGCAACGACCTCCGCAGCCGTGGGGCCGGGGGGGCCGAGGCGGCAGGCTGCGGCACGGCGGGGAGATGCACGGAGACAACTCTCGAGCCTGCGTGGGGTCCGGCAGGATAAAAAGGCCTCCCAGGAAGAAGCCAGATAAAGCCCTGTACATCCCCAAGGCGATGCGCAAGAAGGCAGAATGGGGGGAGCAGGAGAGCCCGGTGGCAGCTGGCACCGAATCAGGTGGGAATATGGCACAGGAAGGAGAGATCTGCCCTAAAGCTTCAGTTGGGGATGTCCAGGAGGAACTGGGCAAGTCTGAAGGCAGCCCGGGTGGTTTCTCCTTGGCCCTTGACAAGCAACAGGAGCCTGGCGAAGAGTGTGATTTGGGAAAAAATGACGATGACGCAAACAATGAATGTCCTCCGTGTTGTATGGATGTCCCATCGCTAGAGAACAGTGATGATTTCTCTGGGCAGGAAAGTCAGGATAAAGACTGTTCAGATTCCCTTACTTCTGTACACAATAAAAGCCCAACTGAAGCGGAAGAGCAAGATTCAAGCTGCGACAATGCTATTATACCAGAAGATAGCAAAATCCTGTGCCAGCTGCAAGCTGAAGACCAAAACAGCTGGGATGCCGGTGTATTGGAGTGCGGCAAAAACTCCTCCCTATCAGAAAGTCGTGGCACTGACTGCTGTACGGACCCGGCTGTAGCAGAGTCGAGTGCAGTGCCACTGGTGCTTGAAGACCAAGAAAAAAGCTGTGCTGCTGCCAAGAGCCTGGAGAGCGGCGGAAACATGTCACCACCTGAAGAACAGGGCAAGGACTTTGTGAATGCCGGCGTGGTGGAGGGAGGTGAGAGTTTCTCCGAACTGGAAAGCCAAGATCAAGAGTGCCCCAACACTGTCCAGGTGGAGCATACCCAATGCCAGAACCCTCTAGAAGCCCAAAATGAGCCTCTGGCTGCACCTGAGCCGGTCTGTGGTGCTGACCCATCAGCTCCTGAGGACCAGAATGAGCACTGGGAGGATGCTCCCATGCAGAACCGCAGCGGGAAGGTGCCCGTGGCAGAAGAGGAGGATAAGGAGCGTTCGGGCTTGGCCGATGCCCTGTGTCGTGAGCTGCATTTGTCTGCAGGTGACAAAGAGGAGAGCGCGGCTGTCTGCGGACAGGGGAGCCTCGAGGACGACTGTACCGCAGAGCTCTTTGCAGAGGTAGTGTGTTGCCATGGGTATTGCTGTGGGGAGCAATTTTGGGGAAAAGAGGTCGGCTCAGGAGTCAGCCCGAGGGGAAAGTATTAGTCCGTGGGAGGAGAGTCCCTGTGCCGGCTGTTGAACCTGTTGGCAGGAGTGTGACCGCAGAAGTGGTTTGCAGGGACCGAGGTGGGGCCCTGGAGGATTGCTCTTCAAAGTAACACCTTGTCTGATTTTTATTTTTTAATTATGACTTTTTTTTTTCATATTCTCAGATTGTGGGTTACTTAACCGTAAAGGACATAAGCATTGAGAAGATCAACTTTGATTATTCCAACTACGGAGATGCACAGCTCAGCGAGGGGGATTTTGGCCACGTAACTGAAATCTATGACTTCTCCCCATCGCTGAAAACGGAGCACCTGTTAGAAGTGTTCTCGGATTTCCAGTGAGTACCTCTCCGAGAGCCTGAGCACATCAGGGCCATGAGGGGAGCAGTATTCAGACTTGAATGCACAACAGAATCTGATTAAATTTAAATTTTAGTTTCACCTTTATGCCCTTATGTCTTACACTCTTTCTGTGCCTTAAAGGACATTTTCCTGCGGTTTATGCATGATTTAAAACACGAGCGGTTCTTCAGGGCTCTGTCATACACACAGTTATCTATGTGCGGGCTTATTCCTACTGCTCTGGCTTCAGTGAGAGTCTTTAGGTACTATCTAGGAGCTTCTTTGTTATTGCATTCCAGTGCCTGAGTGAAATTACATGCTTATATAAGTCCTTGCAAGAAAAAGGGCTCAATCCTGCTGTCGGAGATAAGATTTATTATGTAAATAATGGGAACAGAGCCCTGTGCTGAAGGGAGTGACATTGGATTAGTAGCAGGACCAGAGCAAAGTTCAGCCCTTCATTCATGATAAACGGTGCTGGTGCAGCTCTGAATCAGTCTCACTTCTGCCAGAGTGCGCACATATGGTGCCTGTAGGCACCTCTCCTTGTTTTCCTCCCACCATCCTCCTCCTCTCTTGACATACCTGGTGGATTAGATGTGAACACTTCACCTCTTCAGATACTTTAAATTAAAAAAACGTGATTTACATTTAAAATAAGCTGTCTTATTGTCTGTTGTGTGTGTTTCCCCTAATGTATTTTTTCCACTTGCTGTGACAGTGAAACGGAGCTGAAAATTGACAGATCTAATCTGAGCAGTGGATTGTATTTTCTGTGCTGCAGGAAAATCTTTGAACTCCCTGCTCCCAAACTCACATTTTCCACTGACAGTTTATTAGATTTTTTTCACATTGGTTTCTTCACCCTAAGCTTTGTAAACAGCTTTTATAAATCACTTGCTTTTTATTGTAGATGTCTGAGCAATTGGGTTGTGTTTATAGAGCACTACATAAATGACAAACAATATTTCTGTGTTGGAAGACAGCCCCTGAAATTGGTTGATTTTGGCCAATTTGGTTCCTTTAGAGAAGAAGGAGAGTTCTTGGGGACAGCTGTTGGGGGAATTGCACATTGTGGCCTTGAAAGGGGCACATCTACTGTTCTTCTGTGCCTTCCTTTCCTTCACTTTCCCCTCATGTAAAATGGGTATAATGCTTTGAAAAGCACCAGCTTTCTACATAAAAACATTAAGTACTCTTGGTACCTCAAGGTGGCTGATGGGTTTTAAGGTGTGGGGTTTTTTTTCTTTCTTATTGATGAATATTATTCTATTGTCTTTTCATTTTAGCGAGAGTGGCTTCAAAATCCAGTGGGTGGATGATACGCACGCCCTGGGAATCTTCTCCAGCCTGTCTACAGGTAGAGTGACTCGATCCGTGGCTGTGATTCAGGAACCCGCAGAGCTCCTGGGGTTTCTCTGCTCTTGCACAGTGACCCTGTACCGACGCGGTGGTTTGCAATGTGCGGCTGCTGAGTCTTGCGCTCGGGCTAAGCTGTTGCCAAAGGTAGTCATGGTTCATCACGTCTTTCTTCCTGTGCGCTTCAAACTTGAAAGGCTTTTAAGGCTTGAGAAGCTGGAATTACCGTGGTGGCGTGTGGAAACTCTGCTTTGCAAGAATAGCAGGTTTTTAATTGGCTTGGAGAATAACCAGGGCACCTTTTGTATACAGAGCGACTCGCGCTGCATTTCTAGAAATTAATCTGTTTTGCCAGTTCAGGTTTTTTTTCTCTTGGAACCAGACAAAAATTCCTGCAAGCGTACAATAACGAGTGACCTCCTGGGGACCTTAGGTGTGCAGTGGCACGCAGGTCGGACACCAAGCCTCCTGGCAAACTGATCTGCTCGGGGCAAACAGCCCAAGCTCAGGTCAGAGCCATCCCAAGAAGTTTCCATCCAGCAGCATATGTAGTCCAAAAGCTTAGGCTCTTTTCTTAGGATTTAGTCTAATAATGACAGAGGTGTCTTTTAAAACATGTTTATATTTTCTTGGGACTCTTCCTGTGCAAGGAATGTGTGATATAAGAAGTAAGCCTGGGGTGACCAGCATGAGCTTGGCTGTTTTAGTACGAGTCCCGAGACAATAACGCATCAGCTGCTGAAGCTTAAATTATTCGGTGGTGTTATACCACGTACTGATTTTTATGATTAAAGCCACCACTGTTCAGTCTTCTAATTCCAGCAATCTTTGTTCTTTTGAAGCATCTCAAGCCCTGGGGCGACGTTATCCTTCTTTAAAGATCCGACCATTGATCCATGCGACAAAGCAGTCCAAAATCAAGGCACTTCAGCGACCAAGTAAGACAGTCTTTTTTTTTTTAAATCATTATTATTAGTATTTCTTGGTTTACTAGACTTTTATATCCTGAGTGGTCACAATGACAGGTTAAATGGGGAAATATATATTAAGGACCAGTATTTCTTTTGTTTGTTTGTTTCTATAGCATTATTGGCATTGCAGGACAGTGAGCTGTTGTGTAGAGTCTTTAGGAAAAGCCAGCAGATGCATTTTTTTAAGTATTTTCAGCCAACCTGTATCATAGTTATGTTAAGACTTACTGTGTCAGTAGTGCTGGTTTCTGCCTGTTAGCAGCAGGCAGGAGTGGTTGGCATAGGTGACTGTGATGACAAAAACAAATTTGCAGGACAAGACTCCATTATATTTTATTTATAGGAGAGAGAACTACAGCTGTTACCTGTGCTTAAGTTTTCAGTCACTCTTTCTCTCTTGCTGTACAAGGACTGGATCAGAAAAGCATCAAATCCTGTTGCTTTTTGGTTTTGCCTAAGTGGTTTGCTGAAATTCAGGCTTAGTCTTTCTTGTGTTACTTGCTTGTCTTGTGTAAAGTTTTAAGTGAACAGTTGTATGGTTCAGCAGATGGGTGTAGCTGTAGCAGTGATTGCAGGAAGACAAAGCGTGGCAAATGCCAGTAAATTGCTCTGCCCTATTACTCTGCTTGGTTAAAGATAATAGATGAGACAAAACCCACAGCAGGTACATTTTGTGGTTGGCATAATTTTATTCAGTATCAGGTGAAGGAAAAAATGGTTAAGCTTAGCCATTAACATTGTTTTATTTCTTTTATTGCCTTTTAAAATCATACTGTAATCAGTTAGTTATACTTGCCACAGTAAAGAAATGCCATGAATCTTGTAGCAGTAGAGACTTTGCTGAATGTACAACTATACTGTTATTTCTACAGTACATTGCAGTTGAAACAAGTATCAGTATTACTGCTTTAAAGGGACACTGTCACAGTTAGAAGTTCCTGAGTTTTAAAAACTGCTAGATTTAAATGAAATGTCAAAAGAATTGGAGTTGGCTTTGCACTCCGCCCTTTGTGTATTTTCATTCATGCTTCCTGATTCTTGTTGCTCTAGCCTGTCGGCACACTTCTGAATCAGGTTATAAACTCCTTCTGGGGAACATTATATAAAACTGAATACAGAGTTTAAAGTAGCAATTTCTTTTCCAAATACAAATTTGGATCTTAATTAGCTGACAGTGTCTCTTTTTTTTTTCTTTTTTTTTTTCTGAGCTTTGTCAAGAAAGAGTGGCAGTTTTATTTTCCAAGCTGCAGATGCTTTGAGTCTGCCCCTTTTTCTTTAAGCTGCTGATGGGCTGCCTTTAATAAAACTCTGAAAAAGCAAGCAAAGCCCCCATTGCTAACTGGATAGTAAATTTGCAAACAGTTGCTGATAAATGATTAGGTAATTGCCAAATCCAGACTACCCTGGACTTGGTAAAGTTTTGGTGTATTCCTTTCTTGCAAGGTGAAACTGTAGCAAGCCAGGTGTCTACCAGAAAATGGAGGTTACTGGCCAAAGGGCTTTCCCAAAGCATCTGATAGATTTACCTTTTTTAAAAAAAATGCATATTATTTTTTTCCTTGCTGCTTTCTAAGGATTTAGACCACTGGTTTTGATTAGTCTGAATTGAGATCAAGCTTGACTGTGCATGAATAAATGTGTTGGACTGTGTGCCTTCATTTTGTTCTCAGAGATGTGACTTGCTGAGTTTTGCCAGAACAGTTAAGAAGCTGTTCCTGAAAGCAACTGGGGAACAATTGTCTCTTCCACTGCAGAAGAGGCCTGGAGCTTAATCATAGCCAAATAGCTTTTGAACCATCATTGAAAAATCTTAAGTACAACTCTGGAGGCACATCTTTCTAAAAGAAAAGGCAATTTACTGGATGGGGTAGAAGGATTTGCTCATGTTCCTGGGCAAATTCTGTAAAGGAACCAAAAAAATAGAAATCAGCCCTTCTTCTGCCACTCCTAGGGTTTACCCAAAAGACTCTTCCTGAACAAGCACTAACTTAATAATTTTCACCTATTTTTACCTAGAGCTCCTTCACCTTGCAAAAGAAAGACCCCAGACTGACACTGCGGTGGCGAAGAGGCTGGTGACCCGGGCTTTGGGTTTGAAGCACAAGCAGCAGGGCGTCTTGGGTGCTGAAATGCTCCTGCCGGAAAGCTTGGACCAGGAGGAATAAACCATCTCGGCTAACAAAAGATGTATAGATGAGCATGGCTGTGATATTAAACTGCATGCAGAACAGTGAGTTGCCACAGGGATGTTCTCTTATGGATTAGCACCATCTTTTCTTTCTAAAATTGGGAAGGGAAAAAGTTTACTATTAATGAAATCTTGAGGTCAAGAGCCAAGCCCTGTGAGGGTTGCTGTTAGCTCTTCATTACGGAGAGCATCTTGCCCTACTCTGTTGCAAAGTGTCTGTTATTCACTGGGGCACGTGCAGAAACTAAGGCTGCTTACAGAAAAGCCTGTTCTATAATTTTACAAAAATGCATTAGAGTAAGGGAATTGTATCTTGTTGGCCAAAATTCAGCTGTAAGCAAGAGCAGAGCACCTGCAGGAGCCAAAAAATCTGTTTAATGTTTACTTTGCTGTATTGTTATTGTTAAAATATCCCACAAAAGTGGCAAGCATTGAATGCAAGTGAGTTTCAGGGGTTTTCCTTATTTACAATAGCGTTTAAAGAGCCTGACTTGCTTTGTTGCACTGTTAGCAAGGAAAGTTGTCATACATGGATTAGGAAAAGAAAGCCAGAACTTGCCCGTTGTGATTTGCCCAGAGCCTGGTGTTAAGAGATGCTGCAAGACACTTTGTTGTGGCAGCAGCAACAGAGCATCCAACACATTTCGGACTCTGCTTTTGCTACACAGTCTGGCATCTTGAGAACAAAATGGAGTTTTCCAGCCTACAGTAGGCTAAAAACCTTTGCTAGATGCTACCCTCTGGGCCACTGGATAAATGACAGAAATACTCTGACCAGGCATTAGCAAAAGACTTCTGCATTCTTTAAGCCTCACAACATCCCTGTGAGGTAGGTTATAAAGAGCACAGGTTAGATGCAGCCCGTTCAAATTCCCCCTGTGGATTGAAATGGTCACCTGTAAGTATTCAGTTAACTTTAGCCGCTTGTAGAAGTCTTCTGTACAAACACAGAGGGAGAAAAACTTCAGTACCAGGAATTGGGAACAAGGCCCTAAACTTTCATGGAGTAGAAATACACAAATGGCATTAAAACATTTTTCTGGGTAAAACACTTTTATTCAAGTAGCTGTGTCTGCAAATGTGTAGCAATGCGTGTCCTCAAACAAACAGAGGAACACACGTAGCACCATTATGAATTTACCAAGTGTAAAAATCCTTTTAAAGAACAACTTACACAGGTGGGTCTGACAGCACAGGTCCAGATCCCTGATGATGAAAGCCATGAAGTTACCTCTGTAAGGTACAGTGATGATACAATGCCTTAACTGAATTTAAAGAAAAGACAGCGTGAATATCCAGTATTAGAAGGTAATATTTAGATGTACGTAGAATGTATTGGGTGCATAGCTTACTGTGTAATGGAAATTCACAGTCCAGTGGACTCATCATCAGGAGATCTGCAAAGTCTTCTAGCTCTTGCAAGGAGGTGTAGCTTCATGGAGCCCTGATGCACTTGTAGAAAACAGTTCTGCATTAGCTGCTCCGCTTAAGAGATTGTGTTGGGAGTTGATTGTTGAATACAAGAGTTTCACTTTAGTATTAAATTATGCTTTATACTGTTCTGCCCAGAAAAAGCTGCTCCAATTTTTTTTTCCTTTCCTGTATTTCTTTTTGCTAAAATGCAGTAATGACATGGCTGTACTGAGGATTAGCTGTGTTCAAGAAGCAGTGTCACAAATGGAGGCGTTTGCTTCAATGGTGCGTTCAAGCTTGAGTCAAAGAGCTTAAAGATACCAAGATTAATGCCTTGAAGAAAGTGAATGGTAAAGGCATACTTAAGTTGCTGGTACCCAAACAAAGGCAAATTGTGCTTGCTGTAGCCTGGATCTACATCTGTGAATAAAGATGGCGCTGCAAAGTGGAGGGAGAAATCTTTATGGAGAAGGTTGGAATGGTGAAGGAACAGAGCCAAGTAGAGTTTAAAAGCCTGCTCCTAACTACCTCAGTAGTAGGGACTGGAGTTAAAAGACACAAGGTGGTCTGAGCACCTAAACTGGGAAGGAAGGCATCTTTAGAAAATAATTTACCTTGCTAATTTAGAGTTTGATTGTTTGCTTGATTTTCTTTTTTGTGCAGTGGTTAGGGAGATCACCGAAACAGGAAACCTCGGTTCTTTAAATAGTGGGGTGGGAGGCGATGCTGTTCTATCGGGTGGACACCTTGTTATTTGTGAGTCCGCTGAAGTGATCAAACTTCTGTTCCGTTTCCTCACTGAAGGAGCCACCTGGGGAGTTCACAGAAAGAGCACAGGGGTGAGCAGGAGGCAGCAAAGGCAGCTTGCAACACAAGGCAGAGAACACACTGGGTTTTTGTGTGATCTGCAACAGATGCTGTGAAAGCAAACGGCTCAAAGCAAGTACTAGAAGAGCAAAGATTTTCCCGGGCTAATTAATTTAAGCATTAATTAAATCTTACCATAACTGGAACAGCCACGAGTCCCCAGTAGTACTGGATCTAGTCTTTTATGTATTTGGAAGGGTAGACTACAACCTACCCTCAATTTTACTGCTAGTCTTTGTTGCTTAAAAAAATTAGGTGATGACTGACAGGACCTGTGAAATGCTCTCCTCCTTGAGGCTGGTGGTAAGTGGGGTCTGTTTGCTCTTCTTAAGTAGGACCATGCCTTTACTTTGTGCTAGTTGAGAGACAATGAAAGCTAAACACAACTTATTTCTAAATAGAAATATTTTCAAGCTCAGCTGGAGGGCCCATCCAACACTTAAGTGCCTGTTCATCCAAATGCAGTGGGTTTGGCTTTTCTGAACTAGGTCGCAATCTGAAGCGTGACACATGAGACAAGTATTTTCTTTTAAAAAAAATTAATGAGAAAAATCAGTGGTTACATGGATTTTTTTCAGGAAAAACACTCTTTGAAGAACTTCAGCCAGCTCTGGAAATTGCCTTCACCACTGGTTTTATTTGGAGGTTGGCAGGCAGTTGCTGTTAAACTGTTTTTAACACAGAAAATGTATTATCTTACAAAGCCCCCAACTTAATTCCATTTTAAAATGGTCTTGACAATTGACTATTAATGCAAATTTAAACAAGTTTGGCTCTGATATTTCCAAGACCCCCAAAAATTCCAAATGATAATGTTTTACACGTATTCAAGAAAATACGTGGTTTTCCCTCACATTCAAGGGACAGCAGAGCACTTTCATTTCTGGCTCAAGCAGAGGGCTCCTCTGCCCTGCTCCACTTCACACATCCCTGTCCTTGTTTGCTCTTCAACAACAGAGAAGCTTTGGGGTCTGAAGAGGTCAGTCCCAGGTTGGTAATAATTTGAGTCTGGGAAGAAGGTGTAGTTGTTTGCCTGGACTTACTTGGGCACTCCAAACAAGTTCTCAGGTTGCATGAGAGCCTTCCTTATGTCTGACAGCCTTGGGAGGGGAAAAATGCTTTGTAGCAGAGGTACAGCTGGAACATCTGTTATCCCCATTCTACCAAGCCTGAGGCATTTCTTTCGGACCTTGCACAGAGAGCCGCTTTACCGGCATTGTGCTTGCTGCTCCAGTAACACATACAATACAGCACACTAAGTAACAAACTGTCCCACCCCCATCCAGCCACCTTACTCTTTGCAACCTGTAGCAGCTTGACCCTGTAACAGAGACACAGCAGCATCTGCCTTTGACCAGTCTGCAGCAAATAGCACCAGCATAGCTTGTGGCTCAGTGTCTCATCCTTCCAAGCACATACAAACAGCACATAAGCACGTTGCGATGGAAGCACAGAGAATTCCTAGCAAAAAGCCACCAATGCAGTCTGATCTATGCACAACACTCATTAAACTTTCCCCTGCTGAAGTCACTCTCACCTATGTGGCAGTTGTACATCCAGATGCGCTGCCCATCGTACCGGCTCCTGCATTTCATCACGTTATTTGAATAATCGGATTCAGCAACTTCATAGTTTGGGTTGATGACAACCTAGGGAGTGAAGGAGAAACACAGCTTAAAGTTATTTAAAGGTGGACTGGATATGACACTAGTCAGACTGAGACAGAATCAGTTTTTTCGTTACACCGTAATACTGTTTTTTTTTTTTAACAGAAAACACTCATTTTTCAAGGAGACAGAAACTACTTTAGATTAAAGCCAGATCAAGATCACACCTTCCCCCATGCACCAAGATACACCCTCAAACGCCTTCTCCACATTTCACACGATAGCAATGCAGACAAAAATAATTCCTCTTCCCTTCACTCCTCTCCAGTTTAAGTGGCTCTTTTTAGAACCAAAGAATTCCCCCCACTCCACCCACTTGCACAAAACAGACTGTAGGCATAGTCTTAACTCCTCAAGCAAACACCACAAGAATAGCAGTACTTAATCCCCAAGTGCAGCAAGCGTTGCTTACAAACAGCTCAAAAGCTTAGATCAGACAACAGTGGGATGCTGTGCATATATATAATGTGACATGTAACACAGCGTGTTAACAACAGTAGCTGCACATGGATTGTGTAGGACTATCGCGTATTAGCTGCACACGGATTGCTTAGGACTATCATCCCTGAAATGTGGTTACTGGCCCTGATTTTTCTCTCAGGGAAGTATGTGATGTGGTAATACTTTGTTGTCCTGTTCGGTAATCATCTTTTAGGTATCCTGGGAATAGAATCTCTTTGTAATTGGAAGTTTATAGTACTGTAGGTGTACAAATAAAGCAGTCGGTTACATCTTTGACATCCCTAATGGATAAGATAAAAGCAACAGCAAATTTCTCAAAAATCTCTCAAATCCCTTTTTTTTCCCATACCTGGAAGAGGTAATCGCCTGGTGGGACATCAGTAATATCGATCCACTGGCAGTCGATGTCATGACGATACACGTCCCAGCATCCAACTGTGATTCCTTGTTCACCAAAATTGGCGCATTCGTACTGTTTTTGCACATCTGAACGGTAAGAGTTAAAGGCACAAAGTGTTACACTCCCACCCTTGGGCACATCAGAGGAAGGGCTAGTTCTCCAGCTCCCATAGATCACGATAAGCTACAGGCACAGTATTTTGGATGAGATTTAATACAACAGTATCTTGCTCAACGTCTTGTATTGAAATACAGGTACGGGAGGAGCTGCCACCTTCCGTGCCTCATCACCCAGAGGCACGTTTTGGAATTTCTTACTCTACAGGAACCAGAAAATGCACACTTGGCTTTTCAGAGCGGCTCAGAGTAAGGATGTAAGGAGCTGAGGCCTGAAGACCTCAGCGTATGGGGCCTTCAGGGCTTCTCTTATACCTGTAGAGACCACTCCATAACCTCAGGACTGATTTCTGGCTCCTGTCAGGCCACATTCCACCCCTGCTCAGGACTTTGACAGCATCTTTGAAGCCAGTCATTTGTATGGGGACAGCGATAAATTCCCAGCACAAAGGGCTCTGACAAATATACCTGCTTCGCATTCGGTGTCTTCCAGGCAGAAGCTGGCTTTGTGTCCTTCCGCCACCTTGGTTCCATTGAGGTTCAAGAGATCATAGTGGGTGAAAACCTCCATGCTGTGGTAATGCCTGCAAGGCACAGACAGGGAGAATTCTCTTTAGGGAAAACAGACACCTCTTTAATTACCGGCTCTAAAGGGCTGCACAGTCTGGTCCAGCAGCTCAGGCACGACAACTTGGATGCGAGTAGCCCAGACTCGATTCTCTGTGCTCTTGCATCCCTCAGGCCAAGCATTCCACCTCCCAGCCCCACGGCCGTGGGGGTAAATACCCAACAAGCCCTGAAATGCTGCGGACCAAGCAGCACTGCAGGACCTAGAGTCAAGAGAAACCACAGCCAGGAAATATTCCCCTGGGCATAATCCTACATGGCACCATCGCCCATGCTGGCTCCTGGCCCGGGTAGTTGTTTACACATCAAGTGCTAAAGCTCTTCTAGGGGAAAGCCTTGCCCCAGCCTTCATTGCAGCACACTGTGTTTTATAATGGCAAAGGAGGGTAAAAGCAAAGCCATCATCAGCCAGGTCATCATTTCTAGTGGCCCTGTCATTTACCAGATAAATATTTCACCTGCTCCTTAACAACAGGCTGCAAAGAGAGCTGGATGTACCCAGACCAGCAGCCCGGCTATTTTTATTTATTTATTTATTTTAAAGAAGCAAAATGTAAATTTATTGGCAGAAAACTAACAACAGATGGAACCAGCTTCTCTCAGCGCTCCCTCCGCTCAGATCTAAACAACCTGACAGCTGGGTTCACACATGATACATTTCATAATTTTAAACGGGGAAGTGTTAGTGTCAACTCAGCCTGGGCTGCTATCGGGAACGCTCCAGCACTGTTGGGCGCAGCAACAGTTCGGAGTGAGCACGCGGTCTGTGCCGTAGACCTCCTAACTAGCAAAGTTAGACCACTGCTGGGTTTGGGCGATGTTGAACCCGGGAACATTGACCTTTTCTATGCCACATTGCTGGTTCAGCAAAAAATTAGGGCTGTGCTTTGGGCCCGTTGAAGTCCACGGGATGTGCAGAACAGGAAGCAGATGGAAATACCAGATTAAAACACAGTTGTGTGCTCCACGTGGTCAGGGCTGGGCACATAAATGCAGTCATGCTGATGCAACACATATGAATTTGATCCCAGCTTTGGAATCGGGAGCAAACCCACAGCACGAGCACATGGCGGGCAACAGGAGAGCAACTGCGGGTGCCGAGAAATCGCTGCACGTCTGCCCCAACTATGGGAACACTGCTGAGACACAGCAGAGCTCATCTGCATAGCTTGACTCTGAGGAGTAAGGCAACTGCACAGACAGGCCCCAATTCAAACACCATAGCTCTGTAGTTAAAAGAAAAAAGAAAGAAAAAAGTGCAGATATCCTCTCCTTTCCAGCTGTAAAAATAATCATGGCTTAAAAACTTCCAACCACCATTATTGCAGCATCACTGTGCGCACGTATTTACAGATAAAGGAGGAGTAAGGAGGGAAGGGGAAGAAATTTTTCCTCTAGAGAGTGGGCTGCTTCTTACTACCTCCTGCCTTACCCCTAAAAAAAAAAATATAAAAAATTTTGCCACCTGCCAGAAGTTTATCACTTGACTCCCTGCTACAGGTCTTTCCCATTTCTGTTCTACTTCCACATCAAAAGCCAACTAAACAAGCTCCTAGTGATGGAGTAAGGCAGCTAGGAAAGAAGAGGCATTCTGCAGTGGCTGAGCTGTTGACTTTAAGGCTGTCTAATTTGGCTGCCTCTGATAAAAATTTGAGGTTCTCCAGTCTGACTCAGTTTCTGAAATATGTCTGAATCATTCAAAGAGGTGTTTACATTCTGGTGTTTACAGACTGGAAAGATTGAAGAGGAATTGAGTTCATCCTCCTCCATATAAACAGAATCCAGTTTAAAGCACACAGATGGCTCTTGGCCTCTTCCTGATCCTTTCCCAGCCTCACCTCGCTTACGCAGTCCCTCCCGAATTGCTCCAACTGCCCTCCTTTTTAACCAGCCTGCGACGTGCTCAAAGCCTTGCGGTACCCACGTACTCCCCCAGCCCCTTCCCAACAGGGCCAGAAAGGCAGGTGCTCACCCGGCACTGGTCCGGGTTTCCTCCTCCCTAAACTTACTATTGCCTGTTTACCTTGGGTTCTGTGCTGCCAAGGTTTCAGCTCGGCTTGCGTCTCCGGTTGCAAACATTACAAACCAACCTGTCTGCAGGGTAAGCGGCCAACATTTGCCCCACACCACGATCTGAAGCTTCAGACTAGTAGCACCGCAGCGTTGCGAGGCTGAGGCAGGGCTACTGACACGTCTCGCCTCGCTCGCGCTGTTCGTGAAGACTGAAGGGCTGTTAGATTTGAGAATTTACTGCTCTAACATTTTCACGAGGGAAAAGTCTTACAGCAGTGGCAGGACACGAGCTGTGAACTGAGTTGCTTAGCTCCCTTTTACATCAAATTAGAGAAAATCAACCTTGTAACAAGCCATCATTTCAGAAGCAAAGCATCTGGATGGCTTGGCTCCAGTTCTCTTTCCTCTCCCTGGTTTACTTTGGCTGAAACTGTCAGCTTCCCCCTGAAAAACGATGCATTTATGGGGGCAAGTTTACTGTTTGTCAAAAATAAGCGCAAACCAATCTCCCAGCTGTACACAGTTTAAGCGGAGTTGAGACGCATTTTTAAAAAAATGCAGAATTACACCATGTTCTTAAGTCCTTTCCCAGGTGAGGGAAGGAGCAGAGATGCCTGCATCTTCCTACACCCAGCAGGTACATAGGCACATGCTCCCTTCTGTCCGTACACATGCACGCTCCCACGTATATACTGCTCTTGCATATACATCTCTCCCAATGAGAGCTCCACATCTGTCTTGCTCACATACCAGTTCTTGACTATAATTCCAACTGTAATAAGCTGGTTTCTCTGCTGTCGGATGATCACAGCTCCGCAGCCGCGGCTCCAGCACCTCAGCCCTGCACTCCCATGGCAAAACAGCCCTCCCCGGGCAGCAGAAAGGGACGGAAGGAGGCACGGATGGTGCAAACCCATCTTTGTGGCACTCACCGGTGGCAGTCGTGCCAGACCCAGGCGTGGCGGCCGTTCTTGGGGCGGAAGTCGGACTGCCCGTTGTTGTGGATCTGGGAGGAGAAGCGCAGCAGGCGCCGGTACCCAGAAGTGACAGAGGTGTTGACGGCGGAGCTGGCCAGGCAGTTCTCCTCGAGTGCGCACTGCAGCATGAACATCGGGCGGTCTTCCAGGTAGGCTGTCTGCTCCACCAGCTCGGCGTTGAGCACCAGGTCAGGGGCAGCTGGCAGGAGGGAAGGAAGGTTTAAAATTAACTGATGGGCTATTAAAAAAACCCAACCCCCAAGTGTCTGTCAGAGGTGGAAGCCAGCCGCTTCTTTGCACTGAATTTCTCAGCCCCATCAAGAGCAATTTGCCTCTGTTCTGACATAGCCAAGGCATGGCACGGGCCACTCCATTTCTCCTGCATATCTCGGGGCAAATGCTTATGCCAAAATGAAATAAAACCTGAGTTACTCACTCTCTGAGCAGGACACGCCAGCACCAAAGCGACCACCTCCTCTGGGACAGGAGACATCGGCTCCATCGTGACGACAGTGGGCCAGGGACATCTCTGTCCCTGAACACTTGACACCGCTCATGACCACACTGTCAGCACTGACGTCTCCGTGCCAGTACCATGTTTCCTGGGCAGAAAAGCAGAAAAAGGCAGTTCACATACTGTTTAGTGGACTGCTGGGGGAATATTCATTCCCCCGTAACCTGCATTCTCCCTCCAGGGAAGACCAGTGCAAGAGCCCACACTATCAAGGACAGACATCTTGCCAAAGGATGCTAAAGCAGAATAACTCGGGGAATGAGCCCGAATCTGTTTAAGTAGAAGGCTGGGACTGGAATTAAAATCCAGATTGACCATGGTCCCTGCCCCGAACGTCTGACCAGTGTTAAGCACATCTCTCTCCTTGTTTCTGAGCCGGTTTAAATCTCTGCTTGTTTTTAATCCATCTGTAAACTCGCTTTTCCACCACCCTGCTCTGCCCATCCAGCTGATGAATTCATCCTCAGATGTTTTAAGTCATCTAGGCTGTGCCTTTGGGAGAGATGCCCAGCAATTAAACCACGTCTGTCTTGTGACATATGTGCACTTGGAAGGGCCACAAGTACTGCCAGAGTGCCTGCTTGCCGAAGGAGGGGAGGTAGAATTAACAGCCATACTGGAAATGGCAGTAGAAACAAGGTGTTTGAGGAGTACCAGGACCAAGGGGGTCTGCTAACCCAGGATCTGCACCTCTTGGTTCTGAGGGGGCATTCACAGATGTTCAAACCCTCCTCACTACCCATCTTCATCACCTAGTTTTACAACACTTGTGGGAATGACAGAAAATTAACTCACAACATAAGACCACTCGCAGAACTAAGCACACTAAACCCTGACGAAACTGCAACTGCAAAGCTTGGGAGAAAGAGGGAAGAAAGAAGAAGAAAAAAAAAAATCAGACCTGTTAGCGTCAAAACTGGGAGCACATTTCCAGGAAAAGAAAACCCATCTGTACCATTGCTTCTATTGCAACAGGCTGTTTGTTAACCCTGTTAGCAACACTCTTTGCACACCCGCACACAGGGCTGCCCTGTTCTACACAGTGTAGCTTTATGCTCAAGTAGTTGGTGTAGCCGGGATATGCATAAGGGCCTTTTCTGTTCTAAATACCAGCAGTCTCAGCTAAAGGAAAAAATGTCTTGTTTCTTGCCGGACTCTCAGGGCTATGTCAATAGAGGCAGGCAGTTGGAAAGGCCAGTGTTCAAGGGACGTGGCTATCTGCAGCTCTTGTGCTCTGCTTGGCAGCAATGGAAGCAAATCAGCTGGTGGAACCAGCTTGCCCAGGGGGATCGCTGTAACAGCAGCACCAGTCTTCTCCCTCCTGGGTATCTGACCCCAGCGTCCCGCTGAGGGATGCGCAGATCCCCTCTCTGGCCATGGATAACAGTTAAATTGGTTGGAATCTGCCTGCCCAGAAGCCCAGCGTGTTCTCCTGGATCCTGGCTTGGTCACTCCTTAAAGACAAACTCATTGCAGGACTGCGCTCCCCAGGCGGAGTTTTAACTCTCCATTTCTGCCTACAATCTCTCCTGCTTTCTCAACGGGCAACACCAGCCCCGAGGATGCTGAGGCTATTAGTCATTTCAAGGCCTAGTTGTTCCTCCCTGCACAAAACCAGCAGGCAGTCAGCAAATATGCTAATTCTCACTGGGTTTATCGCTGCAGCCCAGCAGAGCCGGTTGCATCCGAATGCCGAGCGGGCCAAACGCAGCAGAAAAATACAGCAGAGCTGGCCGGACCCCAGGGTTGGAGAACGGGGACAGCCTCCGCTCTCTGCAACCACATTTTACTTGTTTGCCCAAGTTTTCAATTTCCAGAAATTGTTTGGGGAAAAGACTTTTCTTTCCAGAACTGATCTAAGGCTGTTTTCCGAGTGTGGGTTTCCATCTATATAAACACACATGAAGTTTATTTATTCAGTGGCCATTTGAGCCTAAGTTTCCCCAAAGCTGCTGGAGATTGTTGAGTCTCAGTTGAAATGCCTCAAAGGGGCTGCATTTCCAGAGCACAGCAAGCTCTGGCAGGGGATTACATTATCCTAGGGAGAAACCAGGTTATTTTAGGAGCCCAAATCCCCATTTTCCCAGTGTCTGTGAACTGCAATAAAGGCCCAGAGGTTATACATCTCCTTTCAAAATCTACCATTACACCTAAGTCTGCCTGCCCCTCTTTCACCTTGTGGTCCTTGAGGGACGTATCAGTACAAAAGAGTATCTTGCACCAGGATTATTGGCCAACACCAGCTACTTACACCTGATGCCATTTATCCATCTGGGAACTGGGTGGGAAGCTGTTGCTTTCCCTCCTTCCAGGTCTTACAGTTGCTGCTTGCTTTCCTCCAGCCAGCACAGCAGGCTGCCACTCACTGCGCCAAAGAGCTTCGCTGGGAAAGAACACTTTATTCCTTTGTGGTTATCCCAAGCTTGTTAGTTGGTAGTTTTTATCCCTTTATTAAGTGCCAGTCTTAGTCGTGTGCGAGCAGGGAGGGCTTAGGGCATTTGTCATTAGAGGAGCAAGAAATACAAACAACTTGGGGAGCTAGGACACAGCTCCACTACACAACTACGTACACGCTGCACTAAAAAGTAACTACAGGAGCAAAACCAAATTGTTTTCGAGCGATTTGACACCAGGTTAAACTTGGCTTCCACACTTCAGCCAGCCTGAGGAGTTCAGCTCCCCACTGACTCGGGGAGGGACAAGAAACTGCACGTAACCATCAGCCCAACCAGGGCTAAGGGAATCAGGCTTCCCAGGAGATCTGAGCCTCGAGCAGTATGAAAACAGCAGCTTTGCCCAGAGCTGCAACAGCTCCTTCTGCTCTGAATTTCCCCCAATGGCTGTTGTGCAATGAGATTTAACCTTCAGGGTCTCTCCAGCTAATGCTTTGAAGCCGAATGCTGTGGTTTGTGGGTTGTTTTTTTTAATAAGACTTCCTCCTCCAGTAGCCCCAACCCAACCACATGTGTGCCGTCACGACTGAAACACACGCACCGGGAGGGCACAGGGACTCACCTGGAAGGCATGGCTGGCAAACCCCAAGCCCAGCTGCCGACACACCACCATGGCTTCCACAGTGCTCCAGTTCTCGCTGCAGACGGTGCCCCACTTCAGAGTGCCGTTGCGCTCTGCCAGGACCTCCACCCGGCCCTCATAAGGGTTGCGGCCACCGCTCAGACGCAGCTGCAGGGCATAAAAACTCATATGTCAAGAAACGTCATCGCCAACTTCACAGGGAAGATGCAATGGTTGGGCAAGCAACGCTCAGGGTCTTCTCAAGGCTTGTGGTTAGTCACTGAGCCCAGAAACCTCAGGATGGCTGCTAGCAGGGCAGTTGATGCAGTTTGGTTCTTCATCTCCCACCGTGGACAGGAAGCAGTCTAGCCAAGCCCAGCATCTGAAAGTGGCCTCTACCAGCTGCAAGAGAGTAACACAGTCCCTACGAAAGCTTCCCCCCTCCGCTCCCTTTGGACCTTTAGCAGGAGCATTTGCTCAGAAAAACCTGTCCCTGCTTCATGCTGTTAGTTTTTAAGCCCCGCGTGGCAAAGATGATGGCAGCACCTACGCTAGCAGCCACCCGGGTACCGCTGTCACGAGACCCAACCACGATCCCACCACAACAGGGACATGCACCGCTTCACAGGACCACTGGACTGTAGCGCTTCCCCCATTTATAAGGCCCTGTCATGCCCAGAGGACCTCAAAGCTCAGTACAAAAAAAGAGAGCATCACCCTTATTTCCCCTCCTGTCTTAATACAACGGAGGTGTCAAAATCTAAATCGAATAGGCACAGCTTACGTGAAATGATTCCTACCCAGATGCCCTGCACTGCATAGGAAGGGAGGGCAGACGATGCTCCAGGGTGAAAACACGTCACCACACTCGCTCGGCTTCTCACCTGATTCTGGAAACCCATCGCTGGAACATTGCACCTCACAGCGGCATCTTCTTCGTGGTTACAGCCCTGCGACTCCATGTTGAACTTGCAGTCTGTGACTGATTTTTCAAAGCCTGTACAGTCAATTTCATTTAGATGAATTGGACCCATGCCTTGCAGAAGAAAAGAAGAAAAAAGAAAAGAGTCCTTACTTCTGCCCACGCTACTGTGGTGAAAAAATACCTAATAACAGTTTATTAATACATTGCAGACATCACACTGGCCTCTAGCATTCAAAACACGGTAATCCTGAAAAAATTCCAGTGATTTCTTGTAAAAATAAAACAAAAATCTGCAAGATTGTTATTAATAATTTTACCATTAAATTCTTTCCAGTAGTCTCTGGGACTCAAGCACACAAGAATCACAGAAAAAGCCAAGTTTCCATTGTTACATAATCTACAAACTTCAGCTGTAGGAATTCGCAAATTATGACCTTTTGGCTGGGTTCTGTGTGCTGGAATCTGCTCCCAATCAAGCCCTGACATTTAAATAGGACATAGACACATTTGCTGGGACCACAAAACGTTAACACCACAGGGATGCGCGAGAAGTTAGTGAAACAACTTTGGGGCAGGTGTGTGTTACAGACTCCTAACACCACTGATGGAAACGAGAGTGAACATCATTTTATTTCATACTGCAGAGAACGGTCTCAAGGTGTTGGGAGCCAAACTGAATTTGGTTCCTCCCTGGACAAGTAGCAGCAGACAACGGTCATTTCTACCAAAGAGACGCAGCAAGAGGAGACACACACATATGAGAAGGCAATAATCCTGCCTGCAAAGCTCTCAGGTTCTCTTTCCAAACTGAGTGCAAAGCTGGTTAGAAAGAAGTTTGGCGGGGATGAATCAGAGGTTCCATCAGATGATCTTCATCACGGCAGAACAACCAGTCTTTCTTGGAGCCCGTATAATCCATGAGGAATTGCTGATGGAAACACACCGAACAGTTTTGACAGGAGATCCCTTGCAAGTGGCAGATGTAGAACCTGTGGTCTCCAGCAGTTTCTAGGAAGCTTTCAGAGATGGGAGGCTAAGAATAAAAACGCTTCTGAACTTTGCTATCAACGTGCTCTCCGGACTTGGTGTAACCAAAACACTGGCGGACGCTGGGCTCTGACCAGCCGGTGCTTTGCTTCACTGCAGCCCTTGGCCAGGCACTTCTGTCCGAGCCGCAGGTAAGCCCATTTCTGGTCAGCAGCCAGGAGCAGTGTGACGATGGCAGTGATGCAAGGCAAAAACCAAAGAATTTTCCAGGAAAGCAGCATCCACCCACCAATGCCCTCCAGCAGCCCTTTCCATCAGCTGGAAGAGGTTGACCAACACCAGAGAGAGGTGTTCAGTTTGGAGTTTGCCTTGTTGGTATGCAAAGCACATAACGGTAGGCTGCCGGAGGCCAGGCTGACCGATCTGGGTAGTGGAGGTAGAAAAGCAACTGTTTTCTCACCACTTCTGACAGCGACTATTGACTATTCATTCCTGCAACACTATTCTCATCACAGCACAAGTGAGGAGGGCTCTGCAGAACCAGAGAGATGTACCTGTCTCAAAGCATTCAAATCAGCAGAGAACAGACTCCATAGAAATGACATCCTGCCTGCTGGCTCCATTTCTTCATCCGTGCCCAGAAATGACACAAATTGCCCAGTCAGACAGTGGCAGAACTTCCACCTGGGCTCTGATCAGCAACCTCCCAGGCATACGCTGCCTCACCACGGACCCTTTTTTGCTCATTCCTCTAGAAAGGAAAATTTTGCCTAACTTCAAGCCTACTCCTTTTAGTTCAAAGCAAAGGGCTGACTCTGGAAGGCAGGAAAAGGTGATGGGTTTATTAATGGGAGGTGGGATCCTTTTGCTTAAAATCCTCTTCCCACTGCCATCTGGAGCCTTTCTAACTCTATGTGGCAGCCAGCACACCTGTGAATCAGAGACCTAACCGTGGGTGACAGTTTAATGATCTGTCTGCTGAACCCCTCACCTCCTCAGACTTCTGCTGAGGCACAGGGAAAACAGAAAAAAAAAAAAAAAAGAAAAAAGAATGAAAAAACCAGCTCTCTAGCATATTTCCACAATTGTGTGGTGGAATGAGTCAGGATGTACCCTGGAGCCTACTTTTGACAACAGCAGCAAGAACAACAAAGGCAGAGATGTAAATGTATTGGGTTCAATCTCATCCACAGAATTTGGCTCTGGCCACCTTTTGCACCTTAGCACTTTGGCCAGCCCTGTATCCACCCATCACACAAGATCTATACAATGTGGGAGCAGACTCCCAGGCTGAGGTGGCTGGGGAATGCGTATCTAGCCTTTTTTGCTTCTCTCTCATTAAATTCCTATTTGTGGTCTACATCTGGAAATGGTGACACTGACCTAATCATTCTGCAAGCCGCCGAACAGTTTGAGTAGGAGGAATGCCTTGATGCTGACCAGAATTGGAGGGTGATGCACCAAGAATGCAGGATGGATCCAGTTCGACGTTCTCCACTTAAGCCCGACAAAGTCATACCAATGAAGTGACAAAGCAAGAGGGCAGGGCCACAGCTCTGATCCACGTAACCCTGGCACATTTCCTCTTCTCGGGGAAATTCTTTTACGGCACATGAAGGCAGTAAGCGCTGCTGTCCCGGGCACTGAAATGCAGCCACACTGCATTGCTGTATGTGCTGAAATATGGTGATAAAAATTACATTTCCTTTTATGCCCTTCCCTTTAGCAGACTAAGAGGATTATGACTGAATATCCAATGTACACATTCATCTACTGCTTGAAGCTTTTTTCTATATTCTCCCTCCAAGGCCGTTGCGGTGGACAACACATTCAGGAGATCTGGGCTCAGTATCTCCCTTTCAACAGTCTCTTGTGTGAATAAGGGTGAATTGTTTAGTCTGGGTCTCAGTCACCAATTTATAAAAGGGGGAATAAATCATCCTCTCCATACGCTGAACTCTTTGTGGTAGGCATTCACCTCCTACAGGTCACTTTGTCTTAACTGGGATTTCTAGCCACTGCACGCTGATTTAACATGTAGCCCGTCTTTATGTGTTTTACGCTGTGAAATTAAAACTGCAACACAGCAATGATGAGACTCGTCCTTCACACTAGTCTTGGAACACACAAATTCACAAAGCAAAGCATGAACACACACACACGGACACAGAGTTTAACAGCTGTGAGACTCCCCTGTGCAACAGGAGCAGGGAGGTGAGTTTGGGTCAAAAGAGCTCCTTTTCCTACCACAACGTGACGATCCGGCTGCTGAAGGGAGTTACCAAGTGCTTGTCATCCCAGAGGACAGTTTCAACAGGGTGCACTGATTGATTGCCAGCGTTTAACATTAAAAGAAAGGAAAGCGTGTGGGAATCAGCAGCCACTGCTAAGAGTTTCCAGCCTGTGGCTGCGGGAGATGGCCGGGAATGGCATGTTCTCCTCCCTCACGCGGCAGCTACTTCCCCCCCTCCGATGATTACGCCGTTTCCTAGATGCAGCTAAACACATCAGCGGCATCCTGCATCCCACCGCAAGATTGTTTTGGCAAATCCAATGGACAGCTTTCCACATTCTGGATACCACCACTGTGCTTTACACGTGTTACTTTTCCTTCCCTTCTCCAAGCCACGCTGGGCTGAAGAAGTTTCACCCGTTCATTTAGTTGGACAATAAAGGGTTTGGTTTGGTGTAATTTTCTTTAGGGTTTACACTATGGGAGCAAGGTGTGTGAATCAGAAGGTGGTTTGGGAAGGGTGTACGTTAGGCTTTGAGTTACCATTTACCACAGTTTGGGATTTAAACCAACTTCCAAATACAGGAAATCCAAACCCAAACCTGGCTCTGAACTGTTCAAATGCCCTGCTATTTATAAACGGGCTAAATTAATGTTCTGGTCTCAAATTGGAGAGCGTTTGAAGTCTAGATCCAGGATGCGTTTTTGCCAGGAACCTTCTAGTAAACCATTACGCCATGATGTGGATCTAGAGAACTCATAAAGAGAATTTGAGAGCAATGGATGCGATAACAAAGAAGTAATTACTGGAACAGTCTGAGGGAAAAGTTAAACTCATCATCACTAGACTTCTTTCAAGGAATCTCGAATATCTAAGTCACATATTCCAGTTCAGCCACAAGCTCCTGGACTCAAGAGACTTATTAAAGGCAGAGAAGAAATTCCTGGTCCCCAAAACAAACATCCCAGTAAAAACACGCTCTGCCTTGAATCATGAAAGGGTTCTTGGAGGTGGACAAGGCACAAACGGTCCCCAGAGCTCTCATTGCTCTTACCTTGCCCGAGTCTCGCGCCCGTTATTGCTTCCTTGGCACTCCCGAAGCCCAGCTCTCGGCACACCACGCTGGCTGACACCAGGTTCCAGTTATCGTCACAAACCGTTCCCCACTCCCCGTTTTTCAGCACTTCAACTCGTCCTTCGCCAGTGTTGGCTCCTCCTTTCAGCCTCACCAGTGGTTGCTGGAAGACACAGACAGAAGTGGAGTTACCACTGCCTAGGAATGAAGCATCCTTCCTTGACAGCTCTTATTTATGGCCTGTGGCTGCAGGCAAGCTGTAGCCCAGAAAGTATTACCCTAAGGCACCTTAAAACCACCACCACACAATACAAAAGGCTAAAAGTGCTGGATGAAAGGAGATCTTCATCTGCTAAGACTTACGGTATGCATAGACATATGTTTCTCGCATCCCTATACATGGGCAGAGAATAAAGAGAGACATCTTAGTTCTCTGCAGTTTTAGTGCTTGGATTTAGAAGCCTTTTCCCCCCACAAGCAGTTCTGCAGCAGAAGAGTGCTGGACATGAGAGGAGAGGAGTGGCTGGACATGCAACAACCCGGTTCTCATACCGTATCTCGTGGGAGCCTTATAGGAGGTTTGGGAATCGCACCGAGCCAGCTAGCGCACAGCTCTCATCCACTTGCTGCCTGTGGTTCAGCTGCTAGATGGATTCATTTTCTGTACAGATCTCCAGACAGGGGTCCTGGGTTAACCGAGGAGACCAACCTGGAACTCAAGCCACGTAAAACCTATCTGTCTGCTGCAGTTACGACTAGTGTAATAAGTGATCTGGCAGATCACAGTCAGAAATACACAGCTGAGTGGCAGGTCCAGTTCCATTAATTTCTACTCTTCATATATTTCTATTAGTCACTGACTATACACGACTATCTACGTCGCTCACAGCTTTCCCCGCTACCAAGCAGAGGGACCTGCCAACTGCTGCTGCACCCGAGAGATGTGGTGTTGTGATGGGAGCTGAGTCTCAGGCACAGGAACTCCACGGATTTGTGCAGTCCAAGACTGAAAAAAACCTTAACTTTTAAAACTGGAAGTATATACAGTTCTCCAGGCTGGGGTCACAAGAAGGACATCCAAAGCCTACACAAAGGCTTAAGGAATTACTTGGCAGTGTGCATGGCTCAGAAGATTAGTAATGATTTACAAGACCTTTCACCTCTGAGGCCTAGATCCTGCAAGCTCTGGTGCAGAGAAGCGCCCAGACTCCAGGCAAGCAAACCACAGACAGGACTGCACTGTGCCAACTGCAGCAGTGACAGGAGGTGTTGTTTGGGGTCTTCTCAGGTGCCAAAAGAAAGCCCACTCCTAAAATCACAGAGGTACGGGATGGGTGATGCAGGCTACAGCCAAGGGCTACAGGCAAGATCCACAAAAAGATCTGCAAAAAACCCCTCTCACCCAGCACTAAGGGCCTCCAGACCCCGAGATGACCCCTGTATCCTCATGCTGCACATGTCTTACAGCTAGGAAATTTCCCTTAGCATCAACACATTTGCTGCAAGTGAAGCTCTTCTTTCACATTCAGTCGCCCCACTGACACCGAGAACAACCCACTCCGGGGTCATTTTATAACAGCCTTTTGCATATCTTAGAATTTTTATGCTACACTCAGCTCTCTCCTTGCTAGACTAAACACAGCTTTTCCAACCGTTCCTGCAGGCCATGTTTTCCCAGTCTCTCAGGGCATTTCTTTGCAGAAGATACAGGGGGTTAGTTAGTGGAAATGCCAGCTTATTTCCCCTGTACCTCTAAGGGAGAAACAACCCAGCAGTATTTAAGTGACTGTGAAACAGCAAAGCCCAGCAGCAACTGGGCATGCATTCAATTGGCTTGAACAGAACAGCTCAAACAGAAACGTGACAAATGTATTTTCTTACTACTTGCTCACAGTCGTGCCAGCAGCAGCAGCAAGCCAGTCTCCCACCCTTCTGAGCCTGTAGGCAGAGGCAAGGTACCACGAATTTGCGAGGAGAGAAACTCAGCTGGGCTTGTAGTGAGAAAGGAATACAAAGAGGGGACCTTTGCACAGCAGGCTGGTTTGTGGCTACGGGCATACACATGTTCAGGCCCTCCAGCTGATAACTGATGGTGAATAGTTACACCCCCAGACTTTTCCTACTTCACAGGTTGCGTTTGCTCCCTGCTCACCTCCTGCCTGAAGGCTTTTCGGAAGCCACTGTGGCTGCTGGGGGCAAAGGCACGTCCAGGGACACAGCTGACTACTGCCGGCATCCCATTGTCACACGTCGCGTTCTTCTCTGCGTCCACGTTGAGGTGATTGCGCAGTTTGCAGCTGGAGATGTGAGCTTCGTTCCCACTGCAGTCCATCGAGTAAGCCCAGTAATGCTGCTTCCTTCTGCTGGCAAACATCCTTAAAGGAATAAAAGGGAACAGGAAAATAAAAGTTAGGAATCTGTAAAAACTGCTACGCTTGGGAAAAAAAACCCACCTTGAAATAAAATGAGGATTGAACAGCATTATTTGAAGCCTGATCCCTTTGTACACACAATGACTCTCTGTTAAGGCGTCACTTGGGAGTAAATAGATCATCTCCTTAAGCTAAAGATCAGAGTATGAATCAACAGTGCAGCTAGAGCAACAATCACGCGCTTGAAGGAGACACACATAATAGAGATCCCTACATTATGCAGGGAGCAGAGGTCAGTCAATTCAAAAGGCAGTGTGCAAACAGGGCCCGTGCAAGTAACACCGGTGAGCTTGGGCTGATGAGGCCCCCAAAAGACCTCTCCTGTAAATGAGCTGTCCTCTTTGCTGGCCATCACCTATCAGCTGTGAGAAGATGGCAGACTGGGAAAAAGCCACGGTCCTCCGGCTTCTCTGAAAGCTGCAGTGTTAACAACTGTGAGCCTGAAAGCAATTTCCGAGAGCAAGAGCAATTCCCTTGATGACATGTTCACAGCAGAGGAGATTGGCAGCAGTTTCTGCTTCTTGCTCCCAAGCTGTAGTACTTGCCTGGAGCTGCTCCAGGGACTCCTAAGGGGGAAGGGGCATGTGTGATAAACGAGAAAAGGAAGGAATCCAGCTTCATCCTAACTGCATTGCAAGGCTGTCTGACGACTGGATCGGAGCTAAAATAGTTGATGAAAGAAAAATATAGGTCACATCATTATCGAAAGGGAGATGTTAGAAGTTAAGTTAAAAAGAAGTCAAGGCGCAGAGGAGCCAACGCCCTGCTGCGATCTTGACGTGGCTTTGCGAGATCCCTGTGCTGCTCCTTGTTCCAGGACTAGCTGCCATGCAGCCCTGGCGATTCAAGGATTAGGTGTGATAAATGGCATAGCAAGGTGGGTGGAACTTGCTGGGAGAAAGAGCATCAATTCTGACTCACTGTAGCACGGCCCCGCAGGACATTTAGCCTGAAGAGGATCTGGAAAAGGGACAAAGAGCCTTTCATAGGTTCTTGGTTTGAAACTAAACTGGACAGGTCAAGCTTTTCCAAACTGATGCCTTTTGGTGGACCCGTGTGGGGTAATTTGCACTGTTTAAGATGCTCGAGAGAACTATCTTCATCCCCTCTGCTTGCTAAGCTTTGCTGACAAGCTCAGCAGTTGTCTAGGCTCATATGGCTTGCTGCCACTGACTAATCCTTTCTGGAACCAAATTTCTCTAGGTTGAGGTTAGGGCCAAATACAGCCGGGCTGGAGATAAAGATGCAATTGCATCACGTGATGGGGAGTAAATGCTGTGCTGGAAAGGACGGAGGATGGGGCAGGGCTGAGATCTATCCCACCATCCACAGAGCAGTGACAGGCAACCTGCCCGTCTCATAGGTGAAACACTGGCTGGCAAGCCAGAGCTATCAGGGACCCTGAACCAACAGAAAATGAATAGGAAATAGGAAGGGGGAATACAAATTTTAAAAATAAAAAAGTAAAACCAGGGAGAATGCAGGCAGAAAGAAGGTGCCAGCCACTTCCCGGCTAGAATACCTGGTTCCATTTGGACCAAACCTTGAAGATTTTTCTTCCTTTTAATTAAACCATCCGGGATACCACTACATGTCTACCAAAAAGCCATGAAAGCCTCTGCCCTTGGACTGCTGGAGCTCAGCACCGAGGTCCCACTTAACATGAGCTGCCCTCTCGGACTGCAGGGCGACGGGGCAGATTCGGGCACGCGTTACACACTGGAAAGCATCTGGAGGCCCCTGTGTTCAGTGACACCACTCCATACCCTCCCAGCATGAGCCAGCTCTGCCCCACCACCCTCTCAGTCTGCGTGCTCGGGGTGCAAGTGAGAACCTGAAGGAGTATTTTCACTGAGGGCCCTCTGCAGACATGTGCAGAGAGCTCCATGAACTCCAAAGCAGACAAGAAACACAGCCTGTCTTAGAGAAGTAATTATGGGGATGCCTTATAATAGCAAACAATGACCTCATCCTGGAAATTTCATGAGGCATTAACATCTGGTTGGTATTAACGGTCTTTGGTAGGCTGGGGAGAAACAGCCAGAGAAAGCCCCGCCTCATTTCCCCAGACCAAATATATTAAAAAAAAAAAAAAAGTAGTAGAATACAGATGATCTTTAAAGAGGGAAACTCAGGGCATTCTTGTTATTTACTTTTTCACGCAGAAAGAGTGCAACCCACCTCTCACTGGTCTTGGTATAAGCCAAGAGCAATGCTGCTTAGATCAGAGCTGCGAGTGAAGAGTCATGCTGTGAGAGTTTAGCCAATTCTAGGTCAAGTTGGAGTCCAAACCATTTCCACTAGCGAGGAGAGGACCTTCATCACCGTAAGCTTTAAACAAAGACAGAGGTTAAGCCCAAGGGCTGTGGGAAGCGGCTGAGGGTTCAGCTAAGGGAACCTTGCTATGTAAGAACGCATCTGAGAAGGCTCAGAGAGCAGAAAATAAACCATTACACACATACATGCCAGGAAAATTCACCCAAAACACACTGAACAGAAGCCGGTGAACTCCTCTTCAGAGGTGTGAGCATAAAGTTTCTACCCTTGAGAAATTCTTCCAGCATTTTCTGAAGTTAACAAGTGTCCTGCCTTCAGCCTCAGGGAGGCAGAAGAGAAGCCAGAACTGCCACCGTCTGCCAAAGCACTTCAGATCCTGGCTTTGCTAGGGAGAACCTAAACCATGAGGATTTCTGCTACAAGCATAGAAGTGATTAACTGCCCTACACAGCTGACCAGATTTATAATGCTATGAACAGACTGGTTAAACGGGGAGATGCTGTTTGGACTGACACTGGACAAAGTATCCCAGAACCACTGAGCTCCTCCAGCCATTTCATCAACAAATGACAAAGCTGTACGGCCTCCAGAAGGCATCAGGTCCATCTCTCTGCCTGAGGCATCTCCGGTCACAAACTTCTCCTCTCCCCATCAGCAAAAATGCATTTAATTCTACTCTGCTTTCTCAACCGGAGCAGGAATTGGGAGGAGGAGTTAACAAGTGGTGCCTATATAAAATCACTTTGAAGAATGAACAAGAACATGGAAACAATATTGAGATTTGTTTCATTTCCTAACATAAATTGTGCTGTCAACTGCAGAGTCTAAGTTACATTCAGGAATAAAACCCTGGCACCAGGACAACAATGAACTAAGTTGTTTTCTTTCAAGCAAGATCCATCTGCAAATCATTTCACCTCCCACCATTGTGTAGAAGCAGAGCAGAGTTTCAGCTAGCTCAGCATGCAAAGCTGTAGTTTGTGGGGAGAGGGACGGGTGGGTATGTGGGAAGGGGGTACTTGCAGCCCTGGCCAGCAGAAACCCAATTCCAGCCCATCTCCCAGCTGCGGAGCAGGAGTGGGAAAGGATCTGCTCTTGGGAGAACGGTATTTACAAGTTAGGGAGAGCAAAGCCTAAGAAATGAGAAGAACATTTCTGAGGCTTCACACTCACATGGAGAGAGGGTTTAGTTCAAGTGACCAGCCAGAGATGAACTCTTCCCTCTCCAAGACAGAACGCGACCAGAAAGCATGCGAGACAAAGCAGGGAGCAGTGCTCTCATGGCCCACAGTGAGCAGATTACAGTGGTCGTCATTCCAGTACCTTGATTGTGAAGCAAAGATCACACTTGTGAAATTCCCAGCCCAGAACTGGGAGGTTTCCTTCGCCAGCAACCCAGGCTGTACATAGCACGTCTGCCAGTAACCCAAAGCACAAACACAAATGCCCCAAGAAAGAACACAGCTTTTTAAACTACGTTAACCAAACAAAACTGTCTAGCTGACAAAGTTTTACAAGTCTCTTCCCTCCAATAAAATGACATCCCATCTTCTTCCAGCCGGGGATAATATTCAGCATATTTTCCAAAATATCCGTCTGGGGATGCAGGAGCTCAGCAAGCCCTTACTGCTTGCCGAAAACAAGCAAAGGTGAGTGAGGTATTAGGGCACTGAGGCTACTTAAGCCATTTGTCTGGCTCAGTAGCAGAGATCTCCAAGCCTGGTATTTGTAAGCACTGCATATTCCTAACTCCAGCACCGGTGAATAGGATTTTCAACATTGCTGAATATTATGCTGAACAACTGTGCCTCGGTTTTTCCATCTCTACGTGTACTATTGCAAGAGACAGAACAGTTAGCAAGCACCCCTTCATTTAAGGCAGATGGCTCCAGCTGCTAAAGTTAATGCTTTTCTTGGAAACACCACAACTGAGAAGCAGGAAAAACCTACTTTGTCTTACTAGAGGTAATTATTCTGCCCTCCTGCTCTGATGCAGAGGGTGGGAATCTCAGAGCGGAGTTTGAGGGAGACATGCTGCACTGATGGGAGCAAACGCTCCTCTAACTGGTGTCCAGGGCAAAACATGAGAGTGCCTGGTAGCGATTATTAATTCACTAATCTCCCTGGGAAGCCTGAAAACAGAATACCACTTGGGTATTTATTTTATATTCTTTGTGCTGCTATGTGGCTTTACGCTATTCCAACCCAAGGACCTCTTCAATTGATCACAATCTTGCTAATGAAAGAAATGAAACGTGGCCAGCCAGTTCCAGAGGGAGCTTTCAGAAATAGCAATTGCACAGGCCAAAAGGAGCAGGCAGGAAAACCACAACTCCTGCCTGGAGAATTCAGATCTCCCCCTAACCGGTTGACACTTTCCCACTCCATAGGTCACAACGTAGAAAAGAAATGAGATGGAATTTCATTTCAACTATTCTGCATCTGCTTTAGGGTGTTATTTCTAGGGAACAGTGTAGGAAGAATGATGTCTGCGATGAAGGCTAGTGAAAAATGCAAGCTGAAGCAATGACAACAAAAAAGACCAGAGCTCCTGCCTTTCAAGAAACGGGAAACGCAGCCTGAACCGATCAGCCTGCAGCAACGAAAGACACAACATTCTCCCCACGGGTCACTATTTTCTTCCCTCATTTTAAAGCAGTCTCCAATTATAGGAAGAAAAAGTAGCACCAAAATCACAACCGCCCCAAACTGCCTACTTCTTCGAGCACTGTCTCAGAGGCACAGGCAGGAGCAACGCTGGGAAGAGCAGGAGCAGCATGGAGGCACTACCAATGTTTTTAGCTCAGCACTCAACTAGGCTCAGAGCAAGTCGTACGGCTGGAGACTGCTGGCAGCTCTTCCAGCCTAGGACCCTGAGGAACTGCCAGTGCCAGAGGAGCTGAATTGGGGTTAACAACAGTGGGAGATTTACTGGGAAACATTCCCCTGGGCAGACTGCTCCTTTAAGGGCGATTTGGCAGCTGGACACCCACGAACCATGGACAAGGAGCCTCCGCGAGAGCCAAAGCAGCTGGTAAATGTGGGTAAACATGTCATGAGAGGTGTGAGACCAGGAACTGCACGCAGTAGCGGGAAGGAGGAACCTGGGCAACGAAGCACAAAAAAGGCCTGTTTTATTCCAAGATTACTCGGCTGGAGCTTTCGCAACATACCAGATCTGATCCTACAGCTGGCTTTCTGCAGAGGGATGGGGCAAGCAGTTAGATTTTCTTGCAGCTGATAGGTTTACTGGGGGAGTGTGATCCGTTTGTTCACATCCATCCATCCCCTGCACACGGAACAGAACCTATCACTGGTGGAGGAAATGGCTATCCTATAGGTGGGGGAAAAAAAAAAAAAAAGATTCCTTGGGCCGACTGTCCATATCTCCTATTATAGGACCTATCAAATACTACAACTGATACCGCACTAGGTCTTCAGCCAGAACGGTGAGGATCAAACAACTTCCCTGTCTGCACGAGGAAATGCTTGACATTTCAAATATTTACACAGAAGGAAAATCTGATCTGAAGGAATGAAGCAGTTGGAGGTTTTTCTACCTCAAGGTCTCCAGTGTCACTTGACAATTTGCATTTTTGAACAAGGCCCCAAGTGTTCAAAGAAACATACTTGTGTCTCATACAAAGATCTGCTCTTACTTGTAGACGTTGGTGTTGTATTTCCTCTCACTTGGAAATCCAAACATGCCACAGACAACTCGGGAATTTTTCATGGTCCAGTGCTTGTCGCAGATCTGCTTCCAGGTCCCTTCGTCTTTCACCTCCACATAACCCTCCGTGACAGGCACCCGCTTGCGGTAGGTGGCGAGGATGGCACGGATCCTTATGTCCTCCACCTGGATGTTCATGTTCTGTAAGCACAAAAAACACGAAAGACGCTGGCTTGCGAGGAAACCGGTTGCGTAGCTTTGAGGTGGTGGGGAACAAAAACCAGTTCTGTTCAGGGTTACGGCTGAACAGAGGGAGACATAAAGGAAGAGCTGTTTAGGAAAAGACACAACAGGGAATAAAAAAAACAAAACCTTTCCACCTTTGTGCAAATCCACCTGCCATCCTGCAAAAGAGGATGCTTTTTCTCATTAAAAAAAATAATAAAAGCAGCATTATTTTACAAATGGCTATATAACAAATCTCCTTTGTTACTTAAGTTCATTGAAGTGCTTGTTTCAGAAGTACCATGACCTTCATTTAGTCTCAAGCTACTATGGAAGCGAACCGAGCTCAGCTTTGCCAGGGCCAGCTCCATGCTGGCAGGGTGCAGGGAATGGGAGCCCAGCAGGGAAGGAGGTTGGGGGTCTCATCAAGCCACTGGGCATCCCTTCCCCACCTGGCCAGGGCAGCAGATGAGTCAAAGGTTGAACGGGTTTGACATTTGGTGCCTACGTGAGGGCACTGCACCAACCAGCCTTGCAGGGACCCAAGCCCAAAAGCAGAGGCTGACTGGAAAATATCCGCTGTGGCAAGCAATTACGAAAGAGCTACTGAAAATTTTATAACTTGCTTCCAGGAGACCTTTTCTTGTCAAAAATGTATAAACCCACGTGGTTCTGCTAACAGTTACATCAGAACTGAGGAATCCTCCCCTCCCCTCGCTCAAATTCAATCACTTGGAAAAGAAAAATGCCCAGAGCTTTAAAGAGACACGGGCCTCTGGTTACCAGCCAGCGGCACACAGAGGTATGGAAGTCGGGGAGATCACAGTAGGACGTGCAGAGTCCTGTAAATTACACGTGGCGCATCCATTCTCCAGATGCTTCACCGACACTGATGCAACTAACAGACCCCGGGCAAATGGAAACCAACTGCAGGGAAAGAGCCTGCTGGGGCAGGGAAAGGGGCAGCACCCCCTCCTCATCCTCATCCACCGCTCTGCTACTGCTCTGCCTGTGTCACCTTGGGCAGGTCGCTTAAGGCTTCTCCCCCTACCTTTTTTTTTTTTAAATTGCCTACTTTTACCACCCAGTTTTACAGCAAATGAGATCACTGATTCCTCCTTTCACCTCCAGCTGCAGGAATTCAGTCCTGCAGCACTTCGGCTGCAGCATCCCCAAGACACCCCCAGTGACCCTGGAAAATAGGACCTTGTGATTTACTCACTTACAGTAGGATAGTGCTACTCATACAAGGTTCATGGTTTGGGCTTAGGTTTTGAAAGCTCTTGTAGCCCTCAAGAAGAAAAAATAACCACAACGATATCCAAGTTTGTTACATCTGAGACACTTCAAGGCGCTCCAAGGGTCCAATGCAAAAGCAAACTTGTACATCTCCTGTGTAGTCTGGGAAGTCCATTTGCAATACAAAGAGTTTCTCCTGAATTTGGCAGATTGTCTTGAAATATTGCACAGCTTTTGACTACGTGCTGTCAGGAAACTATCAGAGCCTCTGTGCGTTGAAGGCCTCCCCAGGCTTGTTTCCAAAGCCTGCAAACTCACTTTTCCCCTGGTGCAGTTTATGAAATGTTTCCAGCTCTTCGCTTGAATGGGAAAAGCATGTTTACCTGGAGCTACAGGCCAGTGCTGCCTGAGAGAGCACCTTGTTTCCCTGCTTCCTCTTCCTTGCCTTAGTTTCTTCACCAGGAAACAAGTAGTAATCAAAGCCTTAAATCCATTTGGAAATAGCTTTGACTGCTGAAGATCTAAAAGCGTTTTTTATAAAAGCTTATTAAAAGGATTAACCCAAAGGACAAAGTGCCAAAGCTTAAAATTGCACTGGAAAAGTACATGAAAAGATAGTAACTAAGGAGGAAATTTGCATTGACAGCTGAGAAAGTGGGTGAGACAGCCTAAGTGAGTTTTTTTTCGTCCGTGGCTACAGGATACATCTACCCTATATAAAGCCCTAAATATGTTTGCTACACGTAGTTACGTCAGTATCAGCCCTACTGCACGTTAAAGTAACTGAAATGGAACATTTTCCCCGACCAGACCTGACATCACCAACATGCTAAAATCCACCTGTGGTTTTCACTTGACAGCCACTTCCATTTTGCTTGAATTTAGACAGGCCGGAGGCTGCAGCTGGTCCTCGGCACGACGGAGAGGAGGAGCTTTCGGAACAAAGTATGATTTCACATTCAGGAATGATGTTCAAGAAGCCTGTGTTTTGTGAGGAAGCTGCACAACAGCAGTTGCTAGCCTCATCTGAATCATGCAGAGTGCCGTTCCAGATGTTAAACATCTGCCTGATGCTTCCACCGCAAAGCAGCAGAATCGTTATTCCCATGTTGCACCTATTAGTCATCGTTAATACATCACTATTCTCACTACTGCACCACGAGAGGTCTTCGCAGAGATGGAAGGCGGTGATAAATCTGAAAAGCCTCCAAGGTAAACAGAGGACTCGAGAGATGGGAGAAAGCAACGATTCTCGGCCACCTTTTGCAGATTGAGAAATAAGGCACAGAGAGAGCAAACTGCTTCTCCAAGGACCACAGGGCCAGGAAATCACATCCAATATCCTGAGGCCTCAACTCTCACCTCCCCACAAAGATCCCTCCTGCAGCAGGGAACGTCAACTAAACCTCTAGCTCTAAAGTACTCACATTCTGATCAAGCACATTTGGGTTTTCTTCTCCTTCCTTCTCCACCAACCCTAGCAGGAGCTGTGTTGCATAAAACCAAAGACGTCCAGCCCGTCTCCAACACCCACCAATAACAGATGCTGAAGAAAGAGCATCTGAACAGGACAACATGCACCAATTCTTCCCTGCTGTATTCCTGCAGCTTCCGAGCATCTGTATTCTCACAGACTTTCCAAGCCAGAGGGTATATTTTAATGTTCAAAACCACTGGATGGATTTGCAAATCCCTTGCTGGGATTTATGATATCAGAGCAACAGGCAAAGAAAGCAACCAGCCCATTGAGTCAGAAAAGGAGAGAGAGAAGTCATGAAGTTGTAAAAGCTAAAAAAAACTCTTGGAAAAAAGGAAAGCTTGGGAATGCTCTTAGGTACTTTATGAGTTGCCTGTTACTTCTGCAATTAGTTCAGCAGCTTAGCAAATAAAAACAGGTTGCTACATGTCCTTCCAGAAGAGCTCTCCACTGCAGGAGTGGCGATGCTGGGGTCCCAGCAAAGGATCCAGGGGTGCCCCGACCTAGTGCAGTAGCTGTGATCCAGTCTAGGACTTGAGATGCCTGCGTTTCCTACTTCCAGGCTGTGTGTTTGGGCTTTTCCACTAACTGATTGGGCTGGGTTGTCCTTGCTGGTCATTTTACAGAAGCAAAAAACAAGGTGCAAATTGAATGGCTTGCTCTTAGACTTGAAAAAGCATTGTCAGAGCCAGCATGATACCTCAGGCACTGCAGGCTCTGGAACAAAGGTTCCACAACACGTATCTCTTCCATCAGAGATGCTGACATAGACACAAAAAGAAATCCTGCTCTGACTTGGGACTCTGTTTAGTGAATCCAACTCTTTTGTCGTGTTTTTTTTGCCTGCATTTGCAAAGAAAGGGGAAAAAAAAAAGTGAGCAAACTAGCATGAAATAAGCCATCATTTCATTCCCTCGAGGGTATTTCAATCTTCAGATAGCTATAGCAGACCAGCACGCACTGACATTTTCATGATCTGTCTGAGAGCAAAACCAATCCACATCCATTCCCCTTTCCGCTCACAGAGAGTAGGTTTAGAGCAGAGAATTATTGATATAGCAACTCAAGGGTTTGCACTGAGTCTGAACAAACAGCAAAACATCTGAGAAGAATTCAACGTGCTGTAGACCTTAGCTTTATACTGGAAGATTAAAGAACAAAGGATCAAAATAAGTATACTGTAAGTTTCTTGAGGAAAAAGGACCCCAAGAGCTTTTTCCCGATAAGTCTTTGCAGATCTGAATTGTTTTCTTTCACTGCAGAGTTTTTGTTACAATGGGAGTGTTCAATAACGCAAATACAGGCAGACATATTTTATCTTCCAACACCAACGTGTAGAGCAGCTGTGCTAATGGTGAAAACAGACTCCACATAAAAATCAGAAGCAAACAATACTTAATAGCTAGAGCAGACTTTTTTAAATCACCCTCTCCATCCTTTATGTACACGTGGAGACAAATGCCTACAACAAGCTGTCATATCAACAAGGAAACCTCATCTCTGAAAGCTTTACTTATGCTCCGATTATAGCCATACACTGAAGTTACACCAGACTGGTAAATCCTCTGAAGGATACCTGCACAGGTACGTGCAAGCAGCTCAGAAGCTGAATTTGCCAAGCTCCCACCTCAGGTATCGAACATGAAGAAGAGCCTTCAACGATATTTCAGGAGCCAAGCAGTCATTCACCAAAGAACAATACCACCTCTAGGAAATAAAACTGGGTTGATTTCACCCCAAATTACAGGTAGGGAAATAGAGGTCCAAGCCCCAAAGCCAATAGGACGTGGTTTGCTCAGTCTGAGGTTGAGGAACAGAAAGCAGGGAGGGAGGCAGAAAACCATGCCCAAACCCACAGCTCGGCTCCTTTGATACAAGGGGGAAACGCTGCTGGGGATTTCTAGCCACAAAGCAAGAGAAAAGACCAAACCCAGAAGGAGTTAACTCTCATGGCTCATACATAATAGTCCTCCCATTCTCAGCTAGCATTGCGCAACTTCCACCTATTTAGGCCAACAGCTGTGGAGATGGATGTGCCAGCCCTTTTCCTCCCCCCCAACCTCCAAGTCTTAGAGTTCAGCTACTAGCATAACAAGACCTGGATCTCCAACCTCCCCTTTGCTTATGAAACATTCCCACCCACATACTTGAGGTTGAATTAGCTCTTGCCTTTGCTTTCTGCTCTCCAGAATGCTGCTGGTTCAGAGGACGACGTGTCTTGCATTGCTGACCCCCTGCATGGAGTTTGTGGGGCTGCTCCACTGCTGCTGGCCTCATTTGTCAAGCTGCAGCTTTGCTTTCATCAAAGACATCCATTCTGGCACAGCCAAACTCCATTCAGGGAGTAAGCACACGAGCAGTAAGAAATCCTAAGGCATTCTTCTCCTGCTTGAGATAAGCCTCCTTAGCCTTGAAAGGTGTGAAGAAATAGAAAGCAAGAGAAAGCTGGGTATGGGGGGCAGTGGGGGGAAGTGTCCTACATCTATTCCTAGATTCAATACTCTGGCTTCCATATCAACTCGCTTTTCACTGGAGTCACTTGACTGTATATAGTGATATAAAAACCAGACCGAAGCTAAAATAACTCTGTGGTCTGAGGCTGAAGAGATCCTGCTCCGTTCTGCCACAGATCTCCTGTGTGATTTCAGCCACGCAAACTCACTTCCCCACCTCCTCGCTGTCACCTCTGGCCTCTTGCTCACACTTCTTCGCCCCTTCTGCAAAGGGAAGACGTTGCAAAGCCCATCTCACCTGCTCTGAATCACAAATCCTCTGCAGCAAGGGCGTCACATCTGTATTTCCCCAAAGCAAAGATGTGATTTCAGTTGGGACTTCCAATATGAATGCAATACAAATTAGTATAAAAACAAGGGGGGGAAAAAAAGTGTCAGGCTATTCTGGGCTGGGCCGTATTCCCTTCCACCCTGGTCCTTTCTTTGCCAGGAGCCACATCCAAGACCCACGTTGCTGATCCTCTTCAGTCCCGGACACAAAAGCCCACCGCAAGCCAACATGCTGCGCTCTGTTACGAAACCAATGAATCTCAGCTTCAGAAAGCCGGGGCCTGCCCGGAGACAGCAAAAAGAAAGGGGTTTGTTTTTGAGCTTTCACAAAAGGATTCCTGGCTCGGAAAGTTTTCACATGAGCCTCAGCTGCTTTTGTTTCCACTCTCTGAACCAAATGCTTCCCCACGGCTTCGGATCTGATTGCAAAAAACCGACACAACTTTCATAACATTTTCTTTCACCTTTTGCCATCTGTTTTGTGTTGGCAGAACAACTATGCCCAGGACAGCATGCTTGTGTCCTCCTCCACTGCCCAAGCTCAGCGATACCCTTTCTTCTTGCAACAGCCCTGAGGATGCACAGTAATCAATACAGGGAGGAGATCCCATTCCTAGAAACCCGACTGCTACTTCACAGACTGCAGACACTACCCTGGTTCTGAATCACTGGCTCCTGGCTGAAAGCAAGGCACAGCAGCTGGGATTTCAGAGGGGCTCTTTAGAAGAGCATCTCAACACTCACTTTAAACACACGCCCACGCGCTCAGTGATGACATTAAGAAACCAGCTAGAGAACTGCACGGGGCAGGCAGGTCTGAACAGCTATGGCTGCGTGTGTGTGTCTCCCCTGCGGCCAGAGAAACTACTCAAATAAAAGAAGAAAGGTAACTGGAATCAAATTTTGCTTCTGTGTATTTTACTTTTTTTTTTCCTTAAAAAACCATCATCGTGAGTGATGCTAAGGATTGCAGAGCAAGATAGTGGAGGTATTCAGTACTGGCTCTGGCAGCTATATGGTTGCCAGGTGTTTGTACAAACAGACAGCCTAGGCAAAGGTGCGCTTCTTGCCATGAATCATTGATTTAACAAATGCAAGGAGCCTGTGTGCTGTCTGTGGGTATTCTCTGGTCATTGCTTTCCTGCTTTAAGATTCCCCGTGATCCACTCGAACTGCTCTTTCCTTCCTTATGCCTGACCTATCCTGCTGCCCCTTAGATGCAGAAAACCTATTCATATCATCATTTCTCATTTACAATGGAGCTCTAGGATTTCTTGGCTTCCCCAAACACTAAGACATTGAGGCTGCAACTTGGACAAGAAATGATTTTTTTTCCAAGTAAGAACATAACATGAAATCTTTCCACATAGACTTCGCTCATCCCAGAAGCATCTTCTCTCCTGTATTTAAACCCTTCGCTTACTCCCACCGAAGTCTCTGCTTCCCCTGAAGATGACTTTTTAGAAAGCTGCCTTCTCACATACATTGGAATGGGTGGAATCTGTTTTGATTTAAACATTTAGAGCTGTGCCTCTAAGTCACTAACAAGGTCCCAGCTGTTAAATAAACATGGTGAAATAGATGCTGCAAGACAAAGACGGCTGCCTATGGGGGACAGCAGTCCCCTGGGAACATCACGCTGTATTGGACTGCAAGCACGTTTTGTTCTGGGTTTGCGCAGTACAAAAGGGTAAGGGATGAGAGTGCAATTCAGGATTAGGGTCCAGGAGCAAATACAGTGCAGATTATAAATGACAAAAGCCGAGGCCTTTGCTAAGCTGTGAAACGCTTCAGGGGCAGCCTCATGATTGCCAATGCAAAGCAGGCTAATGAAAAGCACTAGAGAAAAGAAACGCTGGTGACAGAAGCGAGGGAGAGAAGGCAGGAGCGCTGAACCCTGGAGATCCTTTGGCATGGCTGGGAGGCTTAGCTTAGGATGGGATGCTGCTCTGTTCTGTGCGCATCATGGCCCGAGGGTTTCATGATGAGCAAAGCTTTTACATTCTCCATTTCCTTTCTACTGAGCTATTTTAAAGACAATCTGGACCAGACACAGCAAGCTAGCCAAATTTATTACCTGACCTCCGCACCGCAATACAGAACAAGATCGTTCTCTGTTCTCAGGCATAGTTAAATATTGCCTTGTGTAACAGAGAAACGCCATCGCATCCAGCACAATGCTGTCAGTTACTCAAGCCCTGGCTACGGTCGGTGCGAGGAGACAAACAGGTTAACTGTCCCCTGAGGAACTGCAGCAAACCAATACCAGCCTCGTGCTTTTTCAGCCCTACCGGTTCCATAGCTCCTGCCTCCTGCTAGATGACAATTACCAGCTCTCTGCCCAGCAAACCCAGCACCCTGAACGTGCCGCAAGCCATCACAGAGAAACCATTGAGGCAAGCAGTTAGAAACTATCGCGCACGCTTTACAGTTATAGCACTAAAGAAACACAGTGGGCTTACCCCAACGGCAGCTTAATTAATACTTGTCTGGAGCTAGCTCCAGAAAAGATGGTGAAGACCTGTTCTAGACACACAAAGCATCAGCATTTATGTTACAGATGGGCTTATGTTTAACAAAGTAAACATTTACACCAAGGGGAAAGAAATTAAAACACTGTTGTCATAACAAACAGGCAAATAAACCTTTTATTGTCAAACATTCTTGAGAACTTGGACAGGCGAGATGTAGAGCTCAAGCCCGAGAAGGTGGTGACCAAAGTTGTAACTCCCTGCAGTACAGAGTCTCTGCTGATTTGCATGGCAAAAAGCTAGACAAGAGGAAGATTTATCTGTGTGCCAAGCCACAAACAATGACCCTGTCCTCTGCCCCTCCTTACACCTTCCAGTCAGACACAGCTCAGCATCCAGGAGCATTTTATATGGCCTCATGCACAGAGCCCAATTTCACAGAAAGCTCCTGAGCAGGACTTAGCAGCACCCTTTCCCACTGCTTTAGGAACTTGGACAATGTAGTCCAATCCACTTTTAACCTGGCATAACCAGAGCCTTTGAGCCACTGGGCTTTGAAGTGAGAGGGGGTTTTGTGCTTCACATACACCCAGAAGGGAAAAAGAGGACAAAAATAGCAGCACAGCCTGGTATGTTTAGCTAGACCTTGTCTGCCCACCGTCTGGCCAAAGCAATGGTCTAGTCTCAGGTACCAGATCTATTTGTGAACTTGTAATGGCTGCAGCAATTTGATATATTTAGAGTAGGTCCTATTTGAAGCCTGTGTGTATGCACACAGAGGAAGAGGGTGAACAACAAATATTTTGTTAAGGATGTTTTGGGGGATAGGTTAAAAAAAATACGCATCGTACATTTATTTAAGAAATATATTAAGGGTAGGGGTTAGTTACTGTGGTCTTAAAATTGCTGGTCAACCCAGTAAGGCAGTTGCAGGTGGGTCTGGGCTGCATTTGGACAACACGAAGTGGCTACATGTCCTGTTTGAAAAAGCAAGAACGGCATTCCCTGCTCACGGTTTTGTGAACACACATCAAGTACTTTTGATTTCAGAGCTTCTGGCATCCTGCAAAGACTTAGGAAAACATTTGAGACTTTGCACACATTTAAACTGCAGGCTTTGGCACCGTATAAAGGAACCTTAAGGCAGGTCCATGCTACCCCCCCCCCCCCCCAACCACTTTCAGCCACTTGTGACCGGCAAGACAAGAAATGATCAACGGTCGTCCTGCACCTTCTGCATCAATTTTATCCTGCTCTTTATACCTTTTGCCATAGAATATCAGTGGAAGGAGGAATGCAGTTCAGGCCAGTCTAGATGCACAGATTCTGCTCCCAGCTCTGTTCTTCCACTTTGCTGTGCTTCCAGGTGAGTCAGTTCCTACAACCTGGCCCTTGTCCTTGCTGGCTCCCCCTGCCCCACTGCAGAACACAGTGCTTGCTTGGAACAAACAGACAGCACGAGGCCCCATGTGCCCCGAGAACTTTGGCTAAAGCAGCCGATTTCACTTGCTATATTTTGCAAAGCTTGAATTATTGCAGTTTAGTGTATATATTTATAGCACTTAACTGTCTGTTCCTCCCAAACTCCATCAGAGTCAGCAAGCAGTTTCTGTGTTCTCAACTGTGCTTTGAGCACTTAAAACCAAATAATTAAACTTTTCCTTTCCTCTGAGCTCCCAAAACACCAGTCACAATGTGCCTGCCACACTGTAATGCCTACAAGAGTTACCATTACGAATAAAGTGGGTAACATGCTCTGCCATCATGGTTAGACCCAAGTTGTACATCAAGCCACTAATGTGAATTAGAGTACGCAAACCAGAGCTCTTACTCCAGGTTGTGGCTAAAAATGAAGGAACACAAGCAAAAGCAAACTCGAGTTAAACAATGGTGTTATTTTAACAGCAGCTTTGGCCTCATCGTACCAGATGCGCAGATGCCTCTGTGGAGGATGGAAGCAAGCAGGTTCAGTACCAACTTGGAGCTCCCAGCCAGCCACAGGCTGTGGGCAGCCTTTACATTCACAGACAATTACTGGGTTAAGCCATGCTCAGCCACACACTTGCAGCACTTCCAAGCACAGCTACTGCTTTTTTTTTTTTTTTTAACCCTTTCAGGGTGTGTGGCTTACTCTCACAGATCTGGAGTCTGTAGGAAGAGAGAAAGGATGCGATACCAGCAGGGTAAGTACCTGCTTTTCCCTTCCCAATGCTCCCAGAGGTAAACAGGTAATAACAGAGTCAAACCACAAGCCCTGCTCTCTCCATTAATGCGGCACTGTCTGCGTATTTAGTCTACATACTTTAAAGAGGAGGGGGAAAAGCCTCTTTGTAAAATGCACTCAATGTGATTACACTCAGGTCAGCATCGAACAAACACTGCTCTCCAAGCTTTGAAAAGGTGAGCAACCTTCAGTGTTTACACAGCCACTGAGCTAAAGGGGTATCAGGCTAATTCTGACCAGCCGGCAGCCCATGAAAGGGCTGTCCTGCTATGCACATTCATCACCCTCCAAGAAATAATCCTTTGAACAAGTCCCAAGGCTAAAAGTTGCAGTGGCTGTGGCAAATAGCTAGCAAAAATGATGGGAGTTTCTCTGCCCTTTAGCAAGAGACTGATGGATTTCAGACCTGCCCCAACCTTGGTCCTGTTAGAAGAGTTAACCTCTTCCTACCCATCTCCCATCTTCTTATCACAGATCTTCCATCACTCACCCTAGACTGAAACGTTTCACTTTGGCCGGTGACCAGCAACTTGTCTTACAGAAGCAAGGGTCAGGCACTGCCCCTTCCCAACAGGGCAGGGAATGGAAAGGCTCAGGGACAGGAAGAGATATGACGTAACCCTCAAACTATGAGCTGTGATAGGAAAAGATCTGTCTGAGCATACACATGTACAAGCAAAATGGTTTATGGTGATGGAAAGTTTCATCCTATACTACTTATCTGCAGCTTTTCCAAACTGGGATATGGAGGTATATACAGTGTCCAATAAAAATAAACTCTGCTTGAGGGCTATCATGTTGCTTTTAAAAGAGTGTGAACTCTTTGCCTGTCAGATTTTAGGAAGTAAGGCCAGAATTTGAGTAAATGTCAATTTGCACAGCCCCTCTGTGCTGGAGCCCTGTCAAAATGAAGTCAGATGTTGTCTTATACCTACTGGCTTTCCACCTTAAACCTTAGCAGCACTTGGCAGCCCCAGAGAACTCAGCACTAAAGGGTCTTTGAGAGACTTTCTAAAGGATGAATTTAAGGTGGTCCATTTGTCCCTGGCAGTGGGAACACACAGAGCTCCCTATTACAGGCACGAGAGAAATCTAACTGTGATAGCATTTGTTTGGCGATGGGTTAACCAGGCTGCAAAAAGACCCATTTCCCCTGAAGGCTTGCAACTGGGAAAGCAGAAAAAAACTGCTGCTCCTACCCCACAGCAGCTTACAGCCTGGTAAGTGAATGTACACTGAAGTCAGCTCTCGCTCCTGTTAATCTGCTGGCTGTAAAAACATCAGTTTGCAAACAGTCAGATCCTTTTGGGAATCATTACAGTTGTTACTAACTAGTGTGGGAAAACAATGCTGGAAGGTGCAACTGAACAGATAAGCTCTATGCATCCTCTTAAACCAGGCCTATTTTGAGTAAAGCCTGGTTTTATAAGCAGCTTAAGGGCAAACTGAATTATCTTCCACTGGAAATGTCAGTGGGAAATTTGTACTGGTTTAGCTCCATCAGTGCAATAGCTGAAGCCAGTAGGACTGGTGGAAAGACCTGACCACAGCATTGCTGCTCAGTAGAAAATTCCAGGCCCCTCAACCCCTGGTCTCATTCCAAAGAGAAAACATCGCTTGGGCAAGCTTTGGGCTACAGACTAAAGAACCCTGCAGCTTACAAAAAGATGATGTTTCTTCTGATGAATGTGAGGTATGATACGCAGAATTCCCAGGCATGTTAGAAAGGGCAAAGACTTTCAACTTGCTTTCACACAAGCCTTTTGACCTCCCTGTTTTGGAGTTTATGACCCTATGAGTAACCCTGCTCATCATCTTTGACTCAAACTATGTCACGCCAGCTGCTAATGAGATAAAGCAAAGATTAAGAAGAGGAGGAAAGCTGAGAGAGGGGAAAGAGTTTAAACATTTGACAGCTAGCTGTGACTGAAAAGTACTTCCACAATGGCATCTTAAAAATTTATAGCACATCACCTTTAGCCTTAATCCTGCTGCAATGAAGCCAGCAGGAAAAGAACCCTTCAGCTGCCAGTGATCTTCCAGGGATATAAGAAAAATCAGCTGGGTTTTGCAGAGTAGAAGCAACAGTACGGTACTACGTTGTTCATAAAATTCAGGCAGCGATAGGGAGGAGAGAAGCACGTACACACAGACACGGACAGCCAGGGGTTACAGCAGCCACTGCCCAGAAAAGACAACACTATTTTCTACCACCAGGACAAAGTCACAGGGACAGCCAGGCTGACAGCTCTCAGCTTAGTGCAGGTACTTCAAAATAAAGCTGTTCTATTTTACTTTTTTCCTCACCAGTTCAGTGTCTTTATTCACCAGTGCCCCTTCGCAATTGGATGAATGCTGTTACTTTTCACATCGGTAGACGCCTTCATCCATACCTAGCTCCCTAGAGCTGCCAGGACATGGGGAATAGGCCTTCTCTTACACCTATTTCTCTCGAGTGATCCTGTTAGTGAGTTAGGCTTTTGCTACGTGAACTGCTTCAATCTCACGGTTCATTTTACTCATTGTACGTGAAGCTTAAGCACCCCCACAGCATCAGCACAAGCTAGCCCTCAATTACCCAATGTGTTCAACTCATTAGTCAAACTCCAGTGCTTAACTAATGGAAAAGCAGAGCCCTCCAAAGCTTTTATGATTAATATCTGAAGCATCTCAGAGTGAAGTGACCTCCGTCTAGACTAAAGCATCTTTTCTTCCAGGCCTCTGTTTTGAGGATTCACTGTGGCTTTGGGGAAGCGTGCATCTGCCAAAGCCATCACTGCTGTTCCATGATCTCGCCTCATTCCCCAAGCAACAACAGTGCCATTGACAGAGGCAGCTTGGGATCCCTCCGGAAAGCCTCCTTTCCCTCCTTAGCCAAGTGAAGCAAGGTCAAGGCAACGAAGAGAATTTCAGCTCTCAGATCCTATAGCTGCGCCCTTGCACAGGAGCCTTCAACAAAGTGCTGAATGCTGCCTACTCGCCCAGACTTCTTCCTAAAGTCTCAGCAGGGCAATGAAAGGTTTCACCGAGCATATTATCTTCCCTTGTCAACCATGCTGCACTGCATTAACCTCCAGTGGAAAAATCTGGTAGAAGAAAATGCCGGGAGGCCCCTTCTAAATCCACGGCTATGAAGTAACTGCTAGAATAATTTTGGTTTAAAGTGATAAAGAAGGCTGTATCCATTGTTTCAGATCACAAACAAAGTCAAGATTCAGCCACGGAAACCACACTGTGATATGCGATACACCCTGGATTCCCTGTCTGCTTAAAATAAGATTTGACTGTGGTTACTGGGTAGACTCTTTTGATAAATTCTGACCAAAGGTAACCACCGAGTTCACATACTGAAACGCTATAGCATCCGAAACAAGGAGGATGTTAGCTGAGTCACCACAAATACTTTCCAACTTGAAAAGCTGACGGAAAAAAACCACTTAGTTTCTTTGAAGAGCTCAGCCCAAGTCCTTACCAGCGCAGCATTCTCCCAGCTCTTTATTCTGCAGAAATCTAACAAGTCCACTGGAAGGTGATTCAAGCATTTTGCTTCTGTCATTTCCCCAAGAGTCTCAGCCTCAGCCTAGCAGTCTAACCCAGGCACAACCCAGAACCCTTCCCCCAGGGACCAGCCCACGTCTTCCTCTCTTCAACTCCGTTCATCGCTTCCAGTACTAAACCCCCATTCCCGCAAATATTTCTATACCGTTATCATGGTTACTTCATCATTGCTTAGCCAAACTGTGCAAAAATATCTTTATCTCTTTCCTTATAAATCTGCTCACTTCAAGCCGTGGTTGTAAGCCCTATTAACCTCCAAATCCAACCCTACCTACTGAGCCTCCCGTTATACCAGAAACCTCCAAATTGGTCCCAGTACCAAAAGGGAGGCATTAGGGCAAAGAAAACTCAGTAATTTAGTACTATAACCCAACAAAGTCACTGACATGTAAGGTCTGTGAGTACAGCACACATCCTGTCTCTCCAAATTAATTCTTAGAAAGATAATAAACCAGTTTTCAATTTTGAAAATTGGTTGCGGAACAGGAGTAATATGTTTTCTCCTTACTGTTATGCTATAAAAACCCCTTTGAAATTCTTATTATACCTATAATGCTCTGAACAGCTGAAATTGAAATCTGAAAGTTGCATCTTTAGCCAGCATCTAGAAGCACTGTCAAGAGTTTGCTTTAACCATAGTGTGCAGCTGGGATAACCTATCACATGTAGCAGCAGACATCCCTGTCCACAGAAGGCTCTTGATCAGCAGCTTGCAGTTTTAAATATGTTTACCTCTATTTGGTTAAGCAATGAGTTGTCAAACTTGAAGCCAGGGATTCTCTTTTCACTGCAGACCACTCCCACGTCTTCGGTGTGTTTGCAGTCAGTGACTCCCCAGCCATTTGACGTGCATGCTGCCAGGGTGGTCTCCTTGCCATTACAGTGGACATTGTCCATCCAAATTTTCCCTGAAGGGGAAAGAAAATAGAACTCAGACTCACAAAGAGGGTAAATCTAGATTGTACTAAAGCAAGTAAGGATGCTGTGCTCTTACTGTGTCAGGGGAAGAGATTACTGCTAAAATAAGCTTGAAAAACAGCTAAGGAGCATCAACGATCCACCTCAAGTACTTACTAACTGGAAACAGCTCTGCCCCACAGCTTTCCTTTTCCCTTATCTTCACAGTAATAAAAAAAATACCACCAGCCTGAAGCAGATCTCCGCTGCAGTCCTGCTCCCAGGGATAGCTGACCTCCTCTGATGACAGCCACTTCAGAGCATGCAGTGTCACTGAGTCCCCTTGATTTGTGGCTGATTAGACCCTGCGCTTTAATTATACTCACCAAATCATCCCTTCTCTATTTAAGGCTTCTCTTTACATCATTTCTCGTTTATCAAATCCTCATTAAATCTCTTGTAGGAGACAGCTCAACGATTTGATTAAATGACCTAACTTTTTAAAAGCTGATTTTTGCAAAAGCTGTAACAAACCACTATTGATTGGAACCTCCTGTTATTTGGGTGCTCTTTGAAAACAAATCGCCAGATCCAGTTTCCAGACTGTAATTACCATTTTCCCTCCAGCAAAAAGCGTGTGCGTGCGCACATGAGCATACACGTGTACATGCCTATAAATACTCTATTTTGAAAAAACAGGTCCCTCAGAACTCACTTCTAAGATGAGCAGACAAAAATCAATAGGTGTCACCTCCAAAATTTAGGTCATGCTTTCCCAAGAGCAGCCGAGAGCTAAAGACCCAACAGCATCTCTGAGATTCATCTTTTCAGAGTGCTCAGATGCCCTTAGGAAAATGTGCTGGGCGCATGCTGCTCCCCCGCAATTTGCCCCCTAATTCGCAAGAAGCAAGGGCCAACAAGCAACTCCTGTATTTTAAGGTACCAAATGCTTTGCTCATCTGAAGAATAACACGTCCTTTGGACAGAAAGGACTGCCTGACCTTCGGAGTCGCTAGGAGATTCTGTAGCTGTTCCCCTTGGCTGTCCCAGCTTTGCTCCAGCAACCCCAAACAGGTTCAGTTGGTGAATCGCCAGACGATGGATCTGCCAGCCCTCACCATGCTCCCCAAACAGGAGAGCAGAAAGAGCTCCTGCAAAATCCGGCTCTCCACTGAGGAAGGCACAATCCCCCGTGCACGGGGTCTCTGCATCGGGATTTACCCGGTGCTATTCTGGCTTGCAGAGAACGCTCCCTCCCATTAAACCACGTGGCAATCGGTCTCTGGTTTGTTTTCAAATGTCATGGCCTCTTTCTCACTTGGAAATCTCCTGCTCTACCCCAAGAGCCAAAATCCACAGCTTGGGACAACATTCAAGGTTTCGCGTTTCAGTCAAGTCACTGTTAAGGCCGGCTTGCTCTTTTACGGGCAAGTTTATAGGTGTGAGCACTAACGAGCGGTGCTAACTAACAGACATACAGCACATTCATCCCTGCTGCAGTGGAAATAATTTGTGGGTTACATCAACAGTGTGCCAGGCTTCAATGTCTGCAGAAAAAATTCTCCATAGGTCAACATTTAACTAACAGCATATCAAAAGATGACAATTAAATCTGTTGAGTTACATACCATTACAGAGCTACTCTCTCTCTCAAGCATTATGATTTTAAGAATTCATCGCTATTACACATATTCAACTTTCAAGTCTTTGTTCAGCACACATTTGGGAACGAGGTGCAATAAGGTGCAATCTGCAATCCTCCACACATCCATCACATAACAATTTCAAAGAGCAAGAAAGGATGTACGATTTGGGGTGAGAGTGAAAAGCTTTTCCCCATCAGGAACAGCCTGAGAGCGTCCAAGAGGATTCTTATAAGTATAGTCCTATAGAGGTCATGAACTGTGCACACTCCTTTGGGGTTTTATAGGCTAGTCTGCATTGCAGAAGGTGATGCATGTGTTTCTAAAGAGCTAACAGGGCAAAAGAAAGATTTGTGTAGCATCGCACAGGCAGTCTGTTGAGAGCCTGAAGAGTTCAGAGGGGAAAAAAAAAAAAGAATAGGGGGAAGGAGTGTTTAGAGGCTCTATCTGACTCACTGCAAGGCAATAGAAGTGTGAATAGGGAAATGGACCATCTATACATTACACTTGCGGGTACAGCTTCCCTTTTGACAAGCCATACTGGCTACTGAAGAGCCTCCTACCCTCATCCTCCGCCAGCTGCTCCCCAGCATACCCTGCCAGAGTTCACATGACATGATCTGGTCCTTCAGCTCTTTATCTCATCATTCCTTAACTTGTTTCAGTCAAAACAAGCAAACACCTATTATTTAAGCTGTTTAATCTAATGGGACCCTGATTTAAAGATGTGCTGCTTCATCAAGAAGCCATTTCAGCTACATTTGCAGGAAATATCACATCTTAAATTTGATTGACAGGTCAAGAATTACTGGGGGTTGAAGACACGGCTAGTACAATACCACTGCTGTAGAATTACCTTCTCCTTTTCCATACTTCGAGCTCGGTAGCCAAGACACCGCTTCCACATAGCCCAGCTCCCTGCAGACTACGTGTGCAGCGTGGATGGAGAAGTCGTCGTCGCACACCGTGCCCCACTCGCCACTGTAAAACACCTCCACTCTGCCTTCGTTGTGTTTTCGCTTCTGCCCTGCAAGCCGCAGCTGGATCTTGGGAACATTTGCTGGTCTCTGGGGGGGCTGGTACACTTGTGGAGGTGGCTCAGGGTAACTGGGGAGGTAGGGCCAGTGTTCATACTGGGCAAGACCCAGTGGGCTCAGGGAGATGAAGAACAGCATGATCAAACAGTGGTTATGGGTAAAACCCAGGAATCTTTCCATTTTCAGTGCTCACAGTTCTCAGAGCCAAATCCTCTGCTAGCAGCTGCCAATCAGTGCAGGTATTACCGTGTGGCTGTCCTGAAATGCAAGAAAAGTTTGAGTAAGGCTTGGAAATGACATGGACTTTATAGCTCTTGCTTCAGTGGGGAATAAAGCTATGGAAGAGACTATGTCCAATGCCACCTGCAAAAACCAAAGTCAAGTTAATTGTTTCTTGTGGGTTGGATGAACAAACTGGGAAAAAAACCCCAACAAAACCACCCATTAAAACCATTTGTAAGCTTAGGTCAACTTGCCAAATAGTTTCAGCTGGAAAATACTTTTTTCCAGGGCAAAATTCTACAGGTCACACGTGCTAGCAATTGATTTTCCTGTTTCTCTGCAAATCCAGTAGTTCAGTGGCTCCAGCAAGCTACGGCAAACCTTGGTTCAAATCCTACCAGCACAGAACTGAGCCATTTTTCTCACATACCTCCTTCAATAAAGAAGCCAAAACCATCACTTAAACAGCGGAAAACCAGAAGGGTAACAAAATGTTTTATAATAAGGTCGTCAGAAGCAAGATATTTATATTGAAGTCTCTTTTCCCAATACAATGGTAGAAGACTTATATCTGTCACTGCATGTCCAATTTCATCTGCAGAGAGTCAACACATGTTACTGTACACAGACTTTTTGGTTGCTACTGGATAAAGACTTACTTGTCATACAAGTGCTACCTCTCCTATAAATAAGCCAGTCATTTAAGGTATGAACCAGCAACTTTTTGACTCATTAGAGGAATTTTGGCCAGATGCTGTGCAGAGTTTAAATCCTGGTCCTTTTCCGCCCGCTTCCCGCTCTTGTGCTCCCCAGCCTTCATTCAAGCACCCAGCACGTGGAATGGTCAGACAGCACATGTGGGGGTTGAGGATGCAATAGTTTCCAAATGAAGCAATGCCAGAGCACAGTGGGAAAAAGCTCCCCAGCCCTTTACAGCTCCATTATTTCCTGGCAACCACCAAAGGGGAGGGAGAAGGGGAAAGATTTGGCTCCAAAACCAGATGTCTAGAAGCTAAAACAGAAAGCATGTGGGGTAAAAGTCTAGCCTTGGACATCAGGGGAGGAAACCGGAAAAGCAAGAGGAGACTTTACAACAGGTCTAACTAAATTGGGGTGTGGGGGGGAAATATACAGCAAAAAAAATTCTTGGAAAATAAACATTTTGTTTCAAGGAGCCACGAACTTTAACATTGGTTTCACAAGGTTGAGGTTTGTAAATTTTCATTAGACATTCAGAGAAATACAGCTATGGAAACAAGGTATTTTTCAATTTTTTGCGGGTTAGGAGGCAAGGCTGAGAAAGAGGAATAACATAAAGTCCTGCCCCACATCAGAGAGATGGATGGCAAAAGAGGAAATACAGCTGCTTTCACAAGGCTGCTTCCCTCCAGCAGCAAACAAAGGGGATTTCCCAAAGCAAATGCAGTCCACAGGGCAGGATACGCGTGTTCTGTAAAAATAAAAGACTCCTGAGTCAAGGTACATCAGTGCTAGTCAGACACTCCTGAATTCAGTACCTACCAGCACTGATTTCAAAAGAAATCTCTTACAATGCTTTTTATGGATACAAGATGGGTTTTAGCACAGAGGATAAACACATGGGCACAGCAATTGTCATGAACAGTATAAAAAACTTCAAATAACCCCCTTAGATCATAGCACAGAAGAATAACATATGCTAGTTATAAGTAAAGATACTGAAGGGAGGGTGTCCAACTTCAACCCTAGCAGAATCGCAAGCCTAGTGGTCTTCAGAAAAATCTGGGTTTCAGTTTTAATCTTCTTTAAACAGCTGTTTTGACCTACTTCGTTTTATGTGGCTGTTGTTTCTTGCTACTGTATAAATTGCATTTTAAAAGCCTCAGCAAATATTAATCAAAAGCTAAATTGGACTGAAACAGTTTCTCCAAAAACTACGATGAGGCGTGGCAGGGCTCTGACTTAGCTGAAAGCTACACAGTCAGGTTTCTAAAGAAGGCATTACAGCTTTCCCATGGCTGTCCCAAACGCACAAGGATGCCGTGCTCCGTTTATACATTGCTGGGACCTTCTGAAGCATTTGCATGGTCTTGCTGTGTAGCAGGCAGCCACACGAAGGATATTTGAAAAGGCAAAGGCAGATAACGTGTGGTGAGTAGCCTTACGGCCAAGTCCTGAAGGACCTCTAGCTCTCACGAGATCAGAAGACACGCCAGCATAATTAACAGAATACGCCAAATTCCCCTCTAGGTTACAGTTTGCTTTATGATACTCCAGAAAGCTCAATCTTGAACTAAATACGACTATTTTACAGGAGAATAAGATCGACAAACAGTGCGTAACAGCAGGTTTCCCTTGTCCCTCTTGCGCCAAGGCAAACAATGACCGGCGGTCAGCTCTGTGCTCAGGTTAATACGGGTCTTTCGTGACCAGAGGCCAAGGAATAGCTAAAAGCTGTGCAACACCAGTTTCCAGGACTGCTTTCTATTCAAACCAAAGCTCTCGAGTCATTTCACTGAAGGACTTCAGCCAAAAGACACAACAATTTGGGGAAACCATTCAGAGGCAGGATGTAATAGTTACCAGCTGAGAGCGGTACTCCCTGAAGTGTTAATTAATAAAGCAGACAGACCACTGCAAGATGCCAGAACCTTTCGAAAAGTCACAGCACTGGGAGACCTCATGGTCCACGAGCAGCTGGGGGTGGGCTGTCACAACAGGCTTCCAGGTTACCTTAATTGATACTGAGATTAGTCAGGGAGATACTAATTTAGATTATAGTAAATGTAGTAGGTGTAATTTTCACTCTTGGCAAAGCCTTGCTGAGTCAAAGAGCCCAGGAGCCCCAAGACTCCAAATGACAACGGCAAGCGGGTTTGCTTTTGGTCCCCAAAAGCTTAGAGACTTCACAGTCAGGTGAGGCTAAGAAAAACCACCATTTACCATACAACTGAAGAAAACCTGGTGAGGGAGGGTAAGGTTGCCTGAGAACCCCTGATCCACAGAGGGAAGCGTGACTAGCAAAAAGGAATTTTAACAAGCAGCTATGAACACAGTCCCAAACCTTCTCTAAGGAAAATGACTCGGGGCACCCACGTCTTGCACTCGGGTCATACGGCATCGTATCTCATCTTTGTTCGGATCCTGCAAGGATCAGGAGGAGCTCCTCGAGGGCCCAGGGGTAGGTACTGGAAAAACATTCAGAAATCTCTTTCAGTCCTATTCCACCTGTGGATGCGAATCCCCGAGGAATTCTCCCCAAGATCAGAACAGCAGCAATCCTACATGCTTCAGGAGACAACGCTGCAGTGTGTACTAGCAACCACAGTCTGCTTTTCCTTCAGGTCATATTACCATCCGCTTCAAAATAGTTACACATTCAAACATTAAGAGACAAAGCTTTCACAGTGTTTGCATCGCCCCAGAAATAAAACCTTCCATACCCAGGGGTCTTGTTTATGGAGGTGCTTAAGAGAAACTATTCAGACTAAGTCACGATGTCAGGAAAAGCAGAATCCAGTGGAATTTGAACACAGGCATATTTCAGTATTTCCACAGAAACAGTAGCCCAGGTACAATGGGGAAATTTCAGGAGCCCAGTGTGCCCAGCAGCCCCCAGGGAAGCCACCTAACACTGCAGTACTGAAAAGAGCTCCAGCCTTCTATCAGGATCGGTCCAGAGGGACAACCAGGAGTTATGGCACTGGAGGGGATTGGGCATCTTCTGGCAGAGGCATCCCTCCATCCCATCTGGGTCAGTTTTCACTGGGAGGCAAGATAAGCAGTAACACACGACTGGTCTAGAGGATTGATAAAGCAGCACAGAAAATTTTACACCACTTCTCTCACTCCACAGCACAACAGCCACACAAGTCCTGGTTTTATTCTTTCCTGGATCCTCCTGAAATCCCTCCCCTTCGCTACAAGATGTTGGTTTTACTGCACTAGCATCAAAGATAATTATCACTGCTCTTCAATGAAAACAGCGACAATTCAGCAGCAGACTCACTGAAGAGCATTTAAAGAAGCAAAGAAGGACAGTATCAGATAGCAGCCACCCGCACGCACACCTTTATGGCAGCATCATTATAAGCCACAATAACAAAATTTACTAAGGAAAATATTTAAGCAAACCCACTGCTCTGCTGCTGTGACCAATGTTTGGACTCATTTTTTCCCCACGTCTGAAAGAAAGCTGCACATGCTGAACTTCCCAAGACCAGCTCTAGGCTTCAATGTGCGGGGCGTTTGGTCTGAGCTGGCTATTCCCTTTATTGTAGGGCTCATTCCTCCCCTCACACCCTCTCTTTAACAGCCTCCAGCTTTATTAATGATGTAATCCTAAAAGTATATATTTTGGTCTCCCCATTCAAAAGAATCCAAGACAGAACATTAAAAACCTATTGAATAAAGTCAGTGGAGAAGCCAGGAAAATACTCCAGGTCTCCTGGCTCCCCATCCTGTACTTCAGGCCATAAGATGATTCTCCATCACCACATTAACATGTAATTTAAGGCTTTAAGGCATGCTCCTGCTAGCTGCTGACTCAGCCCTTTTCAGGACTCCGGTCTTAAGCTTCCAAGGGAGCAGATGGACACACGCTTACAGGGAAACGTGCAACAGTTTAATTTCAAAATAACACGGAGCTTTTACTTCTTCAGAGAATTCACCAGGTGAAACTAATAGGCTATTCATCTCCCCAAATCAAAAGCTTGCTCCTACCAGCAAGAATCCCTTTTTTAATTTCACCAAATCATCCAAACAATAGAGCAGCTCAGACAAAACCACCTTGTCTGCTCCCATCCTTGTCCAGACAACAAAAGGAAATTCTGGAGTGCTTGATACGAGTCCTTTGTGACTGGAGATCCAGCAATGCTCCGTTTGGCTTGGCATCCATCAGGAGGAAGAAACAATTAGCATGCTGACCACTGCTGGCACGTCTGGGTCTCAGCCAGAAGCACCAAACAGTTGGTATTCAGCCACTTGACGGTACCGCCCGAATCATACACCCTGCATTCCCAATTCCATGCCCTGTCACGCAAAGTGCATTCCTCAGGCATGCTCACACACCCCAGCAGCCACGGCCACAGGACAGAACAAGGTTTCCCACTACTGCAGTTCTCCAGCCAACACAAGAGCAATTTGCACTGGCCCCCCCTCCAGTACTATTAAAGTGAATAGAAACGCTACCGCTCACTTGGGTAAGAGTTCAGCTGCATTCTCCCGTTGTTCCAAGAGGCTCAGCCCTGCCACATAGGGCTAATGCTTTTGTAGATTAAATTCCCACTGATTACAACACCGGCACAAGCCATGAACGAGAGCCCTCTTGTTCACACTCTTAAAACACGAGGCCTTAAAGCTCACTGGCAGGACCAGTTATACAAAGCAATGGCAATAAATCCAAATCTACAGCAGAGACCCATTAGCTAGAGGAACAATCATAGAATCATTTAGGTTGGAAAAGACCTTCAAGATAATTGAGTCCAACCATCGTCCATGCCCACTAGACCACGTCTTGGAGCGCCTTGTCTACGTACTTTTTGAACACCTCCAGGGATGGTGACTCAACCACTTCCCTAGGCAGCCTGTTCCAGTGTCTGACAACCCTCTCAGTAAAGAAATTTTTCCTAATATCCAAACTAAACCTGCCTTTCCACAACTTGAGGCCGTTACCTCTTGTCCTAAATGTAATACCAGTACTTACCTCAGTGGATAAGGAGCTCTGGAAAGGACCACGTGCCGCCCATGAAACCCCCCACCCCACTGCACAGCAGGAAAACATCATGATAGATTGACTGGGGTGACCAGAAAAATCACTGCTGCTCTTAACCCCCCTCCTAGAAATCCCTTGACGTCTTTCGGATTGACTTCAGCGTAACTGAACCTGCCTTGGAGAAGAGCAGAACAACACAGGCTTGATAACAAAACCCATGTAGAGTGTTCAGTGACTGGGATGACCTCCTCAGGGACAAGATGCCATCCTGCTACACCTGATGGGTCAGGCGAGCCCCTTCTGGTGTCAGTACACAGCCGCTTTTAGGGGAGGCAGCAAAGGCTAAGGCAATCCAAAAAGTGTGCTCAAGGTGGAAGCTGGGTGACTGAAGGAAGCTGAAATGCTGCTGGGGACATCTAAGCCATAAACTAAGGTTGGGGTTTTTTTGCAGTAAAGTGCTGCATAGGATTCAAGGCAGAGAAAAGTATGACAGCAGAAATCATGTCAGGGTAATGTTTTGGTGTGTTACAAATCCAGAGACTCTGCAAGCTGGAAGGATGGCAATATAATCTGCTAGTGATCACGCTGAGGAACACGTTTCCTCTGAATTTCTCTTCACAGTTGAGGAGAAGAGAACCAATGGTTATTAGCCAGTACCACTGAGCTGCTGCCACTTGCTCATCCCTTTCACTCAGACTCCCTGGAGCTCTCTGATTAGCATCAGGCTTTCATAAGTCACTTCAGAGAGCTGTCGCTGCTCGGGAACCGAAACCTGCTACCAGGGAGCTGAGAGCTACCTTAAGAAAGCAAATTTCACATTACTGCAAACTGGCCAAGGGCAATCAGTAGCAAATTCAACAGTTGTTTGCATCAGGGAAGCTACCAAATGCAGTTTGCTGCTTCTGGTCTGTTGAGATGCTGCAGGGAAAGACAAAGCTTACGCAATCCAAAGCTATAGACTTGCCACAACTTTACCAGCCACAAGATCTCACTCAAGAGAGAAATGTTATTACTGAATAACTACTAAAGAACATTCTGGCCTCTGCTTCATATTCAAACATACCTACGCAGATGCCCACTTTTTTTATTTCCTCCCAAAAGCCTACTGAAGTACGTACTACCTGAAACAGAAAACAGTTTGGAGCGTTTGCCAACTGATGAGGATAAACTACAAGACCGCACTTTGAACAGACAGCAAAAAAAGATGTATATAGCCCAGGAATGCAGGTTGCTTGCCATCACTTGCTGTTGAAGCTAGACAAGAGAAGAGCAGATCTGACGGACAAACAGATTAGTTAGGAGAGTAGGAAAGAAAAGGCACTGTGCTTGTGTTTTCTTTTAAAAGACGACAGCTACAAGTCTAACAACGGAAAAATCAGTGTTTGTGGAAGTTGCCTAACCAAAGCCCTCTGCATCATTGTTTGATTAGATCTATGAGATCCAAATGTTCAGAAACACACTGCTGTCCAAAGTTGCAAGGACACAGCAATTTTTGCAGGGCAAAACACTCAGATCCATGGTCAGCATGTTTCATGAAAAAGCTCAGCTGAAGCTGAAGCTTCTTCCAAACCCAAATCCAGGCTGTGTGGCCTCTTCTCAGATCTACTGCTTCAACTGAAGCAACTGGCATTTGCCTTCAGTTTTAGCCCCTTGATGCATTCATTTATCTTAGAAGGCAAAAAACTTGCCTGGGGATCAGATGGACACATGCAGCATCTTCTCTCCACTGTCACGGTTGCAATTCAAATATGCTTCATTTTGGGAAGTTCTTTATTTTCCTTATCTCTTCCCTTTGTCTGGTGTCAGAGAATGAAGACGAACAGAGATGTAAATCATGACAATTCTCAGGCTCCTGGCCAGCACCAGCTGGCTGCTCCACAGACCTTGTGCTGTACTCTTAATAGGAAACAGAACTTATTCCCAAATATACTTCCAAGACAATTAAAGAGAAAAAGTGATTTTTGAACCTAGTAGTATAAATTCTTTACTTTGCAGCTAGTGGATGCGATTATGACGATCTTGACCAAGCAATCTCTTTGTACGGAGCAAAAGCAGCAGTGCAACTAGGGCTATATGATTCAACTCCTCTTTCCATGAAACATACACAATTAGTTCATGACATACACAGTAAGTTCATGAATAAAGACCCTACAAAAAGGTACCACATTAAAATCCATGCCCGACACACACACTCACAGAGCCAGATCTGTGCATGACCTAAGTTTGAAGAGCATTAGCAAATACTAGATATCCTCCAAGGGGGAGGTCCCCCTCATACCCCTGTGTAATATTGTCTTAATTAATACAGCCTAAGCCATCAGCGCAGACACAGGACAGGTTGACTTCAGAACAGCATGTTTCTCCTGTGAAATACCAACTTCCATCAGCATTACTACAGATTAGGAGCAGGACTTTTCCTCCTCAACGTGTACATTTGCAGACATTCATAGTAATACGTATCTGAACACACACGCACACGTGCTCCCAGAGGATTTCACAGAAAGCGCATTGCAAACCGAATGGCTGATCTGCTAAATCATTCCATCCACTGGAGTTACAATCTCTAAGAAAGGACATCACTGTGTTTTAAAACAGCACCAAGAATGTTATGAAACAGTTCAGGAGGAGAAAGAATAAAAGGTTAAAATAAACATAAAAGCAAGAAACAGAAGAAACAGAAGGGAACTTAGCAGTACGGTAAGGTAAAGACAATGAACTTGGGAGTCAAACTGTTGAAAAAAAATCCAGAGAGCATTACTATGCATGCATTTGAGGGTCCCTGCTTAACTTGTAAAAGGATAGCACTTTCAGCAAAATGCATGGCTTCTCTATTAAATCACCCTGCTGAAGACAAAGGCATTGTCCTCTACTACATCATCAACACCCCCTTCAATCTTGGTGGCTTTTCCAAGCTGCTAAAACTTTCTTGAAGGTTTTTTCTAAAGACTTCATCTCTGCAATCCTGCCTCAGCACTCACAGAACAGCACACTGGACTTGACTGGAGAGCAGGCAATCTAAGAGATATCTTGAGCCTCCTCCTCACCACCAGGCTGAAGTATTAAACTTCAGATTAGAAACCCATTTTTGGGGGGTGCTTTCCAACATCAACCTGCACTTAGATCACATGAAATTCATTCCTGCAGCAACAAGCATCCAGCACACTACATTGAAGATGTGGTTTCACCCTATATGTGTTGCTATTACAGTATTTCATGCTAATATTTCATTTTATGTTTTTGAACTGCTCTCTAGCTTCCAGCCAAGGAAATTCCACCACTGTGGGTGGTTCAATGCAGATGAAATTAAACTGGCAAGTAGGAATTATTTTCAGCCCCTATTCAGTACAAATTAGAAAGCACTGCAATGTCATCATTATGAGTTGATTAGAGAGATGCTAAATAGTTTTCCTACTACGCTCCCAGATAGCTAAACTAGGATCTTTCTCTATAGTCTTCTAAACGATCTCATCTTAGATCTTTTTTTACTCCCACACAGTAACATCTGTTTAAACTAAACAACAAAAATTAATCTAAAAGAAGGCAGAGTCATTTGTGCACATGCTGAAGAATCAGAACTCAACCTGGGCTAGGTTCATTGCAGAGAGAAACATCCCGCGTTTCTGTGCTGCAGCTTTTCAAGTGGATACCGCTGCCTATTCTGGAGTCATCCTCAAAACTACTGTGACTGCTGCATGAGAAAACAGCCTAAAGAAAGTCGCTGGTAGGCTGAGGGCTGCTTTGCAAGGGGCTGTGAATCCCAAGCAATGACAGCAGAGAAGTTTCTTAACTAGGGACATAACTACTTTGCACCTTCTGCCAATGGGAAAGAAACATCTGCACTGAAGCCCTGTCCTCTGAAAGCAGTTATTCAGACAGGAGAATTTAAACTGCTCCTGAAGTTTAGCTGGGAACATTTACACAATGTTGATGGCATGTACGTTAGCTTTCTGGTCTAAATCAAACACATTTTAATAATACTACAGAATACACATTGCCTGAACTTGTAGACAGTTTGCAACGTGTCTTTTTTATTTCATCCGTGCATGCCTGTGAGCAAGGAACTTGGTCACAACATCTTTGCAGAGTGACACTGAGTATCCGTGTCCTCCCACCCCTGCCAAATCAAGTCTCAGGGGACAGGAATTAGAAGAAACATCCACCTTCTTCCCAGCCTGTTACGACTGAACATCATACTTCATAACAAAGTGATGGGAGAGAAAGAAAATGCATTCAAAGAGAAAAGGGAAGAAGTGAAATAAAACTTTCAGCCCTGAAGTAAGAGAGGGTTAGAAATGTTTGAATTAATGCATCAGCCCCTTCATCTCTAGCAGCAGTGCCACCGTTCTCGGCAGAACTGCTTTACCTTGGAGTTAGTGGTGGTAGGCTGTGCCGGGGGTCACCTCCGTCTCGCCGCGCTTCATGAAGTTCGTTCTTCTGGGCTGAGCGCGCCGGCTGAGTGGTCCCCTCTGCACTGGAAAATATCCTGCAGCCAGAGAAATATGCTGCAAGAAGCTGCTGCTTCCTGGCAAATTTCACTAGAGTTAGTGAAGCAAACCCCTCCCAAGACCCAGCCCCTTCAGCCTCAGCTCATAGCGGGTGATATCATGGGCTTGCCTTGTAATCTGAGCAGAAGGACTGCAAACAGAAAAGAAATGGGGGGAGAAAATCTAGCCAGAGTTGCGAAGAAGGAGGTGGATTAGGAACGGGAATGCTTTCTCAGGATCTTCCTAGAGAACAAGCATTGCGAATCCCATCAATACCGGTGTTAAATAATACAGTGTGATCCCGGCAGTTTTTAAGCACCCCAGTTTGATTCGGAGGCTCACAGTGCTAAGCACTCAACAAGTACAGAGGAGTGCAGGTTCCTACAGTCCAGCACCTTCAGACTTACACGGTTCTATAGTTTGGAGAGTTTGCAGCATGCCATCTCCCCAGCTATTCACGTATCACCCACCTTAACCCTTCAGCATCCAGCAACCGCTTTTCCAGCGCCTTGATATTCTTAAAGCTCCTAACTACAGCAGCTCAGACCAAGGCACATACTTAAAAAACATCTAGATCTGCAGCAAGAGTTACTCCATAGTCCTTGATGTCCCCAGGACTAACCAGATCCTAAAAACAATTCTTCACTGAAAAAACAACAGACCAATCAAAAATCCCAACCTCTGCTGTGTCAGAAATCTCAGAGCTTCTGTGGTGCTAACAGCTACCAGTGAAATAGTAACACTGGTCTGAGCTAGTTGAAGCAGTTCTATCAACAAGTAGCTAAATCTGCAACTTTTTCAACTGGGGTGCGTGTGTGTATATTTTTAAAACTGTCCTCTTTTTTCATTTAGGCATTTAATGCATCATAACAATTCTATTCACTTTTATTTTCTGTAGCTGTGAAAATAACAAGAAAACAGTGGCTTTCAAATCTCTACTACAGAGAAGACCTTGAAATTTTGTCTTCTGACCCAATTTTGGACAGCAACACATTTTGAAGCATCAGCATTTCCCAAAGAATGGAAATTTATTTTCTCACCAGCTTTGACCTTGGGTATTTAAATCTACATTTAGTGGGTTCTTCAAACAAGTCAGCAGAAAGTTGATAGGCACAGAAAGAACAGCAGGTATTACCAAAGGCTAACTTTTGAAGGAATATCCCCATTTATTTCAGTATATTCATATTTGTAAAGGACTTTCTAGCAAGCCCTTCCCTAGCACAGGACTGCTGCCTGTAGAATACTCTTCCAGGCTAGTCCTGCCTGGTTTCACATCAATTGTCAAATTAATTCTATTAATTATTTTGAAAAGTTCAAGTGCTTAATCCACATCTCTGGATACATTTCCAGCAACACAACAGCAAAACCTACAAGAACATGTCATCTGATTTCTCCCTTTTCCCAGGGTTTTCATCACTTCCTAAACACAATTTACCCACAGCAAATAATGCCTGCTTCCTGCTCAGAGCACAACTCCATTTTCTCAACCCCAACCACAGAAAAAGCAGCATTTGTTCTTAGTCCCAGCTGCTCTGGCACTGATGTGCAGAGCTTCCCCACTCTCTGATGCCACCTTTTACTGGAAAGGGATATTGCGCTGAACTGGGCGCCAACATTAGAGGATTCTGCAACATGCTGGCAACAGAAAGGAAGCTAGTTTGGAAGCATAATGCAGCCCTGCATAATTTAAGCAAGATCATAGCTCTTCTATGGTATTGTCAGTTTGTTCAGTGAAGCTCAACCTTGCTTACAAGAGACTGTACGGTGTTCAGCACAAAGTCTCCCGTGCTCTCTGTTTCACAGGCTCTACACATGGAGTAGTCTGGTCCAGAACTAAGGATTCAGCCCAACACAAGACTGGTCCTGTTACTTGCTGGCATAGCAGGCTTCCGAGATGACACCCACCCACAGGAGACTGGGACACAACAACCACATTCCCACGAGCTGGCAAAGCAGTTGTTTCTTGGTGTGATATACAGAATACCAAGATGTCAGGAGTTAAACCCAGGATGTCACTGAAACGGAGCTTGGATCTTCCTCCCAGGGAAGCCAGCACTAGCGGTAAGCAGCCGGAGGTTTTACATAGTAGTCCACAGCGCCCTAATTCTCCTGTACTGGCAATGGTCATGAAAGAGGTAAAATACTGCAAATTGCAATTAGCATCATGGCTATCAGCAGAGCACCACCTGATGGACCAAGCCTGGCCAGACTCACCTCGCTCAGTCTCCAGGACATCAGGGGAAAAACGTGTCACAGCAGAAGCTCCACAGAGCAGAGCTATTTCAGACTAGCAGGAAGCTGGAAGCAGTTTGGCCAGAGGAAGGAATGTGTGAGCGTCTGCTGATCAGGGCATGGAGAAACATGACAGCCTGCTGGAGGAATGTTTGCCGAATGCCCGGGTCGGGTAAGGATACAAGCAGCGAATGCCATGCAGGCTTCCAGCTGATGGAAGAGCTTGGTGGTTGCATAAAACGGAACATTCAGCAGGAATTCAGCAAAGCTCTTCAAGGTAACACGCTGGATTCAGGGAATTTGCTGCCCCCTTCATCTTGCAGCTGGTTAAGACCAAAAGAAAAGCACCTAGAAAAAAAAATCCCGAACATTAGAAAAGCTCTCAAAATTATATAGCCTAGAGAAAAAAATGCTGCACAAATTGGATTTGCATCATTTGATCACGTAAACAGGAGACCAGGGAAACCACTTGCCAGGCCCACCAGCCATCCTATCACCTCTCAACCTGTTTAACTGTCACCTCATTGCTCTTCAGGCTCTGTGGAGTTTGCTGCCCTTCACCAGGAGGGAAGCACAGACCTACCACCCCATATCTTATATATTTTACCCTCTCCCCAACAGTAATCTTTCAGCTTCTTCCAACAAAGGGGCAAAGATGCATCCTTGTGGGCAGCAATACCATAGCTAACAGCAGGCATTGGTTTTCTGCATTCAGTGACTTCACACATACGGGGTATTTTCATGCAAAATACTTGTACAAGTACCAGCCACAGCTGAATCTCTCTCATCCTTGCACACAGCCACCATTTCAGGTCCACATCCTTAGCCTACATGTTTTCTTCTGCATCTGCCTGCAGGACACGCCCTGCCACATGGACAAGTCAAGGCTGGTTTTTGACCAAGTAGTCACAGTCATGGTCCATGCTCCCAAAAATTAGGTACGCACTATTAGGTTCTATAATCTCTCTTCTCCAATTTTCACTTCTTTTTAAAAGGGAAGGCTCATTGCCTTCCTAAACCTTGTGTTTTCACGCTGTAGACTCTCTGGAGCCGCAGGTCAACTTGACCTTTCAAATTCACAGAGCAGATACACTAAGCTCCGTAAAGGTTGCTCCGATCTAGGCGATACTCTGTAAGAGCGTTAACGACACGTGGCAATTTTCACACCAATTGGCCCCAGTGGAAAGCTCCCACAACGTGCAATTGGAGAGTTATATCCCTGATTTTGAGCTCATAGGATGGCTAACAAACACCAGCAATTCTGGAGAAGTAGGTCTAAGCATCTTGCAAAAAAGGCATAAACCAATTCATATATATGCTTAATCCCTATTGGAATTTCTATGATTTCCACATGAGGAGTTTGGTAGTGACTGAACTGACCTCCCAGACTCCTATCGCCTGCTATTTAATTTCTGTTAGTTGCTGTTGAAAGAACTGTAAACGCGCATCGCTTCTATTCAAGGGAGGGACCCTTGCATGACACAGATCTTTTCCAGCCAGCAAAGCTGGAAAAACAAGATTCATTTTCTATAAGAAATAACATCAATCCTTTGAGATCTCTTTCTCCTTCCTCCTCTGCATGTGTTCTGGTCCAACAGTCAATGAAATGCAGACAATGACCACATCATGCTTACTTTCCACCACCCACTTATTTTCCATGCTTCAGAGTCATTCCCTCAAATCTGCAGGCCTCAACTTCTCCCTCTTGCAATTAATATTAGCTAGCTAAGGGACAGCTGACCTTAATGCTCTACAAAAACATTCCAAAACAAGATCTCTGCTGAAGTCCAGACTCTTAACAAACGGCCCATCCAAACAGAAGTGCAGATCAGCCTCTTACAAGATCTGTGATAGACCTGTGTCTTCCAGCTCTCAATTTGATCTGTCATCTAGAGAGTAACATACCTTCAACATCCATTAACTACACCTACTTCTGAGCAAACAAAAGGCTCATGTGCCAAGGTGGGTGAAAACCTGATGCCCCGAGAAATACTCACAGCAGATAGATTTCTGCAGCAGGCACCGGAGCTCAGAGACGATGTCTGCTCTTGTACGTGATGGCAGCTGCTCCTTCTCAGTCCCAGGCAGTTTGAACAATAGAGCAGCACATACCCAGAGAGAGCACATACATCTTCCTTGTATTTCTCTCCTTAACCTTTCAACAAAGGGGTGGGGGGAGGCCAGTTAGTACCAAAATCTCCTGACAGGCATGTGAGCTTTTGGTTTTCTTAGACCAAGGAAAACCTGACTGCAAGGCACTTTGCAAGTACTTTTCATTCTCTATCTGTAAAAGCAATTACTCAGAGATGGCAGCTGTCCTTGAGCACTGAATCAAGGAGTCAGCTGTTGAAAGGCAACTTCCCCCAAGCAATCCCCTGACAAAATGCAGGTGACATACGGTATCTGACCAGCACGCATCTACATCCTTCCTTATACGTACAGGTTGCTGATACATTCCCTCTGTGCAACTCGGCCGTCCAGGAGATGAGTACAGAAGTCTGTCGTGGTTTAACCCCAGCCAGCAACTAAGCACCACGCAGCCGCTCGCTCTCTTCCCCCTACCCAGTGGGACAGGAGAGAGAATGGGGGGGAAAATTAAAACTTGTGGGTTGAGATGAGAACAGTTTAATAGAAGGGAAAGGAAGAAAATAATAAAATGACAATAATAATAACAAAAGAATTGGAATATACAAAACAAGTGACGCACAACACAATTGCTCACCACTTGCTGACCGATGCCCAGTTAGTTCCTGAGCAGCGATCCCCTCCAAGCCAACTGCCCCCAGTTTATATACTGGGCATGATGTCACACGGTATGGAATACGCATTTGGCCAGTTGGGGGTCAGCTGCCCTGGCTGTGTCCCCTCCCAACTTCTTGTGCCCCTCCAGCCTTCTTGCTGGCTGGTCATGAGAAGCTGAGAAATCCTTGACTTAGTATAAACACTACTTAGAAACAACTGAAAACATCACTGTGTTATCAACATTCTTCTCCTGCTAAATCTAAAACATAACACTATACCAGCTACTGGGAAGAAAATTAACACTATCCCAGCTGAAACCAGGACAAAGGTTTACACAAAGTTTTACCCTTAAAAACATGGAGAGTGACAGATTTCTAGAAAGGAAAAGAGTTTGAGAAATCCAGCTTCACCGATTCGAGATAGTGACAACGCTGTGGCAAAGCTGTGTAAACTAATCCTCCATGTGCAGTAAAATGACTCACGCACTAGAAGTCCAGGAAAGAGGGCTGCGTTTTGTCGTTTTACCCTGAGGGATGACAGAGGTCCCGGAGGTTTACCGTCCCCTCCCACTAGATGGCAAGAGTCCCCCTCCCGGAAAGGGAGAAGAGAGGAAGAACTGAACAGAATAAGACCATTTGGTTGTAAAAGGGGGAGGATGCTCAAGAACACAATGTACTGGTCTCCTTTACTCCCAGGCAAATGCAGCAAATCCCTCCTCATCCTTAAAAGGCGTTATGGAAACATCTGTTTTAACGTCTTTTCTGCTGATTCACTGTGACAGGCCAAAGAACATGTCCTAACAAGGACAGTCTCTGCTAGCGGTTCTGTTCTTGCGCAGAAACTTGAACAATTACTTCAAGGACAGAGGCTCCATTTGCTGAATTTGCAAGAGAGCTCACTGCAAGGCCAGGACATGGGATGCGGAAAGGAACAGTTACGTAGGAGATGCATTACACACCCCTGCATCTGATCTCAGCATTGCATTAACAACCTTCATGTCTATGTAATCAGCAAGGAGCTAAGGACCCTCAGCTGTCATGGCAGGCAATGCCCTAAGTGTTCCCCAAGATTACTGCCTTCCACTATTTATTACTGCCTGCCAAAATTTGGCCATGGCAACCTAGGGAGGCCACCTAATGGGGAAAAAAAAACCATGCACTGTTGGAATCTTATTTGCAAGTCAGCACTGGAGTTGTGAGCAGAAGAGAAATGCTGGTAAAGTGCCATACACGGGACCTAGGAATAGAAGACTTACGCAATCCATAGGTTCAAATCCTGCCCTGCTTTGCACGTTATTTGTAGCAGGGAATGTAGAGCTTGTAACTTCCAGGACCCTGGAAAGCATCTGGAGTTCAGGAAATCCTGGATATCACATTTGTGTCTTCAGTGCATTTGTATATTGCCTGGCACAAGTATGCTGAGGAATTCCTTCTGAAGATCAGGGCTCTAAAAAAGTAACTCCAGCAACACTTATCTCTCATCATCTAGGAAGACATCGCTAACCCAGTCCCAAGCAATTTCCCAGCACCACTTCCTACCAATCCAAAGACCTTGAAGCACAAACAGGCAAGAAAGTCGCTGTTGTCCTCCCATGCTTTAAACAAACGGAGGGTGACCTGAAAAACAACTGTCAGGACCAGGTCCCCTGAATGCTACACACACAGAGGCTGGTGCCCAGGGAGAGGGACACAGCAAGCCCTCACGAGGCTCATTTCGGCTTTCAATGAGCTTCATGCGTTATTTAGTAGCAACAATGGCAGAAACAATGGCACAAGTAAGAACAAGGTGCCCCTGATCAGGCATGCCATCAAGTCACTACTATTGACTGTCCCCTTCACTAAGTGCTGCAGAGACAGAAAACCCTTTTGTTTCCACAAGCTCCAGGGCTACCTCCTTAAGGCTGGTGTTCCTGGAGGAGCCATGTGCTTCTCCCTTCCCCACCCTCTCCATCATACCCTACCTTTCTCATGGGTATATTTTGACTCCCAACTACTTCTTCCATTAGGGGCCACATTTGGCCTTGTTTCCTTTGGACACTCTCCACACACAAAAACACAACAACAAGAAGAGTGATACGTTTAAGGGGCCATGAAGCCAAAAGCTTCAGCATCATTCACCTGCCCATTCGAGGTCACTGGGATAGGTCAAAGAGCAGTGCCCTTGCCTCCCCTCTGTGCTTTTCTGCATGCCTTAACCTGTCCTTAATGGACCTGGAGAAAGGACAAGGTGAATAGGAGAAGCAGAAGAAAGAAAATAAAGCATGTTAATGCAGAAACAGACACAAACAGATAAACATTACCATTGTGGCTTGGGAATCTGAACCCAGGAACAGGCACTGAGTGAAAACAGGTATTGCTAAGTCTCTTAAGGGAATCATGTTTCCCCCGATGTTGTTGCTTAGTATAGTCTCTTTGGAGTAGGCTTGTTCATGGGTGGGATAGAAAGGCTTCCTCCCCCCGCCCCTTCATCTGGAGCTGCGAAAGACCTGCAAGAATAATATGGTTTTAGTCTCCTCCTCAGATGTCACAAACTTCTTCCTGCTATTCCACAGTCCCTGCCCCATCCTGCAAACACCTGGTGGGGGGCAATGAAACAAAACACAAAACGACCACACACAGTAATTCTAATTATTGGGACACTACAGCCAGATTTTCAAAGAAGAGTTGAATTTGCAAACACTTCCCACAGGTTCAAGCACCAAAAAGCACTGCAGTCTTGTAAAACCAGGCATTTACGTTTGGCACTTAGCTGATTGCTTTTGAAAAATCTGTGCCTCCACCCCGTGCCTTGTGGGCTTTAAGCTCTTAAAGCAATTAAAGGCACCCGCACATCTGTCAGCCTCAATATAGCAAACACTAACATGCAATGAACTCACACAAAGCCCTTGCAGGAGGGGCCTCACACAGTCCATGTGCTGAGATCTTGTGCTGCATTACACAGAAGGATGGTGCGCGGCTCAAGCTCCCCCCCTGCACCGGGGGCTGGACTGCCAAAGCCTCTTTACCCATTAAACAGCAGCATCTGGAGCACCCCAGAGGAGGTGCCCATGAGGAGCAGACTGTTCCCCAATCCTACCCTGCAGGCCACGCCATTGGCCTCACCAACACACCAGCAGTGAGGCTGTGGGAGCAGAGTGACCTGCAGGGTGCTCCCGTTGCCTCCTTGCACACTCTCTGATCACGCTACAAACCCGTACATACATATAGATCAGGCCAACGTGCTCAGCACCATTTTGTTGCTGTACACTGCCCTGATGGTCAGGCTAGTACTCAAAGCTGGGTTTTAATGTCCTTTCTTCTAAAACACACTTTCCCAGGACAAAACCCCTATTCTCTTCCATATCCAAACCCCAAGCAAATCCCAGTTACAGCGTCAAAACCACCTCCTGAAAGAAGCAAGAGCCAGAGGTTCCAAGCCATTGGCATTCTACTCTTTCCAAAGATACAGACCAAGGACAATCAAGCTTTTTTAGACCCACAGCCTAAGAATCTACTGAAATTCCTCTCAACATGCTCACTTCTCTCCAAGCAACAGCGATCTACCCCAGGACTACTGCTAAATCAGTCCAAAGCCACCAGTCAATTTTAGGCTTGGTTTTCCACTTCAGTTCCTTGCTGCAAACCACACTGCACACTTTGCTTCCCTTCACAGCATCCTACCAGGTTCCACAGCAATGAAAACACAATCCCACCATCTCCAACAAGGCTAAAAACCTTCAGTTTGAAGCTAGAATACCTCAGATAAACAGTAACCTGTCCAAAGAGCACAGCACCATCTGTTCTTCCTTAGCCTTATGCTCTCCCAGCCCTTATAGGCTCTTGCTTCTAATGAGTATGATGGCTCTCTCCTGTGCACCTTTAGGAAACTTAATTAACTCAGCTGCCTCTGCTGTGCCCCCTATACCTGTGTGAGATCAAGGGGCTTAACTCCCAGCTTGCTGGAAGTAAGCAGGCACCCAGTGCTGCGTTCCCAGTATACTCAACCCCTGGAAGCTCACTGTTCTCCTACCAGGGTGTGAGACTGCATGGTCATGGGGGGAAAAACTGAGAGTCAGGGTTTAAAGAAACTCAGCCCATGACACTCAAATCTTTCAGTTAGCATCACAACCATAAAGACGTAATGCAGCAGAAAACCGGCACAAAGAAATGCAAACCCAAGAAGCAACTGGGGGAAACAGTTTATTCAAAGAAAAAAAAAAAAGCAAGCTGTGAAAGTGAGGCTCAGTGACCAGCATTACCATGACAAATTGACCCTTCTCATGCAGACGGAGGAGCACCTAAGCATCTAAAAAGATTTCTTAAAGACCTTAAAGAATTTAGGAAAGCAAGTCCCCAGACAGATAAGAACCAGCTGGTTTTAGTTCAGAAGATATTGTTCACCCCCCACCTCCCTCTGAAGCACCTTGACACCTGCTCTCCTTACCAAGCACTTTAGATATCTGGTGGTAAAGGAGAGGAAAAAACAGATATAAAACAGGCCTCGGAGCACTATTTTGCATGAATGCAGAAATGCTGTTTAAGTTTCTAGGCTTTAGGCTTATTTGAATCTGTTTTTCCATGCACTGCTTAGATTTTTAATGAACAGTAAGCTGCTCCCACAACCAAACTCTGCTGGCAGTATCTTTTTACCATTACAGGAGGAAATTGTGTATTGGGTCTGCCCTTCCTGAACCAAATCATGAGAAAAAGCAGGACAATACTGCTAGGATCCTGGAGCAGAAAAAAGTCAAAAAAAGAAAAAGAGACACTGTACACTGCAGAGCAGTCACTGGCATGTGGAAAGCTTCCTGGCCATTCATGCCCCATTTTCCTGATCACTTTCTCACCACCTTTCATCATCTTATCTTTCTTCACATTCCAAACACTCCTGCTTCATATCTTCCTTCCCCAGTGTAGTGCTTTCAAAAACAAGCGTGGAAACCCTAAAGCAGCCACACGATGCTTTATGTAAGCACAAGACCAATCTGTCTCCATTATCCCAATGCTGCACCCATCCCTACTGTATTCACCGAAGTTGCTAGCTGCAGCTTGTTCTACTAATATCCTAAGCACTGCGGGCCACAAAACACATACTTCATTGTGCACAGCCATAGTTTGTCCATCCTACAAAATAAGAAAGCAAAATCAAAATCCTGCATTTGGTTCAACCAGGACATTACATTACTTTAGACAATTGTTTCTCCTTCCAAAAATGTTTATAACCCCTTAGTTAAGGCCAGAATAGTTTTTTTTCCATGACTGTCCATTATTTAATAAGAATAAGCTTCTGATTCTATTAAGGAATCAATTTTAAATTTATGCCTTAAGATGCTTTTTTTTTTTGGCATTCTCTTACATGTTAAAAACTTTGCTAAGAAGAAAATGCTGCAGCATCTAAAAGGAAATTCTATTTTAGGTCTGAAACATTCTTCCTTCAACTTTTTAATGTTTTTATGATTTTCATATTCTTTTACTGGCATTTCTGGAGGGTTTTTGTACTTTTTTGTTGTTTTTTTTTTTTCTTGCTGCATTTGAGACACTATCTCTTCTGCTAAGAGATACCTGGCATCTGCCTGGATTTTGCCAAATCACACACTGATACTTCCTCTCCACTTTACCACTAACATCAGCCTTTGTCCAAAGGGGGCTGCTTTATCTAAGCATGCAATTAAAGGCTCTGTACTCTAGTTTTAGGCATCTCAGAAACAGGAAGTACAGGTTCTGTAACAACTGGCAGTGTCAGTTTTCTGATAATTCTTATCAGCCTATGAGTGCAGCAAGTTTGTACCACAGTTCCAGACATCAGAAGCAAGAGGTGTATTATCTAAGTAGTCACTCAGATGGTGCCCAAAAACCAGCAAAATGCAAAACAGACTCTCAGCTGGTGAAGTGCTTAGATTTGTCAGGTAAAAAAAAAAATCCTTTATAAAAGGAGGATGCTTTTTGTTATTTCTGAACATTCAGTTAAAGATTCTGTTGCCATTTAAAAATTCCACCACACATCCAGCTAATTCTTATGACTGCAACACAACCATCTACCAGACACTGGATGGACAGAGCAGGAAGTTCAGCACCTAAATTTAGCTGCAGTTCAGCAGATCAAGCCTAAATTTCCTATACAGTCAAAAGGCAAAAAAAAGTATAGTGAAAGGAGACACTAAAACAATTCAAAGTATTGAGATTTTTAGATCAATAAACTGCACCTTAAGTATGACAAAAATGGTATAAATCTGTCTAGTTCTCCAATACCGAAAACAGCATCTAGTTTTCCAGCACATTCACACCTACTAGAAGAGAAGAAAGTTTTGCCAGTTGGACACAAACCATGAGAACAGAAGTAATACTGTGCAATAAATATCCATACACCACAAATTTATATAAATCCCACTTTTAATCATGGACAAATTTACTTTCAATTAAAATTAACAGTTTTAAATAAAATATAAATTAACAAATCAGTACTCAAAAAAATAAAAGACACTGTGCATGTCTACTCTAGCAGAAACAAAAGCCTAGGCATGTTCCAGTTCTCTTCACCTTACTGGAGTTTCAGGGAGATCTCCGAATGATTGTGAAACAGAAATAAAGGATTAAAAGGTAGTGTCTTTTGCCACTATGAGGACAGAGCTTCCACGACAAAAGGGGAAACTGTCACAAGTAAACAAAACTGACTTAAGCAGTTTTGTGGAAGCACAGCATTGGGTGCAATAGATTTGTCTTCTCCATCACAGTACTTATTCCAGAATACAAAATCAGATAAGCTGTTCTAAAAGGTTGTTTTCTTACTGCTTTGGAAAACCCTGCACTTCCTTTTCTTTGACTGAGGAGACTCAGAATTGAGAAGTCAAGCGATATCAATCCTGGAATCTGGAAAAGAACATAAAAACGGTCCTCATTCATCCTAGCTAACAGTATTTCATGATCTCACCCAAAGGATGAGAATTCACACTCATTCTCTTACCGGACGTAGCTTAAACTGCTGCTACTCATTTACTGACAACGAGCCTTTGCCCGTCCCATCACACAAAAAAGTGCAATATTAGAAAAAAAAAAGTAATTTTTGGCAGATATTGTCTAACGAGACTAAGCCAAGTTGACCCCATTTTCCCATATTTCCAAAGCCTAGCTGTATTACACGCTCTGGGAAATCTGCTTCTTCAATGGTTTAAAGGGACAAAAAGGAGGAACCCTGAGGCAAAAATGGCTTTTTGTGTAGCAAGTCCAAAAAAAGCTCTCCATCACAGATTCTCATAAGGGTCCTGCGATCTTCTGTGGTGGGAGGCCTTCCTCGATCCATAGGGAAGTAGACGAGCTGTTACGCAACATTCGCCTGTGGATCCGTCTGAGCCTTAGCAGGTAAAGCAGGATGGAGAGCAGCACAATCAGAAAACAAACAAAAAACAAATAGTGATTGTAAACAAATGAGAAGCTCCTCCAGTGGGAGTGACTTGCACGGAAGTTTTCTTGCTGGATGTCTCTAAAAAGAATCAAAGGGATAACAGATGTAAGCTGCAAATCTAACTTTGCCTCCAAACTATCTTACCACAGGAAACAGAGCACATTTTAGTAGAACAGTCTTTATAAAGCATTACTTGAGCTACCTGAAATATGTACTGAGGTTACATATAATGCACTAGAAACAACATCTTGTCTCCCCCTATCTGTCAGCTACTTTGCTACTTCTTCCCTTCACAAAACTCCTGTACCTTCCACCTAAATGCTCTTTCCAGACATTTGAGTAAGCAACTGGTACCTTAAAGGTAAAAACCGTGTTCGGTAAAGAATGGCTCCCAAGGTCCATTGCACCTCTTTATCATAAACCTGCAGAGCTGTTTTCAAATTGCTGTAACTCACAGGGAAAGAGAAGCCACTGTGAAATACTTCGTACATCCAGGCAGACTTAAAACACTGGTACCTATGGAGAGAGTGGCATAAGGTCAGGCCAGCAGTTACAGAGTCCCAGAGGACTGGGGAGCACAATTAGACACATAACTATCGGTACTTTTTTTAAGGCTGATGCAATATTTAAGGTTATATTCACACTTTCAATGATTTCATTAAATGGATCATTTGGACATGACCTCTCCCCAGCAACTCTGCATGAATGAATTTGCTGTACAAACACAAATACTTACTTCAATCTGTGGAGATCAGCATGTGATGCATAAAGACCACGGTCAAAACGTTCCCGTAGGACAGACCACTTTGTGGCACAATAATCCTTGGGGAAAAAAAAAAAAAAAAAAAGACAGACTTTGTTCTGGTTGCAGCTGGGATAGTGTTAATTTTCTTCCTAGTAGCTGATAGAGTGTTATGGTTTGGATTTAGCAGGAGAAGAATGTTGATAACACACTGATGTTTTCAGTATAAACACTACTTAGAAACAACTAAGTCAAGGATTTCTCAGCTTCTCAGGTCCAGCCAGTGAGAAGGCTGGAGAAGCACAAGAAGCTGGGAGGGGACACAGCCAGGGCAGCTGACCCAAACTGGCCAAATGCGTATTCCATACCATGGGACGTCATGCCCAGTATGTAAACTGGGGGCAGTTGGCCCAGGAGGGCAGATTGCTGCTCAATAACTAACTGGGTATCAGTCGGTGAGTGATGAGCATTGTGCATCACTTGTTCTGTATATTCCAATCCTTATTATTATGATGATTGTCATTTTATTATTGTTATTATCGTCATTATTATTTTCTTCCTTTCCCTTCTATCAAACTGTTCTCATCTCAACCCACAAGTTTTACTTCCCCTCCCCGATTGTCTCTCCCATCCCACTGGGTAGGGGGGAAGTGAGCGAGTGGCTGCGTGGTGCTTAGTTCCTAGCTGGGGTTAAACCACCACAGACTTCAACATTGCTTCTGCCTTGAGAAGAAAAAAATGCCACGAGATAAGCTGCTCTGTAAATATGGAAAGCTAGAAGACTCAAAAATAATGCCTTCCCTTGCCCTGTTAATAAGTCAGATCACAAATTTCATTTTCTGTAACATTCTGATCCATATGTGGCATTTGTGGTTAAGTTAATATTCAGCAGCACTTAAACTCTTCGGTTATGTACCTGGAGATGAAAAATAGACGACCTATTTTTAGGGCATTGACAAAGCAGTCCCTATTCCTCTAATTTATGTTGTAGCCTTACTTTATACGGTCCCAAACAGATCGATCCTTGTTAGGAGTAACACCTGGGAAACTGGTATAAAATGTATAAAGCAAGACAAAAAGGAATTCTTTTTCTAACAACTAAGACATTCCTAAAAAGAAGCAAGGGGTAGAAGCAGCATTGATTTCCCCATTATCAGTAGTTCTGCCAGAACTTTACTACTGAGAGTCCCGTTCCCTCTACAGTCAATTTTACTACTGTGCCTTAAAACAAGTATTCTAAAAGAAAACCCAGTGAGGAAAAGAGATGCCCTGTGATAGTTCATTGCAGGGTAAAAGGATTTTAGATCTTTAAAGGAAGATTTGTGTTGCAAGACCTTCAGAACAAAATGATTCTAGAGAGTAGTTGTTTTGAATTAGAAAAAGTTTATATCAAGGACACTTTACCTTTGCGGCTTTAGTAAATTTAGCAGCATTGTAATCTCCTCCCATGCGTAACACATCCTCAGTGCAGTAGTAGAACTCTGAGAAACCATAGAATTCACTGTTCTGAAAGTTCACAGCAGGCTGATAGACACCATTAAGTGATGTCTGCGTTTCATTAGTCTTATTCATGAATGGTTGAATAATTTCACGACACAGATTAAAATCTCCTGTTCCCCGCAAATACATTATCTGTCCGTTCTGCTGGATCTCATCCTGAGCATCCAGGGGCAGGCAAGGATCTAGGTAGGGTGAATCAGAAGTCATACCAGTCTGTTTGCTCAGCAGTCTGTATAAAAGAGCAAGCACAGTAACAACTGCATATCAGAAATATCAAGCTCTGAGATACAACAGCATCAGAACAAAGCATCCTCATTTAAAGAAACTTCAGCATTGCATGCAGCACGCTGTAGAAATTAAGTTTTTTTGTCAGGACGCATTACTAAATATATTCAAGTTAGGGGGTTACTGAGCCTAGTGACGCACAGGACCCATATCCCCAAGTGACTGCAGCCAGCTACCTGTTTTTAAGCACTGTACTGGTAAATAGACTGTCTTCATATCTCTGGCGTGCTGCGTTTCCTCCAAAGCCAAGGAACGTTGCAACATAGACCCTGTACACGTGCTCAGTTTGATGAGCATCACAGCCCAAGTTGAATTCTGCAAGTAAGTTCTTGGCTACTTCCTCCTGTAGGAACACAAGCACCAAGATTAGGCATAAACAATATGAACCAGAACCTAAACACAAGTTCTTTAGACAACTGGATGCCCTTGATGTCTGTAAACTTCACTCCTTACTCATCTATTTTGCTTTCCACAGGTCCACATTACCTTCTACTTCATAGGGAGAGCAAAGCATATTGATTGCAGATAACTGCATTATCACTCCTGAAACTCAGTGAACTGTAAAGGCCAGGAACTGCCACTAAGGACACTAAAGTATCTTTTCCTATGAAAAAGTATGTGCTGTAGCTATTAATCTCAGTGCTACCATTTCTGACCAAGTCCCCATACTACTGATTGCTAGGTTAAGTAGATTTATGGTCTGCCCAGCAGAGCTGTTCTTTGTTTTCCAATCTGGAGTTCTCAAGCTTTTCAGCAGACCTGTCAGTCACTCAGCTCTCCTCCCATACCATACATCAGTCACTTGCAGTAGCTTTTCAGATAGAGATGCGTAGCAGATGCACTTCATGTAGAATGTGCTCAGAAACGTAGCATAACGCTGCACGTCTTCCAACTGACATTGTAAATGAACAACAGCACTAGCACTGTAAGAGTCACAGTCAGTTGTTTGACTCTCTTGTCATTCTCTGTCTGGGAACCTGGACAGGTTCCATGACCAGAATACCTATTTTATATTGGCTCGTGTTCAGACAGAGCCATACAACAGTCATCATCAATTGTCTACAACTTTTCCTATTTCCAGTTCATACTTCACAGGGACAATCTGCTCTGAATCTAGATGCCCATGTTTTTGTTTAACAGCCCAAACTATTTGTTATGCCATCTGTCTGAAAGGCAGCGTAGTTATTAAAACCTGCAATAATGAAACTGCATCATTTCACAGGAAGATTTTTAAAAAAAAAAAAGTACATCATTATAACAGTGCATTGAGAGTCAAAACATAGGGCTTTTATGCTATTCTTACTTTAGATAATTTCTCTAAATTAATTGGAGGTTATCCAACTCCAAAAATTCAGGAATTACTCTAGAACTCAGTATCTGGAAGTTAGAGCAATTTATGTTCCATTTAAGACTCGTAACAGAGAAACTGGCTTCCTACAACGGATGAACTGTGCTGAGGACATAGGCGATATTTAAACAAACTGTACTGTTACCGCCGTGTCCTGTTAATTCAGTTTCTACCAACCCAACTTGAAGGAAAAGTCCTATCTTATATAAGTTCTTATATAAGAGAAGAGCCACACAACTTTTGGTTTCTAAACTCCAGAATACAGTCTCTTAAGTGTAACACAAATTTAAAAATTGTACATACATACATGCACACACACAAAGAAGGCAGGCCCACTTAAAAATTACTGGCAAATTACACTAATGGAAATAAACTTTCTGAACAAACAAAATACAAATGAATTGCTTAGCTGATGAAGGACTCGTATTTGCCATCTTCTCTTGCCTTGGTTTTGGAATGTGATGTAATGAAGAATAGGACTCAAAACAAAGAAAACAAAACCAACGAATCTGCATTAAAATAAATCAAAAGGAAAAGAAGAAAGTTGCACAGATAATAACCTGCTGCGAAGAGGCAAAGCTTACAGTTTTAGGGACTTCGTACGCTATCTGAGTCGACACTCCGCCCATGTCAAGAATACCCACTGTCCTCTTACGAAAGATGGCCTCTTTGTTTTCGCTGCCTGGGACATGCACCTCCACAATCGCTTCATCCTCTGGATAAACCAACGAATAGTCATTAAGAAATACAACTAGGGTGGGTCTAAAGCAGCAGTACACTACTTGTAGTTAGCTTCTTTTCTATAGCAATGCAGGTCACTGAAATTTCACGTACGAATTAAGCCAACATCAGCATCTGCACACACACTATTCACTAACATCTCTGTCCAAAACCATACCATCAACAGTGAAAGCACAGGTATGTACTTGAAGGAATGCACTTCCTAAAATCCAATTCACAATTAAGATACCTACCATCATCTGTGTGTTCAAATCTTCCAAGAACAAAGTTGATGCCAATCCATGCATATACTCCTACATGCATAAGAAAACATATTTGGACATTTCAGGAATATCTGGTACATATCATCTTAAAAACAAAGAGGGATTTTTTGCATATGAGTTAAGATATATCACTGTTCATATTTTAATATATAAAATACTTAGAAGTTAAATATTCCTGACAAGTTATTCTAGTCCTTCTCTCCTGAGTTAAGGATAAAAATCCTATTTCAATGTGTTAAAGACTGTCCAGTTTCAGAAAAAAGCAAGCACATTAGCTTTTAAAGTGATTTTAAGTCTCTAGTGAGCTGATCACATCAAAACATCACTCCTCTAGAAACCATTTTTCCCTGCAAAGTTTCTTCCATCAAGAAAGCTGTGCCTTATCCTTAACCCTCTTTCCCCAAAGCCAGAGAAAATGGACTGAACTTTCTCCTAAACACAGAAAAGGTATTTTCACTGCTAATTAGAAAACATTTAGACAAGTTAGAAGATCACAGCAGATCATCTCCACATTCCATATGTTGCTACTGAGGAATAAGGTCTCTCAACCAAACCAGAATTTTAAAAAGCAACAAAAAAATTAACCAAGTTGTACTGTGAAAGTAACAAAGATTTCAAAGATAATTTTTCCAACATTAACCTACCTTCCTGTTTCCCTGAAATAACCTCTGCATGGGAGTCCGAAAACAGAAAATCAAAATGCACAGGAATATCAGTGAGCAGATCTTCAAGTATTGCCTTCTGCTGGCTGCAAAATTACATTTTGAACAGTTAAAAATAGTCAGTCACACCAGGACTGCTATTCTAAATGCTAAAAATAAGACAGCCAATAACCTTTCTGGCAGAATCCTCATTCCTGCAGTACACAGAATATAAAGAGGAGTCTCTTTGTGTTTTGCACGTGGCACATGTTCGGCTGCAAAGCTCAGAAGTGGAGAGATATAATCACTGACCTTTTCAGGAGAGCTGGCAAACTCCGAAATGCCTAGTGAAACAGATAAATATGAGAGTAGAGCAACTCAAGCTTTGGGCATTTTCTGGAAAATCTTGACAACCAACGCACAGAGAGGAAACCAACAACCCAAAGCCAAACCCAGGAAATCAACTACAGAAATAAGAAAATAAGAATGAAGCTAACAATCATCCTCTAAACAATAAACAAAAACCTGTATTAGATATATTACCTATTTCTATAATTGTTTCAAATAGCTTTACAGAAAGCCAATTATTTATTCACAAAATAAACAGAACCAAGTTGACAACTGAAGAAGCAACTGTCTTGGTCCACAGAGAAACCTCTCCCTCCTGCCCATCGGTGTCATGTTCCAAGCTTTAAAGCTGAACAAAGCTCTCTGCAAAGGAAACCCAAAGAAATCTGGAGGAGTGCCATGCTGACAACTTGCAAGAGTCCTTCACCCAGACGTTGTAAACATAGGGTTTGAAAAAGCAAAGTTGGGATAGGCAACTATCTAGAAAATCGCATCTAAAATTCATTTTTTTCCAGTACCTGGTTTAATTTTCATAACCACTGGTTTTCTGTTTTTGTCCCTCATCTGTTTGATGTCCAACAGATCATGCGGATTACCATTGTGCCTTGGCCAACAATACACAAAAATCCTAGAGCCACTGCTGCCACAGTCCACAACGATTCCATAGTTCAGATTGGGGTTGTTTGTATCTGTAGCTTCAGTGTCAGTTACTCGGGCAAGATATCTAGATGAGAAATAGGCATTACTACACGGCAATCAAATTCTATACGGAAGTTTTTCAACATCAGACTCAAAACGGGACAACAGTTTCCATCATAGGAATCACATAGTTTTCACTACTGTACTGTTGCTGAAGAAAAAAAGTGCCATGCCACCTACAAGAATCAAATTCCCAGAATAAATACAAAAAGTAATTTCCAGAATAATTTATTACACAACATTCTTTTGCCTGTAGTTTTACTGTGCTGCTACAGACACATTAAATATGACATTAGAAAGATTAATTATAAGCAACCTAGGTAAGGAAAGCTTCACTAAAAAAAAAAACACCAGGAAGTTTTACTCATACCTCTCCCCTCCTCCCAATTCATTTATTTTATAGACACTTCCTGTAAGTGCTTTCTCTTTCACACCAAAACTACATTTAATTCCTCTCCACAAGAATCTTTTCAACTCTCACCTGTGGAACCTTTTGTCCCTGTATGCACGCCCATACTTATTGCGGATGACTACGAGAGAGTAATAAAGCAAAGAGACAGCAGCAGCAAGTATTCCTATCACAACGATCTGTCGCAAAGTGGTGTTGAGAATACGTGGACATCCCACCGGAGAGATACTGAAGTGCCAAGAAGCGGGAAGCAAACATGAGATGCTGATCCTAAAATTCAAAGAGGATAATTTGCTTTAAAAATGGAGTTCACTACCAAAAAGAAGCACAATGCAATCTGAAAGCAGCTAAGGACAAACTTCTTCCTTTGCTCTGCTCTAGCTTTGCTTTGGTCATGCTCTGGCTTAAGCGTAGTCAAGACACTATTGCCACCTTTGAATTCATCATTAGCAATGAATCATTATTAGGTTCCCTGTCCTTCACTCCAAAGACATCGCAATTTAATTTGACAGTTCCTTTGGGATTCTTACCTCCCCATTTTGGGAGATGGCCAGCAGAGAGAAAGACCAGCTGGCGTTCAAACATCAGCCAGTCACCTCAGACTGACAAGGCACATCAACCATTCTCAAAGCCATTGCTCTTCTGTTCCTGAATTAAAAAGAAAACATAAATGATCTTCTAGACAGCATTATGAAGAGCATTGCCAGCAGGTCAAGGGAGGTGATCCTTCCCTTCTACTCGGCGCTGGTGAGGCCACATTTGGAGCACTAGGTCCAGTTTGGGGCTCCCCAGAACAAGAATACATACAGCAAGTTCACTGTAGGGCCAGAAAGATGTTGAAGGTACTGAAGCATCTCTCCCATGATGAGACGCCAAGAAAGCTAGGCCTGTTCTACATGGAGAAGAGACAGCTCTCATGAATGCATATAAATATCTGACTGGGGAAGCAGACTATTTTCTCAGTGGTGCCCAGTGACAGGACAAGAGCCAATAGGCACAAACTGAAATATGGGAAATTCCATCTGAACATTAAAAAAAACCAAACAAAAAAACCTGTGAGGATGGTGGGACACTGGAGCAGGTTGCTCAGAGAGGCTGTGCAGTCTCCATCCTCAGAGACATTCAAAGCCTGACTGGATGCAGCCCTGGGCAACCCGCTCTAGCTGACCCCACTTGGAGCACTGCTGTTCACTGCTCCGCTCAGGGAGACAGAAGTTAGCCACACACAGCAGCGTACCTGCTACACAAGGACTTTATAAACAGAGTATCTTCAGCTCTGCCACACCTGCAAAGCCAGTCCCCAAAACATAAAGACTCCAGGCATAACATAACATCAGCAATATAAAAAAAACACACCAAAATCCAACCACCACGCAGATGCCAACACTTCAGCACAGGTCAGGACCGTCACTCTTGTTTCACCCCCAGCTGATCTCACAACCCTTCCACACACGCCCCATGCTTATAAAAGCACCTGCCCGAGGTGCCACGAAGTCCCTGAGCGGGTGCCAAGCCGCAGCCGCCCACTCCCGCCCCGAGCGGCGTCCACAAACCCACACCGGCGGTGGCAGGGAGGGGAACGGACAGGGCGACAGGCCCCCGGCAGCCCGCAGAGCAGCACGGCGGGCTGTGGAGGACCCCCATCCCTTCCTCACGGCCCCAGCAGCGGGCCGGCCTCACGACCCGGCCCGGTCTCACCCCCCCGCCCCGCTCCCCAGAACCGCGGCGGCACCGCCGGCGGCCCGAAGCCTGTCCCGGGGGCCGAGAGGCGCTTCCCCCGGCCCAGACCCGCCGCCCGTTGCCCCTTCCCCAGCCGGTAAACCCAGACAGCCAAGGCTGCGCTCACCTCCCGGCCCGCCGCCGGCTCGCCGCATAGCAACCGGCCACGGCGCCACTTCCGGGTCCCGCCGCCGGACGTGACGCACACACGCACGCACACACTTACGTGGCGCTGAGGCTTGCGGTGGTGGGCTGGGAAGGGATTCCCCCGGAGGCGTGGCGGCCGCGGCGGCGAGGGGCGTGGCCACTGGGGGGCGTGGCTGCGTGTGTGGGGCGTGGTCATGCGCGATGGGGGTGTGGCTAATGCTGAGGGGGCGTGGCCAGGGAAGGGGCGATGGGTTAATCTTATTTTATAGCGCAGCAATAATTGCGGAAAACGCTGCAGGGCTGTGCAAGGTATACACTACATTGCTGGTATAAAGTGACAAATATAAATATATGAACATATAAATAGACATAACTATAAATGCATAAATATAAATACTTGTTTATATATTATAAATACAGCATGGTATTGTAGCACCTGTAATAAACATATACATATTTATGCTATAAGTAATAAATGAACCTGGTTAAAAACACAAGCAAAAAGACTCTCCTTGCCTCGAAGGGGCTGAAAATCTGCCGGCAAAGCAAGGAACCCTCCTGCGTGTTGCCACTGAGTGGCAGCACAGCTTGTGCCCACGCAGCTCCAACATCCCTTCTGAGAACTGGAAAGAAAAAGTTTATGCTGGCAACTATAACGTATTAGTAACAGGTATAACCTCGCGGAAAGGCTGGGGAGCTTTGCTGGGGCCTCACCTCTCCCCGCGGTTCCCGGGATGAGCTTCGGCCTCGTCCCAGCTGCGGCGGTGAAATCGAGTGTGGCCGCGTGAGCAAAACCACACGCTTGGCGATGAATGCGTGTCCAGGCACAGGTTTGGAGGGTGTTGCATAAAAAGCTGCCTTGCCAGGGGTAAGCGACACGCTGGGTGATTTTGAAAGGTCAAAACTTGCTCCCCTGCCGTCCCTACTCACTCGCAGGAGGGAAGGAGCTGGACCCACCGGGCTGCTCGGGCTTCTCCACTTCTTCTTGTTCCTTCTGCCATCCCAAATTGTTGCGTTACGGACTGCACCTTCATCCCTGGGAGCCCAGTGGGAGGGAATTGGGACAAAACCGAACACCCAGCCTGATGGCTGTTGTCATTTCCTTAATGCACGCCGGGTCCCTGCTGTTTGTCCCTCCGTCTGTCCATCACACGCCTCCGATGCAATGCTGTATTTTGGATGTCCCAGCTTGAAACACCCCGTGAAGTCTTTGCCTTTGGACAGTGCAAAGCCCTTAAGCAAAGCAGCATCGAGCCTCTGCCATGCATCGCACAGCGAGCATCCAGAGCTACTCCTGGCTTTTTGAAAGCCACGCTCTCATTGGGAACAGAGAAACCAAATTTGGCCTGGGGTGAAGCAGCAGAGCCAGGACTGTCTGTCTGGTCCCCTTATGAAAAGCAGATGTGACCGAGGAGCCGTGCTGCTCTGAGCAGGATCCTCTGCAAGACTCCTCCGGCTGGAGGGGAACGGGGAAGGCTGTGGGTTTCCACACCAGTTCATTTTCTGCCGTGTTTCCTCTTCCTCTTCTCAAGTGAGAAACTTTAATCTTTGCTTCTCGAGCCACTGTCGGCACTTCTCAAAAACATTTTGGCTTTCGCTTCCCACTTGGTGCAGAGCTACCAGTGCACCCAGCTGTCCCCAGGGAGACCGGCCAAGCCCACATGCTGGGTTTCACTTCTGGGGTTTATGTGCCAGATTTTTGCACGGTGGTTTTTGCACACCAGGTTTTACACACCAGACTTTGTATGCCAGGTTTTGCATGCTGAGTTTTGCAGACTGGGTTTTACACGCTGGGATTGGCACACGGGGATTTTGAATGCTGGGCTTTGCACGCTGGGATTTGCACACTGGGTTTTGCACACTGGGATTTGCACACTGGATTTTGCATGCTGGGATTTGCACGCCGGGTTTTGCACGCAGGGTTTTACCGCTGGATAACCAGGGTGGGGTCAGGGCTGCGCTTCTCTCCAGGGCTCACTGCAGCTACTTTGCCATGTGCTGAGAACGAAGTTGCTTGTCTCCAGTGTGGTTTTTTTCACAATAGTTTAAGTGCTTTAATGAACTTCTCATAGAAGCGATGCAGAAATACACTGACTAAGCCAAAGCAATGCACGGTGCCCCATGAAGCGAGGGCAGGTTGCCCAGGCAAGGCAGGAGAGAGGGCTTTGCTGGGGGCTGGAGGGAGGACTGCAGCCATGCTCCAGGTGTACGGCTCTCCGACATGGCCAAGACATTGGGCTTCTTTAGGATTTAAGCATTGCAAATCTTGTCCGTGCATATATATCCCTCGTTAGTTTGGACCAAAGCAGAGCAGACAGTACTGAACTTGCAGGGGAAGCTGTGCTGGGTGCGCAACCCATCCCCAACACAGCTGGATGCGGCCCTGGGGCAAGAAAGCAGGTGCTTTGGGATGGCAAATTATGCTGAGCTAACAACAGGACCTCCGGGGAGAAGGAGCTCTTAGACATGCTCTTGCTTTGCAAGAGAAACGCGGAGCCTTGGGGCAGCTGCTGGAGCTGGTGTCAGCACAAGGGAGCAAATCTCTGCCAGGGCACTCAGCCCAGCGGAGGTGCTCAGGCCGTTGTCCCACGGGATGAAGGTGGCCCTGTCCTCGCTCAGCCCCGTGGATATTCAGCCAGCGGACTGGTGGGACCCATCCTGGCATTGCATGGGCTCCCACCGGTCACGCAGCTAAAAACCCAGCAGCTGTGGGCAGCCCCTCGGTCCCTTTCCAAGCTTCATTTGACCCAAAAGGAGTTGCTGCAACTCGTGATTCTGGGGGGAATTGCTGCAGGGCAGCTGGATCCCGATGCTGCCGTCATCTAGAGATGAAGGCACAAGTAGGAGCTTGTCAGTGGCGGCGAAGGCTTTGTGGAGAAAAAAAAAAAAGAAAGAAAAAAAAGCCAGCGCTGCCATCGACCCATGCAAACAAAAAAAGCCATGCTGGGGGGTGGTTCGCTGGGGGCTGAGCATGGGTTCTGCGTCACCAGCAAGCTTTGGCCAGGGGTTGGCCTGGGCTGGATGGGGTGTTAGAAATATTGAAAAATACGCAGAAATTGAGAGCTGCCGATAAAACCGTCATTGCCAGAGTCTGCAGGCGGCACAAAATGGAGGCCTAGGAGGAATGCGCAAGTTGTTTTTGTGCATGCTAATTATTTCCAGATGCACGCTCTTTGCAGCGACGGAGAAAATATTAGTTGTTTGTGAATATATTTCATTCCACCATTAACAGTATCACCAGTGGGTGTAAAACCTTGCCCGCTGGCTGTTGCTTGTGCTGGTGAAGTGAGCCCGGATTCTGGCTTGTATGCTCTGCCGAGGGGAGCTCCCAGCGTTTTGCCCAGGTGGAACGTTTCCTCCAAGCACCAAATCCTGCTTTGTTCTCCCTGTACAATTTGGAGGAAATCTGGGATATAGCCACGCTGCTAAAATCATCGGGCGCTCTCTGAATCGATGCCTGGAGAGAGCAGCTTGATGGAGACCCAGAGCAGCATTGCAGAGCTCGCCGTGAGCGGGGCATTTGGGCATCACCCATTTCCAAAGGAGAAATCGCGTCTAGGGCACACATGGGTCGTCCCTGCCAGCCCGAGCAAGGTGCGTGCAGGGTGCCCGGCTCTTATCTCGGGGGAGCACATCGCCCACCCAGCTGCACCCTCCCAAATATCAGCCCGCGGCACGTACGGGGAGCAGCAGATAGAGGAGCAGCTGGGTCGAGCGGCGGCTGTTGTTGCTGATCAAGGTGGAGCACCCCAGGTTTTTTGGCCAGGGGAGGTGCGAAGGGGGACGTGGAGGAGGAGGAGGAGGAAGGGCTGAGCCGTGGCTCCCAGCTGGACTTTTCTTCTTGCATTTTTGTGTTAATTTGTTAAAACGCCCCTCTTCCCATTTCAAAGCCGGAGAGGCGTCCCCGCAGCCTGACCTCCTCAGACGTGCTGGCTGGGCTCGCTCTGGGGCGAATAAAACTGATTTTTTATTTGCTTGCACTGCAGCAGCAGGCTAGGACTGTCCGCCAGCCACGGCCCCATTTGCAGAGTCCTCATCTCATCCGTTTTTGCTCACCGTCTTTTAATCACACCAAACCTTGCCCAGAAGAAGGGGTGATGCCATCAGAATTAAATAATTTGACCAAGGCCATGTGAGGAGTCGGTGGCAGAGCAGGATCACCTCCAGCTTTAAACACATCCCCTGAACGACAAGCCAGGGTTTTCTCTCTCCTTTCTGGATCTAATTTTGCTGACTGCTAGAAACAAAGCCAAAAAAAAAAAAAAAAAAAAAGAAAAAGGAGAGCCGTACCCAAAGCCAGCAAGCCCCGTGGGATCCTTTCAGCCTCCTCTGCGCAGTGCCACCAGTCAGTCCCGAAAGCACCACCAGCATGTGCTGCGCCTTTCCCATTGTTTCCCCAGGGCTTCAAACCAGAAAGGCAAGTCGATGAAAAAATTCAGTCCAGGAAGTATACAAAAGACAGGCTTAATTATATACATTGGGTATTGCCTCTCCCTGTTCCATTAATCCATTGAGGTAGGTAATGGTAAATTAGGTCAGATTATGTGAGTGCTGAAATAAAACCCACAGGCCAAATTCCTCGCATCCACACCTCCTTTACCTCTGAGGTTGCATAAATGTTAATGGGCGCTGGATCTGTCTGCATTGCTTTGGTGGAGCTGCAGTGCTGAGTTTTCAGATTTTGGCTGTTTTGGCATAGGAATAACCCCGCAGCATCGTTAGGGCTCAATTCTCTCTAATTTTCTTTGTATTCATGTTCATGGCCTTCACTGGCATCAGCCTAATACAGCGCCGATGATCTGTTACGTACAAACCTGTTATACATATGCTGGCTATGAAATGAATACCTCGGTAATCTGAAGTGCTGCTCTGGCGAATCAAGGCAAAAAGAGATGCTCTGAGTTTGTACCAGAGCAGGGATTAATGTTCTCAATTTCCCAGCACTAATCTACCTACTGGCATCTCCGTGTGCTCAGCAAGGGCTTAAGGCCTGGGGATGCCTTACGCTGATCTTCAAGTAAGTGGGTCAGTCCATCCCAAAGACAGAAGAATACCGTTTGCTTATTTTTATGGCATTTGCTAATACAGAGATAAGAAATAACTGGAACGCATCAGCTTTCCCAGCGGCTCAATATTTCCCTGCGGCCTCCTCTTCCCCAGAGCATCGGCAAAATGCACCCGGAGGGGCAGGAAAACCCAGGCGGGTGTCAGAGACCCTTTTCCAGGGCATCTTCTGAGGCCTTTGACCTAAGGACAGTTCTGGGGAAGAAGGTCCAGATTCACTGTTAAGAATTTCTTTTAAGGCTTTGAACATTTCTAAGGAGGGACGGGGCTGGCGGTGGCCAAGTGCTGGGAAGGGGCTGCATCCACACCACGCTGGATGGGGAATCTGCCGCTCACTGAGCACTGGCAATTCCCGCATGGAAACTGTCCTTCCTCCAGCATAAGCTTCTGGCACGCAAGCTAGCAACAAAAAAAGGCTGTGGGGACATAAAATTCAGGCTGGTTATACGGCAAATAAGATTGCAAACATATGCCCTTAACAACATACGTCTGCTCTAATCCCTCTTCTGAAGCAAACGCTTTACACCATGCCATAAATGGGCGCCTTGTCCTTTCCACCATTAAAAATACAATTACCTGCTGCTGAACGTCTACATAAAAAGAAAAAATAAAAGTCCTGTAATTTGCTGCTATGTGGCGTTGTGCTGCTGGAGGCGAAGTAGCGTTCCCGCTGCTCACCCCCAATTCGGCACCCCCGGCTCCGCGCGGCTGCCAGCAGCCCCGTGATGGTGGCAGCAGGTTGCAAAAAGGATAAAACCCACCCTAAAACAAGGTGTTGCTCAGCTGTTAGAGAACTTGCAGATTTGGAAAGCGAAAAAAAATATCTATATGTCCCGCTGGATCCTATAGATAAGCCACAATTTTGGTGGTTCCCAGAAGGTGTCTGCCTCCCAGCAGGACACTCCTGCTTTATCGGCGTGGGTGCAGCCGGGCTGTCCTGCACCTCCTGCCCATGAAGGGCCACGATAAGCAAAACTGGGTCCATCTAATCAGCTGCAGAGTGCTGGGCAGATGGCCTGGGCACTGCAGATGCCTCCTCTGGGCAGGGACATATGAAAGCCAGCAGCATTTCACTTCATTTTGCAGGTTTTTTTTCCCATTTCTCATTGTTTCTGGTGGTGTATTATATTTGTGCTGTTTAAAAGCCGTCCCATGGTACCGAGGCCCCACAAAGAAGGTTACATACCAGTGAGGACTCGGACCTGTGGGTCTGATTCATCATTTTATTTAGCTGCTCGCAGTGATGCAATGTGCGTGCAGATTGCGGCCGTGTATTTCGCATCCACTTGCCGGTGTATAAATGAGTGTGCTCTGCGCAGGCTGCAGCCAGACTGTGCTTTTCACACCGCAGATAGCTTTGTCCTTTGCCGTTTCTCTGCCGTGATGGAGTTTGGGGCTCGTGGAGCATCCGAGGGACCCATTATAACCCCAGGGGAGCTCCGGCACTGGGACGGGATGCACCGAGCAGCGGTCGTGCCCTGGGAGGCAGCAAGGGAATCGTTGCACAAGACCGACTTGTTTCAAAGGAAGGTTTTGTAAATTGAGTTGAGTTCACTTTGTTGATGACCTGCAAGGGATGAGTCTTTCTTGCCAGGCAGGGATGGCAGGAAACCATCCAAGAGACACATCCAAGGCTTTTTCCTTTTCCTGCCGGTGGGACGTGTGACACGACAAAACCACAAGCCAGACCAGACTCCCTGATGAATAATTATGTCCCTTCTTCATGAACACGGGGAAAATCCTCACTCCGTGCATCTCTGCTTTGGCATCTCTGGCCACAGCAGCTCCCTGCACCCCAGGGTGGCCCAGGCATGGGACACAGAGCAAGAACAGAAAGGATTCCTCATGTCGCTGCTCCTCAGAGTTAAAATATAACCTGCTCCTACTTGAAAACAGCACGGTATTTCAGGCTGATTCATACTATTTCTTATTAGGGAGCAAGTGTAGGGGAAAGGGCTCATTAAGGTAAGCGACACTGTAATTTCCCCACCCTCATCTGCCCTGCCAAAAGCATTGGAAGGAGATTAGCTGCTGTTGACTGTTGTTTGTGGAGTAGAAAACCTAGATAAACTACGTGGAGCAATACTGGAAAGTGTTCCCCTTCGAGTTTTAATTCAGGCATTTCCTTGAATAAGGCTGCCTTACAGAAAGGAAGTTCTTGTGCCCGTGTTTGATTTACGTCTTTGCAGACATGGGTGATCATCAGGGAGTGCTGTCTGCTGGAATTACATGTATGCACATGGCTCTCTAGCTCCGAAATGTCATTTAAGCTGGAGAACACAGTGTCAAATCATCTATCAGCAACATATGTTTGGTTTAGTCTCTTTTGGAGGAAGCAAAGCCGTGATAATCCAGGGGTTCTGCCAGGGGACAAGATGGGGGGAGAAAGGAAGGAGAGATTTAGCAATTGCTGTATTAAATTGTGCGTTGTTGAAGGACTTTTTATAGTCCCTCTACAGGTTTTGGGACAGTTGATGATGCCTGGTCTCATGGGACAACTTGGACATGCCAGGACGGTGGCCAGGTCTCACCTCCACCCCCCCACCCCCCCCCGCATACAAGCGCTGCTCCAGGTGCAGAAAACGCTGCCAGGTACCCAAAATCAATCAGGAGTGAGTCACGCGCGTGACGCTCTTATTATTGTTATTTCTTCCAGCAGCTCCGTGTTCCCACGGAGAACGGAGGCTTCCCAGCACAAACACAGGGCGGGAGGGAGGAGGACAGCACGTGCCAGCGCCAACCCCAGTGCCGCTCTGCCGCAGCCCCTCTCCGCGAACCTGGATGGGAGCGAGGAGGAGAACAGAGCAGGTTTTTCTCACCTCGTGTGTATTCATTTCATGGTTAATGGGAAAACTAAACAATTTTTCTGCTTTCTTTTGGACCCTCAGAGGATGGTTTTCTTGCTTGCTTCCCAAGCAACAAATTGCTTTGCATTATCATGGTGCTTCATGCAAATGGTTAACCTTGATTTCAGTACATGCTACACAATACCAACCTTCCCAGCAAGGTCAAATTCCAAATAATCCTTCATGGAGGCATTAAATAAAGTCGGTGCTGTTCCCCGAGCCCTGGGCCACGAAGACGTTGCCTTCATCTCTTTTGAAAGCGTCAGATTTAATTGCTCTGGGCTGATTTCCTGGTGGAACAAAGAGATCACACAAAATATGGGGCAAGAGGAGCGTTCGGGGGTGCAGGGGCATGGGGTGAGCTCGTTCCTCCTGCAGACAAGCCGGGATTAACGGCTCTGCGGTGGCGTGGGAGCTGCGGCGAGGGATGGTGGATGCTGCGGATCCCGTGAACCCCCATCTTCCCAAAAAGCCTTTCCAGGGAAGGGCAGAGAGCTCTCCCGAGCCCTTCCACGAGCTTTTCTTCCTCGTGCCGAAGCTCAAGGGAAGGTGTCATGGCCCTGACGGCCGGGGTGGCAGGAGAGGGCACCGGGCTCCGTGCGAGCTCAGACACCCAGAAAACCCCAAAAAGCACAACCAGACCCAACTCCTAGGGTAAAGCAAAACTCCGAGACAAAGCGGCGGCTGCAGCCCAAGACCTGAGCCGGCACCTGTGGCCTCGGCTTGCGTTTTGGGGAGCATTTGGGGCTGTTTGGGGACGTGGAACTCCCACGTGCCGAGGGCTGCTTTCCTCCCAGCCTTGCCAGAAAAAAATACCCCCTTTCACTCATGTCACGCTACCATTACCACCTTCCTCCCCTCCCCACCCTCACCCTACAGCACCCCGGAGGTGCAAGGCCGGCAGCAACCGGGGGTGCCCACCTCGGACCACCCCCCCCAGGGTCACACTTGTGACCCTGCAGCACACCGGCCGTGCATGCGTGGTGCAAGGCGTTTGCACACCGACATGCTGGAGAAGGCTGGGCAGGCTGCTGCAGGGTGCTACGGGCCGGGGGGGGGCTTGCACTAGCGCTCGCACAAGCAGTTGCACAAGCGCTTGCACTAGCGCTCGCACAAGCGGTTGCACAAGCGCTTGCACTAGCGCTTGCACAAGCGCTCACAATACGGCCGTGCGTGCAAGGGGCAGAGTGCCGGGGGGGGGTGTGTGTGTTTGCACGAGGGGCACGTGCTTGCACAACCCCCTTGCACGCCCGCACGAGCCCCGCGCGCCTGCAGGCGGACCCGCCCCGCCGCCCCCCCCCCTCCATTGACACAGCCCGCGCTCGCACCGCCTACACC
>JANZLQ010000052.1:16847594-16870374 GCA_026212715.1 Elanus axillaris
GGGGGGAAGGCAACCTAGAGAGGTTCTTGGTGCTGTGGGTTTGGTTTTGCTGCTGTGGGATGCTGAGCTTTGCGGTGGCCAGCGAAGCCGTGCCTGCTCGGCAAGGGTGGCAACCTTGCTGCATGCCCTGTTCCTCCTGGGAATGGCTCTTCCAAACCAAAATACATCCTTTAGCCATTTACTTGGGTGACCAGTAGGTAATGAGGGATTTTAGGGGCCAGGGCGTGTAAATGTAAGTTACAGAACACCAACTGGCAAATCTCCATCCGCCCTGGAGCTTGCCCTGCCAGCAGCAGCTGATGTCTGGAGCGGGCACCGTCTCCTTGGTGCTGGGCACGGTGCAGCTTTTGGAGATGTGGCTTCAGCTTGCTGTGGGCACCGGGGGGGTGTGGGGGGGTCTGCGATGCGAGGGGCGGCTTTTGGGCTGGTAGGTGTCACTGGCTGTGTCCCGTCAGCCGGGCGTGTTGCGTAGGATGACACTAAGCAGAGCAAATCCTTTTGCTCTGTGATTTGGAGAGGGTAAATCAGAGCGTGCCTCTCCGGGTGGTGTCGCATGTGCCTTGTGTAAATTAACCTTGTACCACTGATAATGGTGAAATGAGCTTCTTGATGCCTTTTTGTCACTTAAAACTGAATGAATCACTGTGTCAAATGCACCCTGTGTCTTAAAAGCGTAAAAATTGTAAGCCTGAGGCTGCTGGTCTTGGGGGTGCAGCAGGAGAAAGCCCTCAGCTCTCTCTGCACACCGAGGTCCTGAGGCTGGAGGTCTTTGAGCTGTCTGTTAGCCTTGGGTGTCTTTTTCTATTGACTTGAGAAACTGGAGAGTCACTAACAGGAACCAGAACTGCACAAAATATTTCCATCGGAGATGGGCATGAACACTTCGATGAAAATGTTGCGTCACTTTAATATTAAAAGAGGCAAACTGTAGCGTAGTGACAGCTTTCAGTGCGACTTCAGTAGCTAGAAGTCGCAGTCGGCAAGCGGTCCCCAGTGCATCATCCTCTTCCTCTGGCTGCTTAGCTTTAATATTTCTGACTTCTCCTTGGCTATTTGGGGAGAACTTCATCTCCTGTTTGGAGGAACCTGTGAGTAGCTGGGACGCAAAGGCTGGACTTGCCCAGGGACAGGGATTGGGAGAGCGGTCGTGGTTGCGGCCAGCGGAGCATCCTCCTTGGAGGGGGAGGGAGCATCCCATTCTGGTTGCTAGCCAGAGCACGTCTGGGAACCTTCCGAGTGTTGAGCACAAATAATTTCAACCAGGTTTTCTTGGGAACTCGCTCTGCCTCGAGCTGGGAGCGGGTGAGGAGCACTTGTACGTTTATAGAGCTCTTTACGGATTACCCTGGGTGTCTGATAAACCTCGACTTCCCATTCTGCAGTTGGGAATGTGCCCAGTTGGTCGAATAATTGCAGAGGTCTCTGGTATGTTTAAAATGTTTCCTGCTGTGCGTAATGCTGGATCCCCAGGTGAAAGCCCCTTCGGCAAAGCCCCTCCTCGTCTCTTCTAGGTTTGCATTTTGGAAGTTTCGCTGCAGTCTGAAGTTTATTTTAACCTGGTATGTGAAACATGTACTGCTGCTTTGTCTGCAACAAACGCACATATTATTTAAGGGGGAGGATGAGTAACTTTGTCCGCAGTTCTTAATTTTTTAAATTTTTTTTTGCCTGCCTTGGAATTTTATGTGTTTCCTTAAATGTATATTTAACAGTGCAGGAATTCATTTGTGAAATGCTGCTACAGTTGTATCACTGGAGCTCAAGGAAATAAAATATTCTGATTTTTGTCTCTTCAGGCTCATGCTTGTGGCTTTCCTTAGCTGTGTAGCTGGGCGTGGAGCTCCAGCTGGGGCTGAGCAGGAGGAGGTTGTCGATGACTCTGGGTGCTGCAGCCAGGCAGGCTGATCTCTGGAGGAATGGTGCCTTCTAGTGTTGCCTGAACACTTGGCAGGCTCAGCACCTCACCATCTGAGTCAGATAAAGCCCTTCGTCATCACGGGGGAGGAAGAAAATACTTCTGGGAGGGATTTTGCGACATTTCTATCATGGGCTTGCGCTCCTCTAGGAGCCGCTGAAGAGTTCGGAAACCTAGTCTTCTTGGCAATGAATTGGTTTCCGAGATGTGCAAAGCCAACCCACAGACTGCGGCTTGTCCGATTCCCAAATTGGAATTTCTTCCCCCTCCAGAGGAAGGTGTATTGGGTGAAGGCCCTGGGGGGGGGGAACCTGCTTCTTTGCTGAGGTTTCAGTAGTATTTGATGCATATTTTGAAGGGGAAAAACCCAGAAGTTACTAAGCTGCTTTAGATCGTACCTTCCCCTTCAATAAAAAGGAAAAGACACGTTAATTGGTATGGTTTCTGTACAGCACCGGTGCTGGGGGAGGAATGCTCCCCTTCAAGCTGGGCTCAGCAGCATCAGGTTAATCAGAGCCACTGAGCTGTCCCCAGGAGAAATGAGACCCCCAGGGCTTGGCCACGGTAGGCTCTAAAGGAAAAAAAAGTGAGTCTTACCCAAAACATTTCAATTATGAAATCTCCAGCGTGGAGCCGACCGTTTCAGCTCTAGGTGGAGAATGTTTCCGGCCCCGAGGTGGCTCCGTGTGGGGATTTTGGTTTCCAGCTTCGTGCCTGACGCAGGGAGCTTTGCTCTGCTCTGGTCCTGGTGATATATTATATTATTTGCCGTCTCGGCTGCTGCTGTGGGAATTTGGGGGTTCTGCAAATAGAGCAGCATCGCTCTGGGTTTGTACCACGGACTTTGCTAAGGCTGGCACGTGCATAAACAGAAGGAATTCTCACCTCCTCTGGTCGGGGCGGGGGGGGGCAAAGTTTGGTCTATCCAAAGTCTACCATACCTTATTTCTAAATTTGACTCTTTCCAACGTTGTCCGGAAGATCTGGGGTTCTTGCAGGTCCTTTTGCTCCTTCTCACCTCTAATAAACCTGGCAGAACCGCGTGGTCCTTGTTCCAAATCCAGCATGAAAACCAGGTTGTCCTAAAATAACATTTCAGCTTACCGAGCACATCTCTGGTTTAAAAAGAAGAGTCGGAAACTCCTTGGAGTAAATCTCCAGCCTTGAAATCTGGAGCTGGGTCTGAAGGCTTGTTTTGGGAACAGCCTCGTGTAGTTTTGACAAGGGGATGGAGCATAACTTTTTCTCCTGTCCGTTTTGTTTAGAAAAGAACAGCTTTGGAATAGATGCTGATCCCCAGGGTACGCACCTTCCAGTGACGGAGGAGGCATTGATTTCAGTGTGTTCCTGGTGCAGCAATTAAGAGATGCACCTTAAAGTCCTAAAGAAGAACTTCTGTTGGGATGCAGCCAGCCAGCAGTTCTGCCCCTGCCAGGCTGGCAAAGGGCAGCTCAGCTGGGAAGAAGAATGATAATTACAGGGTTTAGCAGCAAACACCTACCTGGAGGGTCAGGGCTGGCTGCAAAGGGAAGAAAAAGCAAGATGCTACTGTCCATGGTCCACCCCAAAGGAAAAAAAGACTTTTATTTTCTTGCTTACTCTGCCCCTTTCTCTTTTCCTTGTTGGTTTTGTTTTTTTTTTTTTTTTTTTTTTTACTGTCAGTGAAAAATCAAGAAGGTGCAACGGACCGTCAATGTCCTGGGTGGAGAGCAGGCTGCCTTGCCTGGCTGATGAGCTTAAGAGACAAGATCAAAAGATAAAGTGCTATTTATGCTCAGCAAAATGTTTTCAACAGGTTTCTATTTCTGTTTGCATTGTAGAGTAAATATTTAGCCCCCGTTCCCCCTGTGTAGTAAATGCCTGTAGTCCTGAAAGGTGAGGTATGTAACACACTGCATGCATACCTCTTGAACACTAAATACTGGTTTTATATGAAGGCTGGTGAGGACCCCCGACATTTCTCTTTATCATAGTCACCGTTCAGCTCCATCCTAGTCCCAGTAATTCCCCAAGAAGTGAGAATTGTCCCTAATATGTATCGGCATAGGAGGGAATTTTTGTGCTCGGGTGATAGGTGATTATAGGCTCGTGAATTACGTGATTAAACTTGCAGCTCAGTGGCTGATAACCCCTACTCCTGTCCATCCCTGTCTTCTCCATTAGACCCAGAGGGACTAAGGGATTTTTACCCCTGAATTACTCAAGGCTGTCAAAGCTCTGAATAAAGTCTGCTGAAATAAAGGAAAAACACCCAGAAAAACTAAAAACCTGTGGAAAGAGACTCCATACCCTTGCCAGATGCCCCCGGAGAAGCTTTCCTTGCCTGCCCGAGAGGGAGATGTGGCTGCAGCCCTTTGGCCCCGACATCCCTGCGGACTTCGGGCTGCTCTTTCTCCGTTTGCCTGGTGAGTAATTTAAATTTTCTTCTGTTTTCTCTGGGTTTGGTTTGCCTATCAGTTGTCAGACTCCATTAAATGCTTGTTTTGTGCTACATCCTACTGGTGCTGCAAAGAATAATGGAAAACGTGGCTGGAAGTAAAGAGATATTGTTTGTTAGGGAAGCACGGGGTGGCTGCAGAGCCGGGAACGTCTGGGCTGAGCCCCAGTTTTCCCAGCAGGAAAAGGCTGCGGTTGGGAGAAGGGGATGATTTTTCCCTGGATGGAGAGGCTGGCTGAGATTACTAGGAAGGCTGAAGGACTTCTGCGAAACTTCACATCGATGGTTATCTCTTCTCCCTCCTTTCTGCTTTAAACCTCTGGCATCCGCCTGGCTGGTTGATGGCTCTTAAGTGGGAATGGGGAATTCCTGCAGCCCAGCAGGATGGGACAGGTCCGTGGGACGGGAGGGTACTGGGAGCCACAGTGGGAAGCAGCAGAGCAAGCAAAGCCCAAGGGCATCGTCCCGGCTCCTCCATCACCTCCAAACTTTCGGGATGGCTCCCTGGAAGGAGGAATGAGCTGCTGGAAGTGCCGTCCATGGGCATGTGGCACTTGCCAAGGACTGTGACAGTGATGTCCCCCTCTCCCTCCCGGCTGGGTGGCATTTTGCCCTGGGAATGCATCCGATTTTCTAATTGACGCTAATGGTTTCTTTGGAACCGGTACAGGTTATTGTGTAAATATCTTTTGAGGGTATTTTTTAATGCGTCTTAGGTATCTGGTAGACCGTAGCAACACCTTAAACTTGCAGGATTTTCTGCGGCGAAGATCTACAGGGCGGTGGGTGTTCGCTTTGCGGTGCTCAGCACTTGTTCGTCTATTGAAGTCTTGGGTTGGGACCAACAAATAAATTCCCTTCTACTGTGCAGTCTGTGTTTTATAAACTTCCCAACTAGTATTTTTCCTAGGGGTCTATAAGCATACAAGATAAGCAGAAGGGGGGGGGGGGGGGAAATCAAATACCAACCGTAATATCTCAAAGCTTGCGTGGGTGAGAGGAGAAATAGCAACCAAGGGCTTTGCTGGAGGGTGGAAGGTGGACCCTGAGCATCAGTCGCGAGTACAGCGGGATGCCGGGGGACGAATGCTCCCTGGGACACGTGGACGGTGGTGATGGCGATGGGCACGTCCCCGGGACAGTCAGTGCCTGGGGATGCCATCCGGGGGGACTTTTTGGCAGAGATGTTAGGGACAGCGGTGGGTGCAAGGGCTACGTGCTCTGTGGGATGCGGGTGCTCTCCCCTGCACCACCAATGCCCCAGCGTTTGGATTTTTATTTAAGTCATTTGATTAATCCAGGATCTAGGCTGTGTTTGTTCACCGCATATGATTATTATCTTTGTTTCTCTTCAAATATTGTTTCTGCCTTAAAGAGTAATGAACATAAAGGCAAATATCTCACCTTTTCCCTCTTGAAATTTCATTAAGCTGTGTGTTTACCTTGGATGACAAGATGAAGCCCATGGAGTGAAAGGTTTTCCGGCCACACCTTAACCCGCTATCTTATTCTGCCACGATTGCCCACAAAGGGAATAAAAACTTCTGTATTTATCCACAAGATTTAATTCCTTTTAAAAGACAAGGGATCCATTTGTAGAACAGGTAAGTGTTTTCCGCCAGGCTCTGCAGGTGTAAATCTGTCGTGGAGCACTGCAGCATGGCCAAGCCCCGGCTGCGGACGGCTATGGCAGAGGCGAATGTAATTCCAGCCCCGAATATTGCCAATTTTGGGCCATCAGTCTTTTTGTCCTGGAATTACGCAGGTCCCCTAAATGCAATATACGTCCCCAGTGCAGCATCCTCACCTTTGCTTCACTTACCGCCTGTTTTGCTGCCAGCACAGAGGCCCCAATATTAGTTGTTCTGGTGGGAGGAGGAAAGCCAGGCTTTCCCCCTGTTTTCGTTTTCACCTGCTACGATTTGCCCAGCAAAAGTCAATTTGTCGTTGCCTGGAGGAAACGGAACCCTCCACAAACTGCTCAGAGATGCAGGTCTGCAACAGGCAGTGCAGCCCGGACACAGCCACGGATCACCTGAATCCTCCAAGTACATTAATCACCCTCATATAAAATTTTCTCTTATTTTATTTGCTTTAAAGCTTTGCCCCCTGTGATGTTTTTAGCAAGTGATATGAGGAGCCGTGCAGTGATGGGTGCCCCCAGGGCTGCTTTGCAAGGGAGATGAACAGTCTCCTGGTGAAAGAGAGTGTGGTAGATAAATACTGCACTAATTCCTCCTTTCACCAGCACAAATAGAGGGTGAGGAGGGTTGATGTGCCATCAACACCCAGCAAAAAGCCATGCAGGGGTGAAATATTGGTCATTTGCTAAACAACGCCCAGAAGTTGCTGGAGCTGGGAATGGGGAGATCTGGGGGAAAGCTGTGGAGGGCAAGGAGTGCCCCTGTCTCTGGCCGCTTGCAAAAGCTGGGTGGAAACTGAGTAGGTCTCGGTGTCGCAAATAAAGTTAGTCCCTTTGTCCCTCTTCGGAAGCCTTGAGAACCCCAGACCCTGGATTAGACGATGCCCTGGTTCTTTGCTTGGTGGCTGGTGCCCAGGCATGGGGCTGCCTTGCGTCGAGTTGGATCTTCCAAAGGCACCTTGAAGGCTCCTCAGGTCCTCCTCCAGGATTTTTGCCCTAAAATTCTCCATTTGCCTATTAGTCGGCATGAAAAAAGCCTGATGTTTCCACATTGCCTGTGCTGACAGGGACAAGGCTGTGGCTTTGGGCTGTAGTCCCGGGTCTGGGAAGTTTTGCTGTTGGCTTTAGTGGTGACCATCGCCAGCTCCTCGTTTCATTAGGCTGAGCCGGCCAGTTGAGGTGAGAAATGACCCGAATCGCTCTCGATTTAGTAGCACTTCATGCTCATGTCATCAAATACATCCTGTTTCTGGGGAGCAGGGAACTGAGCGCCCGTGGTGGCTTTATATGGATGCTCAGGGCTTCCTGGGGACCTGCCACAGGAGCAGCGCAGGATCGGTGCCGACTTGTAGGTTTGTCTCCATTCCTCCTTTTTCAAAGGGCAAAAGGATAAAGCCTGTAATGTGGAAGTACCGTTCTGGCGGGCACGGTTGATGCGGGTAGCTACTCGCTGGGGAATAGCATGGATATCCAGACTAAAACACTGGTATTTGGGAAAAAACTCAGTTTCCTCATGGAAACTCGCCTGGGAGCTGAGCGATCTGCATCTCCCTGCCTTGTACGTGACGATACCTAGCAGCAAACAGATCCGACAGACGCTGGCAGAGCTCCCGGCCGCCGCAGTGCTCAGAGTCTAGAAAAAGGATTAGTATTATCTAGCTGGTACAAAGGGAGCCCACGTTCTACTTGCTTCAGACCCGGCTGGGGTGGGAAACATCTGCACACGTTTGAGAGGAACATCTGGTGTTTGCTGCAGCCTCTGGGCTGCTCCGTCCTCCGACAGCCCCAGCCCTGCACCCAGGCTGGGGAGGGAGCTTCGCCCTGGCCCCGACCGAGCGGCACAGCCGTTGGGACGATGTTTGTAAAGCATTTGGACGTCCTTCTGCGGAGGAAGTTATTCTGGGTGTACCCCAGAGTTACTCTGTCCTGTGTAAATCCTGCAAATCTCCACCCCAGAAACCCCGGGCGCTGCCATCCCCCATGAGAAAGCCGCTCCAAATGAATAATTGCTTCGCGAGAGCTCGGCCGGTGCGTTTTCCCAGTTAACCCAGCCATTTATTCTCAGGGGAGTGGCGAGGAGCCCTGGGTGCCCCCACCCAAGCTCTGTTTGCAGAAAGACTAGTCCTAATCCCTTTGCTTTCCGGCACGGCGCGAGCAGGACCCCGTTGTGCCTCCCGGGCTGGTGGAAAAGTACCGCTGGAGGCTTTGCCGAGTAGCCGATATTCCTGCTTTGACCTCCTCTCCGTAAGGTGGGCTCCTCAGGACGAGGTCCCTTTCTCCTGCTTTGCACTGTCACTGCTGAGAGCCCTGATCCGGCCTCGCCGGGCTCAGGTCATCCAAACTGTTAGACGCAGAGGATGGAAAACCAAGCTGTGTTGGAAACGCAGTCTTAAAAGCTGGGAATATCTCTCTGGCAGGCTCAGGCTAGGCAGCCGGGGCTCGATGGGGGTGTGCACGGCCAAGGGGAGACTGGTGGTTAGACCACCTCGAGTCTGAAAAAAACCTGCTTTTCTGGAAATCCGGTTGCCCCAAAAGGCTCTGGATGCAAAGAAGAGCTGAGGAGACCGTGCATGGCTGATATCTCTTGGAAACCCCAACCCCGGTGCTGGAAAAATCCCAAAGCGGGAATAAAATTGGGCAAACCCAACGGCTACAGCGCTGCGAGCATCCTCCCCCGCTGCCTCTGCGGAGCTGCTCCCCTGCTCTGGCACTGTCCGGTGGGAATGTCCCGCCGCGGCCGGAGCCTCCCTTATGTCCTCGCTCTCCCTGCCAGCTTTGGGAGCGGAGGGAAAGGCCAACTCCCCCGTGCAGCGCAGCTGGAGGCAGAGCCCAGATGCTGCAGCTCCCTTCCATGAGTTTTTCCCCCCTCTGCCCCCAGAAAGGGAATTGCTGGGGAATCCACGGCGAGGCCGTGGCAAGGCGACCATGGGTGACACACGTGGTGCCCCTTTTACCCCCCCCTTCCAGTTTTGGGCTGGGGGATAAAGCTATAAGCCTCAGTCCATCTGCTCAGACACCCTGTACCTGACTCCAGAAGCCTTTTTCTTTGCTCTGTTTCCTTTTTCTTCCAAGACTGGAGCATTTCAACACAAAATCCACCCATATATGCTTTGTTCCTAATGGTTTTTTCCTGTAAAAATACTTGTCTTATCTCTTGACTTTCCCTTCTGCAAGTGGGCTGCCATAAATTACCACAGGCAGACGGGTTTGGAAACACAGGGCTGTTTGCTGCAGATTTCTCTCCATCTTCGGCTGTTCTTAATAAATGGTGCCCAGACCATAACAGAAGAAAGAGGAGGAATGTGCCTCGAATTTTTGCGAGAGGCAGTGAAGGAGTTTCCCATGGGAACACCAATCTGCAAAGCTGCATTTTGCCACATCTCCAAAGTACGTTTTGTTTTTTTTTTTTCTTTTTCTTTTTTCCCCTCCTTTGCCTTTTCTTTCCCCGTTGGCTGTCCCTCCTGGTGAAAATCTACCTCGATGACTGTGCCACTCAGCTTCTCCTGTGCTTCCTTGTGTTCCCTTTGGCATTGCTGCTGCCAGGATGGCTCAAGGCCGGAGGTTAGAAAGAGACAAAGTGTTTCTGCGGATGACAAGAGCATCTACAATAGGAAGAGTAAATATTGAAAATCCTCAAGGGTTTTTAAGAGCTCTAAATCCTTGTGCTTTATGGCTTAGCTTGCCTCTTTCCTTGGGAAGCGTCTGCACATCCCAAAAGACGCGTCCTAGTGCTTGTCGCTGAAAGGTTTTCTCCACTCCCCTCTAAAGCATCTTTGTACTGACCAGGTACCCAAACCGGGGCGACACACTGGTCTGGTGCAGCCTGGCACTTTGGGTGTCCTTGCATTTTCCATCCCCTATTTAGCTCCGTGTAGCGAACTTGTTCCCACTGCTCTGGTTTGCAAATGTTGTGTAGGTCAAGTTGAAGATTTTTCTTGGCTCCAGTCCTGGGAGTCCTTGCCAAGTATGTGGTTTATTGCATGCAAATGTTAGTCAACAGTTACGTTATCCAAAGGCAGCCTTTTTTCTTTTCTTTTTTCCTTTTTTTTTTTTAGCTTTAAATAAATGATTTGGCACAAACAAGTGTAAATGTTATGTCAGCATTAGACACTTTAATCTTGATGGATATGTTAGCGGCGGAGCGTGACGCTAATTGACAGACATTAATGATGCTTTCTGTTTCTAGTTGCATACAGACTGCAGTTCTGCTTCGTTAAGGCTTATTAAAACTCCACATCTCCATAGTTAGGGTGGGATTTTCCTTTTCTGTATTCATCAAGGGGATATTTATCACCAGGAAAGCCTGCCGTGTCATTGCCCTTGTCGTGATTAATGCCTTAACACTCTCGGATGATCTGGTTATCCAAAGGGTACAGCCCTTTTTTTTGTCCTTGTGCTTTGTGCTTGGACAAAAAAAAAAAGGAAAACCCAACTGGAAGTTTATCTTCTGTCCATAAAGAAACCACTTGGGGGTTGCAGAGAAAAAGGCTGGGAAGGAGAGGAGGGAGGGCAGTGCTCGCCGCAGGGGTGAGTCGGCCAAGCTGTTTCTCCACGGCAGAGGCTGCGAAGAAGCCGGAGCTGCTGCCTGTATCCCTGCCTCCAACCCGCACCGGTGTCAGACCCAGAACCCGCTTTGGCAGATGCCCACGCTGCAAAAAAAAACCCCCGCACTTTGCTGTGCCCGTGCGGCAGCGAACTTGGGCGGGCAGCGGCTTTTGGGTCTGGGTTACGAACAAGGCAGATCCCGTAGGCAGGACCACGCTGCTGGTAGGATTAGGGCAGAGGGATGAGACCTGAATTCCAGCCCTGGCTGCAGGGACCGCTGCTTGTCACGGCCGGTGACAAACGACCGGTCACCCACCTCCGGGAGCTCCTGTTCCCTTCTCCGACATTGCCGGGTCCAGCATTGGTCTCCTAAGGCAATAGGAGCTCCTTGAGATCTCATTTTGCCTTCTTGCTGCCTGCTCTGTTTTGGGATTTTTTTTTAATTTTTTAAAAATTTTTAAATTTTTTAAAAATTATTTTATAGCTAGTGAAATGCTAAATGAAGCTGGGAGTCATGGTATTTTGGCTCACTTTCCATTGAGGAAAAGTTGCTGCTGCCGACGGCAGAGGCGAGGGAGTGTGCGGACCAAGGTCAGTCCCTCTCCGCCTCGGTACGAGGGGGATGCGTTCATGCCGACAGCTCCCACAATGAATTAATTCTTCTGAGGGTCCTATGGAGCCCAGCGCTGCCCTGGACTGCGCTGACGTGGCTGCAGGACTGGAAGGCGGGGGCAGAAATAAAAACTGGGACCAGTGCTTGTCGTGCAAAACACTGGAGGCCGCTGGGATTGTGCTTAAATTGTGGGATTGCGGGTAATTTGGGGGTGATAAAGTACTTCACTATGCAAGCTCTTACTTTGGGAAAGAGTCACCTGTTTCATGCTCGTCGGACAGTGAATGGGTTAGAGGATGCTCAGTGGTACTCGACACCGGGCTGGATGAGGGATGGAGCAGCATTCGGTGCGGAGCACCTAGAAGAAGTGCTGGATGGTGATTTATCACCTGCAAAACCTTGTGAGCTGGCGCTTGTGAGAATTTGGTGCACAAAACTCACTTGTGTGCAGTGTCTGCAAGGGTTGTTCAGGTCAGAAGCTGGTGCTGGTGGGACAGCCGTGGTCATTCCATGGCATTAAAAGAAAATCCCAACCCAGGGCGAAAAAACCACAGAGGCAGCTTGTTTTTAATAAAGACTCTGCGCTCTTTATTCCAAAGGACAATGCACATCAGATAAAATAGTATAAAAAATATGTATAAAAATAGCAACTATTTGCACTCGACTTGCTTTATACTGGCAAAGTTAAGTATGAGCGGTTGGGCGTTGAAGCAACAGGAAGGATATTTTACTGATTGTCAACCATCAGTGAGCAAAAAAAAGTAGCTATGACAGAAACATTTTCCCAAAGAAGCGTCCAAGAAGTTCAGTTTATATCCAATTTTCAGTTTATATCTAATTTTCCCAGCCCAGTTCAGTCCTTCCCAGCATAACGTGCCCGTCCCTGCTGCTCTTCCCCTGTGTGTGCAAAGGACACACCGCCATCCCTATTCAGGGGCAGCCCTGGGGTGGTCAGAGCTGCTAATCCAGTGTATTTAGTGCAAATATAGTGTCTCTGCATTGATTGAAGTAGCATCCCAAGGGTCTGGGTGAGCCCATGGGATTTCAGCAGGACTTTTTCCCCCCGGAGATGCCGTCAGGAGGGATGCGAGCCCTGCAGGGGCTTGGCTTCGAGGCCATAAGGGCTTGCTTTTTTTTTTTGGTTTTTTTTGGGTTTTTTTTTGTTCCAAGCAGCGGATAAGCAAAGTGCAAAGTGAATAAGCAGCAGGGTTGGGTTTGAAACATATTGCAACAGGGCAGGGGAGGTGGCCTTCTGGCCCCAATACCAGCTGCGAGAGAACGGGCTGGGGGATACGCGGCATCTGAGAGCAGGAGCTGGAAGAAAAATGTTATCTCAAGATATTAAGCGTTACTTTCAGGCAATTAGAAAGCAACTGTTTGTCCTCCAAATTGAGCGAGCAGCTTTGATAGCAAGAACAAATGAGTATCTACCACAAAGGGTTTCAGTTTGCATGTTCTCCGCTCCCTGTCCTCCCTTCCGCTGAGTTTTTCCCTCATCCATGCGGCCCCAGCAGCTTCGTCTTTGCTAGGTCTGCGAGCTTGCAACGTGGATTGGCAAGGCAAAAGATCAGTTTCCAAAGAATCTTGTTAAAAGGGACCGATCTAAGAAGTTTCTTAGCGTTATTTAATTGTCTATATTTCCCTGCTGCAGGAGGGAGTTGGACCACTGTGATTTTTAATTCTCTTTCGGAAAGAACAGGCAGCCCAGGAACATTTCTGGAGGTTCACGGGGAAGAAACCTCCATGTATTTTTGTTTCAGAAGATTAAATTTGTTCCAGCAGAGCTATGCTGATTTACACTAGCCGAGAAAAAGCAGTTGGTGTGTTTCCTTTCTTGGAAATCTCATTTATTTCTATGCTTTCTCCCATGGACTTAGTGGCATCTAAAGTTTTAAGTGTGATTCATTACCAAAAAAAAAAAAAAAATTTGCTACTCTGCTAGTGCAAATAGTTGTCACCTCACTAAAAAAGCATTTGTAAAGATACCATCTTCTTGCTGCCCCGGCGCTGGGAATCGGGCTGATTTTACTTGTGAACAGGGAGTTTGCTGCTTTGAAAGCTGACAGGACCGTTGAACTCTTCGAGCTGTTGCTATTTTAAATAGCTTATATGGGAATGTTCAAACAGCGTCAACACCCGGATATGCAAAACTCATCTGTCATTGCGCTATTGTCCGTGTTCCCGCGGCTTTTTCTGGTTTGGCTTCTCAAGGCTGTGAAGACACCGGCAGCGGCCGTCGAAGAGCGGAGGGATGGGTTTGGGTGGGGATAAGCTGGCAGGGCTCCATCCCGGCCGGGACGGTCACCTTCGCTCACGGCCCGGCAAACCTGGTCCCCGGCTGGAGCTCTGCAGCCGTCAGGCACTTCAGCTTGTTGTCGCTCACGGCAGAAAAGGGTTTAATTCTCCCCAAAAGCCACACGGGTGGCCCTGGGTGGAGGCTGCGGTGCTGCCCGACAACACGCAGAAAACTTTGTGGGGGCTCTAAGTCCCCTCTGGGACCATTAGCAATTATGATATCAATGGCAGAAATGCAAAGTTTTTTGCCTTTTTTTTTTTTGAAGGCTGATTTTTTAGATCATACAACAGCCGGTGATCCTGCCAGCCCAGGATCAGCAGTTTGCTTTTTGCCTGCTTGATCTCAGCAAGAAGCAAAGGCTTCAGGGGGGCACAGGTGATTTAGGAGGGGCAGAGAGGGACGATCGCTGTCTCCGGGGCTGGACCATCCCCTTCTGCCCCCGAAAGAGCCTGTAATATTTTACAGCTGCAGCTTGACCCCAGAGCGGTGCTATCAAGCATGCTGAATTACACGCTTTTAATATCTTTGGCTTTTTTTTGGCTTTTTTTTTTTTTTTTTGGTTGGTTTTTCTCTTTACTGTTAGCAACGAGAGAGCTCGTGCGGCAACTAGAAGATGCCGATCATCACTACAAATGGGGTCTCCTCCTCCTAATTAGCACTAGAAAGAGCGATGCAGTATTAAAAAAAAAAAAAATTAAGAGAAAAGGATGCTCTCCGCTTAAAAAAGTGGCTACCACCACGAGGGACTCCAGCCGTTCAAGTAATAGAGGCAAGGCAGGTACTGCCAGCCGCCTCGCAGCGCGAGCAGCGATGCTCCGGGCATCTCGGCCGCTTTCTGCCCGGCCAGCCGCGTGTCCAGTTTGCTGATTTCGGAGGCGACCTGTTTCCTCTTGGTTTTATACCTCCTGTTCTGGAACCAGATTTTCACCTGCGTCTCGGTGAGCTGCAGGTTTTTGGCCAGGTGGGCTCGCTCGGGGGCCGACAGGTATTTTTGGTGGCTGAATTTCCGCTCCAGTTCGATGACTTGGGTGTGGGAGAAGGCTGCCCGCGAGCGCTTCGCCTGCTTGGGGGGGTGCTGGGCCATGGGCAGGGGTCGCAGGGGGGGGTCACAGTCCGACAGGTAGGTCTCTGCCGTGGCATCTGTGGGAGGAATGAGCTGAGAATTACCCGCTTGGAAATTGCCTGGATCACTTGCTTTTTTCCCTTCCAGGGAGCAAAATATTCCTATTAGCCTGGAAATATTTTCATTTAATGGAGTGAACACCATCTTAAAGTCATATAAGGGAGTTTTTTTCTTCCTAAATCACACTTTCTTAATTCATATAAGCACGCACTCAACATGAACCTACATTCAAGGGACTAAAATAATACGGAAAGGGATATTTTGCAGTGCTGGTGAACGTCTGCCTAAAACCTCAAGGCACTGCTGTTGCGTACGTTACGGCATCAACAGCTCTTGAGATTTTTATCACAGAATTCATACTATTAGGCACTTTGAAACATCCCCTCTGCTGTGCCTGTGGGAAGATCCTGATCCCCAAAGAAAACAAGTTTCTATCCTTAAGCTACAGAGGATAGCTGGGAAATCGGTGCAGCTTGAAGCAGACTGCAGTTAGAAAGTGTTGAAAAGAAATTCCTCCCTTTTCTCTTTGATGGCTCTGAGGCAAGAAATTTTGGGGCAGATTTTTAAACCTTCAGGCCGGGCTTTACATATATATAACTGCAGACCTGGCCTTGGATCACAGCTCCAAAGCGGCATCTCAGGGTTTGCCTCCAACTTATTTCTCGTGGCACCGTTCGGTCGCTCGAGCCACGACCCAGAAAGGTGCTGAGCTCCCTGGGAAGTGTCACCTATAACCCTTAAAACTTCTTAAGTCATTTTATTTATGCAGTTAGTTCCTTTTTGTGTATTACCCAGCTTGGGATGGAAATAGGCCAAATTTTTTCCTTTAGTCATTTTTTAGTATATTTTCTTAAGATGTGAACGTAATGCACAAGATAGAAACAATGAGCTTAATTCCCAGCTTGTGTAAATCATGGCTGTCCCACTGAAATCCCTGGAGCTGCGCTGATTTACACTCGCCGCTTTCTGGGAGATCTGCTATGGCTTTTAATGATTTTTGTAATGATCAGCCTGGTGGCTGTTGCTGAACTCGCTTTTATGCAGAAGCTTCTTTTAATAGAATTGAAACGTAAAGCCAAAATTCCCCTGGCAAGGGCTCTCTTAGGAGGAAAGAGCCGGTCGCTGGAGAGTTCAAAATTGCTTTTTTGGCTGTCGCAGCTCGGCCCAGGACTGCTTGGGCAAGGAAAGGCTGAGCTCCCTCCCGCAGCCCCGGCCGCGCTCGTGCTGCTGCAATGCTCCAGGCTCCGGTCAAACAAATTTGCTTCCGAGTGTGATTTTTCGGTATGTTGCTTCTGCAGTGAAACGTTATTGCCTGCAATGAATTTAGCAATTGCATGCTAGAAAGGGATGCTGCGGCGAGAGGAGCAGGGTCGTTATTAATAAAGCACGCCATGTGCAGTGTGGTACACGTTGTGAAATCAGGGCTGAGCACGCAGGCAGGCTGAGCCCTGCTGCGAACAGCACAAATTCAACATGGGGACTTCCAAAATATCCCCGGACCGGAGGCACCGACGAGCTCGGCATCGCCGTGCTGGTGGCTGAGTGAAGGACGGGCACAAACCGCCTCTCCGAGCTGGCAGCCCGTACCCCAAGGTGCCTTTGCTGGGGACCTTCTGCGTGTAAAGGGAACTTTATTTCCCAAGAGAGCGCAGAAATGCATCAACTGTTGTTTTTTGTTTTTTTTTTTTAAACGGCATTTTAGCCAAATTCAGTCCTTCGAATTATTTGAAGTGCCTGGCAAAAGATTTGCATGCAGTTGCTATTTCTCTTACTTTCCCACCGCTGAAGCCCAGACACTCCCTGGTATTTAAAGCACGGGTTATTTGGCTCTGGGAGCGTTATTTGGCTCTGGGAGCGTTATTTGGCTCTGGGATGCTGGAGGCAGCCGGGTCAGGATCCTGCCCCTTGGTTAACCCAAGCGTAGACATTGCTGATCCGTTCCCAGGCAGTGGGCTCAGCCAGGAGTTTTCCTCCCTCTTACCTGCGTCCGCCTCGTGGGGTGTCCCTCGGGTTTGGGTTGGGGATGCTCCTGGGGGATGAGGACCCCCGGGGGGGTGCCCTGGGGCAGCCCCCAGGGCTGAGCTGCCCTCCTTGCCCTTCGCCGGGGCTGCCCCCGACTCTCCGTCCTCCGGGCTGCCGAACCCTCCGCTCTTGCCCCGCTCCGGCCACGCTCCCCGCTCTGCCCCATCCCAGAGGATGTCTTGGATGAGGAAGGATGTCCGGGGCCTGGAGGAGATGGGCATGGTCTGCTGGGCTGCCGTCGGGGTCCAGCTCATCCCTGCTGGGGTGCTGCTGGGTGCTCTCTGCCTCCTTACAGGGAGCACCCCGGCACTCATCCTCCTCTTCCTCTCCCTGCCCAGAAGCACACTGGCTTCCCACCCTCCCGGCTCTGCATTTATAGGGCAGGCAGCCAAGCCTCCCGGGCCTGATTGGAGATCCCTGGCAGGAGTTTACGCCCTTCGGTTGTTTCTTGGCTCCCGTAGGTTTTCTGGCTGCTTGCTGCTCCCTCTTGCTCCGGACACCCTTCCCCACGGATCCACGGGGGTCACGGCCAAATCTCAGCCTCCTCCTTTGCCCCCCCTCACCCCCATGCTCCCTTGCTGGCAAATCCCCACCCCCGAGTTTTTACGATGAAGAGAAGGATGCCTAAGTGAATTCATCCTTTTGGGGATCAAAATGCTCCCAGGCTGGGGGATTTGGCGAGAGGAGGGGGGAGCAGCGTTGCTGCCTTCGAAGGATGCTCTGCAAGGGGACAGCTTCTGCATCCCCAGCCCCAGCCCCAGCCAGCCGGCGCTCTGCTTTCTCCTCGTCATGGAAATGATTTATGTTCCAGGGTAATCCCTAGAGCTCTTTGGGGAAACGCTGTTTTTGGGGGAAAAAAGTGAAGAAAAGAAAAGGATTGGGGTTTTTTTTAGTATTTTGAGGGCTTTGAGGGTTTTCTTCAAAACCTTTCACTTTGATGCACTTTCAGTTTGTTGAAAAACAGGGTGAAAATGTCAGAGACATTTTCACCAGCTTTGCAAAGTTGCTCTAATGAGGGCTTTAAAATGAAAGTTAAGATACGACAGACAGGGAGAGCGGCTCCAGAGGCAAATGCTTGCACAGAAAGGGGCAAAGGGTTCACATGAAAATTTAAGCCTAAACCTCAGACTAATTCCTCGACCAGCTGTGGAATGGGACAGCATTTATTTAAGAAGCCTTAATACCTTTAGACACCATGCTGCAAGGCCTTGCGTTCAAAGGCACCCGAAAGGAGCGAAACTTTCCCAATTCCAAGGAAAACCATGAGTCGAGCTCTCTGTTATAACAGATTTTTTTCTCAGTATCTGCTTTATTTGTAGTTTCTGTTTGGAAAACAGTTTGGAAAACTACTCCCCGCTCACCACACAAACAGCCGCGAACCTCCCCCCGAGCTGTGGGCAGCACATGATTAAAAAATCACCTTGCCCCATCATAAGGCAAAGCAATCTGGTGGGGGAGATCCGTGGGAGCAGGATTCAGCTCCGTGGATGCAGATGAACAGCATCCCTGCAAAGAAGTGCAAGCACCCTCTGAGCGATGTATATATAAATACATATACATATATATCTATGTACACACACAGTGACCCCCCTATAGCCCTGTTGTCTGCAAACTCCTTTTGCTCTTGGAATAACGTAGCGCTGAGCACCTATTCCTAAAGCCTTCGCTCAAAGCCAGCCCTTGGTCCTCAGCCGAATAAGCCCAGGCATGTTTTTTTTTAACCTTTAAAAGGGAAACAATGGATTTCCTTGAAATCCCCTGAGGACTTTGTTGATTTTATAGGAGGGTGTTTGGTTACGGCAGCCCCAAGCCCAGAGCAGGTTGTGCAGACGCGCCCCAAACCCTGCTTTTACCCTACCCTTTTCTCTCATTCTTTACCCTGCTGATGCTCCTGGCTTAGAAAATGCCCCCCTCTATTCACTGTATGCTTGGAAAACTTCAATAGCTTCAATAATTCAGCCTCATTATCCTCCTATAGTCCGAGAAAGCACAAATACATGAACATAAGACCCAGCAGAAGGGCTTCTCTCCCCAGAAGCTGGGCAATTCCCTTCCTTCCAGGAGCGTCATTTCATTTCAATTAAGCATTTTCCTGCAAATAGAGCTGGGCTGTTCACACCTCTGCTTTGCAGCCAGAACTTTACCATAACCATTAGGAAAATCTCCTGGTGCTGTCCATCTGCTCGACCCCTCTGTCTGTAGGTCTGTCCTGGGCAGCCTCATTGCACGGCAATTTTGTGGTCAAGCCTCTTGTCCCTTCGTTGCCGGTGCCCGCACCCGTGGCTCACTTGGGGAAAATAACCCATAGCTGGTGAGCGGGGAGTAATTTGGCCCAGGACAGGAGTTTTGGTCCAGGAGAAGGCTTTGGGGGAACGTGGGCTGGTTTGCGTACGGCGGTGTGTTTGAGAAAGCTCGTTTTTATGGTGGTTGGTGTAGCGGGTAATTTCTGATTTGGGCTGGAACCAGGGGAGGTTTAAAGCAACAGCCCTGGCATGTGCTGCCGAGAGGCAGGTGACAGGCGATCCGGCAAACACCAGGGTTTTAAGGGTATCCCAACCCTATGGAAACCGGGCTTTTGGGAAGACCCTCCAAAATGTATGGTGGGGCATAAATGATTCCCATTTTCAGGCTTTGCTTCTGAGCTGGGGGTGTGTATGTGTGCGTAGCAATTTCCTCCTTCGATTTCTGTGTTTATTTGGGGGGAGTTTCGTGTGATTTGCTTCATTTTGTTGCTGAACCTCAAAGGAAAAACTCTCAGTGTTGTTAAGACCTGCAGCGGAACCCATGCCTTGGGGATGCTGCTGTTTGCCGGGGCTTTCCCCGATGCCCCCAGCATTTCCCGGTGCAAGGACCCTGTCGAGTGCCCTGGCTGCTCCAAAGCCAGGACAGAGACTCTGAGACTCGGCTGATTTGGGGAGATATTCCCGAATCAGTGTGGATGGATGAAGGGGAGGAGAAGGGGCAGCATCCCATCACGGCTGTCGCCTTACCCGGGGTCTCGGTGGGGCTGCAAAGCCTCGGAGCGGCAGGACGGCGAGCAAGCTATCTCGCCGAGAGGGTTTTTCTGGTTTGATTGGGATGTCAGGGATGTCCCATTTGGGAAGTGAGCGAATGCTGGAGTGCTGGGGCTGAGTGGGGATTAGAGATAAAAGCTTAATTGCCTCCTGCAAGTCTCTTTTCGTCAAACGCGGGGAGGATAAGAAGCTGTCGGGAAAGGAGCGGGGAGGAGCGGGCGGCAGCCCGGAGCGGGGACGGAGGTTGCGAGGGGGAGATGTTGCCTGTCCCGCGCGGTGGGATTTGTGTGCAGGTTGCTGTCTGGCTCCATCACCGGGATATCTTGGCACTGTAGTGGAAAGATCTCTGTTAAACTCACATTTTGCATCAGATGTTAACCTTTGTGTGGTTTTTTTTCCCCCCTCCCGGCTATAAGTAAAGCCTGGACTGGGGGGCCATGGGCGGCCCGATGAGTGGGTCGGTCTAACGAGGTCTCGCTGGGTTCGTTCTGTAAATGTGAGGCCGTAGATTCATGCCGCCTGTTCGGGATGTGGCTGTGCAACCCTTTGATCCTCCCCGGGACTCCGCAACAGCATCCAAAACTCCTGCGTTTCATAAATAGATATGGAGAGTTGTATATAGAAATATACATACAGTCCTTTGATGCAGCAAGGCACCCGATGCCGATGGATCCCGATCCGGGGATCCTGCACCTCTTGGCTCAGCACCGGTGACGTTGGTATAATTCAGATGACACCAACCCACCGTGAGATGCTGTGAGCTGCCCCACGGTGTATCTGCAAACCCATTTTACCAGTCAGGGAAGAGCAACAGAGAGCTTGAAAACACTTGCAAGAGTTAGGGCAAGCTTGGACTACAAGGCAATTAACTTTCTGGGTTAATTATTAGTATTAAGATTGATTTGTTGTGGTTTTTTTTTCTTTGGATGAGATTTTGATGCTCAAATGCAAGCTGTGGATAGGGAAAGTCAAAATATTAAGCGAGGAATGGCGAGAGAGTGAAACTGCACAATTTCACCAGTTTGGTTTTTATTTGCAAATAATAATAATAAAGACAGAAATGAACACCTGTGCTGGGAGGTATTAAGAAATATATATCAGAAATATATCTCAAAAGATTAAAGGAACTCAAAGCATTAAATATGGTTCATAAAAAAGTGAATGCACAGTGATGTGCACAGACCCTGTTTTCCAGCTGTCCTCAGGAAGAAAACCAGTGTTCATACCTTCTGGTGGCCGTGCACTGGCATCCTGGAGGAGCAAATCCTCTGTAGGAGCGGGAAAGGCCAGACTCCAAACCATTTGTGTTTAAATAAATAAATGCCCTCAGTCATTGGGTCTCCAAAGTCGCAGTGCTGGCGCAGCAGCATCCCCCTCTCTCCTGCCCTGCCTTTGCAGAGACGTGACCGCACCAGCTACCTGGAGGGGACGGATGCTCCGGAGACGTCCCACTGTCCGGGGTGGCAGAAACCCTCCGGATTCGGCTCCAGTCTCGACGAAGGCTGGGGTCTGGAGCGGAGGACGGCTTTCCTGGGCGCTTCTCATGCGGTCCTGTCCCCCATGGCCATCTCCCAAACCCTGATCCCTGCTTGCACGGCGGCTTGCAAGCACACGGGCTGGTGCGGAGCAGCGCTGGCCATGCCCAAGCTGACGGTCACGGCGGGGCTGCCGGGGGCGGCACTGGGGGTCACCCCGGTGTAGCCCCCCCCGTAGCTGGCACCGTATGGGCTGCCGCTATAGGCACTATAGTAGGAGCTATAGGGGTAAGGGCTGGCGGTGAGGCTGTACGGGGTTGGGTAAGGCTGGGACCCCCCAAGACAGGGTTTGCCGTCCCTGACGAGCACCGGCACTGCCACCCTCCGGGGGGGCAGCGGGTGGGCAGCCAGCTCCAGGGATTTATCCTGCCTCTGCCTCTTGCACTTGTACCTTCGGTTTTGGAACCAGATTTTCACCTGCGTGGAGGTAAGCTTGAGCACGCTGGCGAGGTGCTCCCTTTCCGGAGCGGAGAGGTATTTCTGTTGCTTAAATCGCCGCTCCAGTTCAAACACCTGAGTTTGGGAGAACAAAACTCGGGGTTTTCTCCGCTGTCGCTGCTTGGGATGGTGGCAGGCATCGGCTTTCTTCTCGTCTGCCTCAAAAGGGTGGGCAAGTAAATATTTTCCTGCAGCAAGAAATACCCAAAGCCAAGTGAGACACAAGTCCGGTTCTCTTCCCAGTGAGAGCGTGTTCCCGCAGGAGGGATAGAATTGGGAATGGGGACCCTTGGGAATAAGATGAAGTAGGGTTGGTAGTTGGTAAATTTAATATGAACTTTCCTGTGATGTTTAACGGGAGTTCAAGAAAATTCCCCCTTTTCTGGATGGAATTAGAAGCCTGACTGTTACGTGAATTTGGGGCAATGCCTCCTTTTGGTCCCTCGGAACGACGCCTGTGCCACCGTGGCAGCCCCAGCCCGGAGAGGCACGGGGGAAGCAGGGTACGGTGCAGGTCTGGGTACCCCAAACCACAAATGCTCTGGATTTTGAAGCAAAACCAGAAAAATGAAGGGGCTGGGAATGAAGGAGGAAAAATTGTTAGATCTGCGAGAAGATGGAAAGTAATTTTTTTTTTTTTAATCATCTGCTGGGTTTTTGTGTTGCAAGCGAGCTAGCCGGGGGTCCTGTGCGGTGGTCGCTCCCCAGCTGGTGGGATGCGGTGGGGTACCCTGCCAGCCGCAGGAGGGGCTCAGGGAATTTTTTTTTGGGGGGGTTGGGGTGGGCTGCGGGGAAATGGGGTGCTGGAGGGCTCCGTCTGCGGGTACGAAGACGGCAGGGAGCTCTCCCCGGGCTCCTCTCGCCCTCCCCGGCTCTCCGGCTCCGTATCCCAGCGCTTCCCAGTGCTCAGGCTCTGGTCCTACTGGTTTCCCCGTTTCTCCACTCCTCAGGCACCGGGCATTAGGGAAACCCGAGTAAAAGGGCACTTGGTGGGATTTTAGCAGCGGGGAGAAGGGGGTCCCTTCCGACCCCCCCCCCCCCCCGGCGGCCGCTCCAAGCGGGGACAAATTTACGGAGCATCGAAACGGGGATTTGTATCAAATCGGTGGCGATTTGTGCCTTGCGGCAGAAAAAAACCCAACCAAAACCAACAACCAAAAAACCCCCAAACAACCAAAAAACCCCAAACAACACCGCTAT
>JANZLQ010000052.1:16876144-16896361 GCA_026212715.1 Elanus axillaris
AAAGATCAAGCGCTGCACAAGTGTTCTTTATTATTGGTTTTGACAGGCTCGGTTAAGCGGGCGGACGGGGCCTGGCAAACGTGCTTGGGTTTGCTTTCTGCTTTGGAACAACTGCGGGGCTCGCCACATCAGTTGGGTTTGTGTTTTGTTTTGGTTTGCCTTTTTTTTTTTTTTTTTTTTTTTTTAATGGGAGACATTTATTTAGATTGAAGAAAGATTGCCTGGATACTGGGCCAAAAAAGTAACTTAAAATATCTGGAGTAAATAAGCTCCTACAATAAGGAGAATTGCTTAATTGTTTTCTCTCTGATGTCATCCGTGGATGCCACACACCGAAACCCTCAGCATGATAATATTTAAATAAAATGCAGCCTCAAATAATTCACAGGGCAGGGGGAAATGCATCATGCATTATCAGCTATTATATGTCATAGATTTCCTATTTGTCAATCTACCCACCCTTAAAATACATAAACTGGCTGTGAGCAACTTCCTGAGCTGGAGCAAAATACGTGTCAAAGCAATTGGAGGTCAATCCGAGCAGCCCATTTGGTGCTCGCGTTTGTGGCATCCTCTCTGGAATTAAATTAAAAAAAATAAAAAAAAAAATCATGATTAATGATAGGGCCATCAGCTCCGAGGGCGAGCTGTGTAATTTTCCGCTTTCAGCTAACAGGCTGCCAAAAGGAAGAGCCTCCTTAAAAACACAAGTGTGTGAATTGTGCGCGTTGAGGGTTAGAAACTCCTCCACGGGTCTTGGCCTGACGGCTGGGAGAGTCGGAGTCTCCTGGGAGCCCAGTCCCAAACCTGGACCGCGTCCCTCTGTTCCAGACGGAGGCAGCCGAGCTGCGGGCAGCTCACGACCGTGCCCGCATGCGGGCACAAATCCCCGGCGTTTGCACCCGTCCAGCCTCGCCACCTCTGTTTGCACGGGGAGCAACGTTTATCCCACTCCGACAGGATTTGCTCTCCTCTATTTTCACGTCACGGCAATAAATTTTGCCTTTAAAAGTAACGGCATGCCGCAGGCATCTATTTCTAACCACCCCAGGCATCTGCTGCCGGCGGGCGCGAGCATCGCCCAGGACCAGAAGGCAACACGTCGCATCCCCGCTGCAATATTTTCCGCCTGCTCCAGCCCCAACCCAGACCCTTTTGCGCTGGGTGTCGTACGGACCCTGCCTGGTTTTGGATAAAAATGGGATTTACAGGATACCCGCTCCCCTTTCGGCGCAGACAGCCCCAAGCGGTGTTTAGCAGGAGCCTGCACAGTGTCGGAGGGTTTTATGTTCAGGCTGAGAGCAGCACAGCTAAGGTTTCACTCCATTATTCAGTTAGCAGGGAGATGAGGTTACCGAGCCAGCGGAGGGATGACGGCGATTCTGCGGGATCCGCAGGGCTCCTGCCGGGGGGGGACCCAGGGCAGCACCCCCCTCCTGTCCCAGCAAAAGAGCCCCGACCTCCGAGCGGGTCCGTGCCTGTGCCGCGGTGGCCAGATGTGGCCATCGGCAGCTGGTTTCTACAGCCGCGAGTTTCACAATATTTAATTTTTTGCCTTTCACGCTTTTCTTGGGCTGGTGTCGCACTCGGGAGCCAGTTAGTTGGCCGAAGCACGGCCCCGGGAGCCGGCGCTGGCGGGAGGAAAGACCGAGATCTTGTGTTATTTCCCTTCGTGCCATTAAAATAGGCGGCAGACCGCGGGACACTGTCCCGTCTCACCAGCCCATCCCAAGGCTCGTGGCCGTCCCGCTGCCGGGCAGGGAGAGCGAGGGGCTGTCGGCGTGGGGAAGACCCCAGGTACGACCCTGCTGACCCGCCGGGATGTATTTGCTCTCCTCATCTCACATCCTCATCCTCATTTAGGCATCTGTTTTCCCTGAAACCAGCTCTGCCGATGGCTTTTTTTTTTTTTGAGAGGTCGCTGGCCGGGTGCAGCAGCCGGGGGGGTGGGGTGGGTGTGAGTGGGATCACCCCTTCCCGGCTCCGCAAACCTGGAACCACTCTCCCTTTGGGCTGAAGCAGGGATGGAGCCGTGTCCCCCGGCCCACGCCGATGGGAGAGCGGCTTTTGACCAAGCAGGGTGACAAAATGGCACCTTCGAGGCCGACCCATCGCCGGGGTGCAGGTGCACGTGGGCTTGGGAGGGTGCGAGAGAAGAGGAGGGGTAGCTTGGCTCACTTAAAAGGCTTTTAAAAATACAACAAAGTTTCTTTACATTATTTAAAAGCCTCTTTAAAGAGCAGCTGCCTCCTATTAATACCGCTCGGGCCGATAATCTTTGCTCGGATCTATCTTTAGAGCGTTGCCAGCATAAATGGGAGCTGGAGGTGCAGCGCGGGGTGACGTCAGGCTGCGCGCCGGCTCCGGCCGAACCAGCTGAAAACACATCGGAGCCTCCCAGGAGGAGGAGAGAGGGGAGGAAAGCAAATAATACCCCTGGCTTTTTGGGTGGGTTTGGAGGAATCAGCCTTTCGGTTGCCTCTTTGCACTGAAAGGCGTCTTTTTGTGACGCTCGAGAGCTCGAGTTTTTTGGGAGCTCGGAACACGGCGGGGCTGTGCTCCCCGGCTGGGGACGAGGATCACGATGCACTTTGCCGGCTCAGCCGTGAAGTGGTTTAAGCCCAGCTTGGGTGAAGGTACTTAGATCGGCTTTGGTTTTCCCGCTGCCCAGTGCAATCCCCGTAGCAGTACTGGGAAATGCGCTGTGTCAGGGACAGCTGCGCTGGGCTGACAGTGACTGAACAAACCAGGCAAGAGTTTGCAGAGACGAGGCTCTGCCCCGAATCAGTCCCTGCTCCTCTCCGCCACCAAATCCGGGCTGGAATGGCGATGATTCCCCGTTTTCAGGTGCCCTCCTTTGACGCAAGTGCGGCTTCAAAGGGGACCCTGAATAATCCTGCTCTCCGGCGTCAGCGCCATGGGGGGAAGAGGGTGAGCGGGATCAAAACTCTTTGACTTGCTTTTATTTCCTTTGCTTTCTTAATCGCTTCCTGACAGCCCCGGAGCTGTATGAGAAATCCTCGGGAGTGATGCTGTGCAAGGGCTGACGCAGCTTTCGCCCCGTTCCCAGCAGGGCAGCCGGAGGGGGTTTCGGTGGGGATTAACAGCTTCAGCTTTGCCCTTTGCCAGTTTGCCCGAATCCCCGCCTTCTTGAGATTTTGTCAATAATTGTCTTTAGAATCAAATGACATCTGAGCTGGGAGCCCAAAATACCTTGCCAGAAGAGAGCATCTCCATGTTTTCTTTCCCCTCATTGCTTGAACCAAATCCATCCTTAGTTTGGCTCAGCTAGACTTATCCTTGGGCGAACAGGATCTTTTGGGAGCTCAGATCTCAGCCGAGCATTGGGATGTTGAAAGCGGCAGTAAGCTGGGACAGTTGGCTCACTTCTTTTGAGGCACTTAGGGGCAAAGAACGTGGCTAATCCTTCACTCAGCGTGCGAGAAGCTTATTACCGCATTAAAACAACATTTACAACCTCGGTAAGGAACTGCCGCCTGCGTGAGGAGCAGCCAGAGCATATCAGACCTCTCTGAGGACACATGTAATTTAGAAAACCCACTGTATTATTCATTCATTCATATCGTGCCCATCAGCTGAATATCAGGGGATGCTGAAAAAACTTGCATCTTGCCAGAGCCCGGCCATACAGTGGGACGTGTGCTGCTCCCACTGGCCTTTCGGTCGGTGTCTGCTTAGGAAATTGCTGGAAATTCAGGTTATAGGGAAGATTTTGCTCTCTATAAGGCAAATGATGAGCTTTTCCTAGCAGTCTGAATAGCAGAGCAGAGGGTTATTTGCTATTTGGGTGGCAGAGGAAACCCTTAGCTACTGCAAAATTGACAAGGAGACGGTAAAGCTGAGCCGGGCACCAACGTGTGCAGGATTTCTATGACAGTAACGGGACTTTCTCAGCTGTGCTTGGATGTGAAATTTGGGAGATGTTGCAGCCAGATGCTCCTGGCAACTCGGTTGCACGTAAATGGGACGTGCGTGGTGACCGTGGCCGGCTGCGCTGGAGAAGGGCTGATGTTTGGGCTGGGGTCGTCTCAGCTGGTGCCGATCTGCTTTTTCAGCCTCGCCGAATACCCGTGTGCTGAAACCAGGGCTTTGTCGCAGTGTCCTGAGCAGCCCCAGAAGGGGATGCCGGGAAAATCTCGGGCATTTGTGGAAAATTCCTCTGGATGCTGATCTCTCCCGCAGCACCGAGGGGTCCCCAGGCTTCAGGCAAAAGGTCCCTCATACTTGACTCTGATTAGTGACTAACGATGGGGGGAGCGTCAAGCTCCGTGAACTCCAAATACACCCCTAGGAAGAATAAAGCCGCACAATGCTGGGAGCAGAGCAGAACGCCTTTCCACACCAGAGGAAAAACCAATATTGTCCTTCTGGTAATCTCATTTTTTCGGCCAGAACGTACCACTCCCCATCCTTAAGGGAAGTTTGCTCCCTGACCTGGGAATCCAGCTCCGGGGCTGGTGCATCTCCCCGGGGGCCCTGTGGGTGGATCTGCCGGGAGCCCTTTCCTCTGATGCAGCGATAAAACATCTGCCCTCTCCAGCTCCATCAATCAAAGCTTTCACCGTGTCAGCAGGGCTCGGGGCTGGGGTGTCCGTCCCCGCCGGCACCCGCGCGAGTGACGAGGAGGAAAACGCTCGTGCGTCGTTGGGACTCTCTTGACTCACCGATGGCAGCTCCACCTAGCCCGTCACGCACTTCTCCGTGAGCCGCCGGCATTCCCAGCCTCCTCCTTCCTTCTTCCTGAGGACAGTGGCTTTGCCCAAAGGAAGGAAAGACTTACCTCGGGCAGGGAAGATTCGTGGCCGCGTGGCAGGAGACGATGGGCAAAGGGGAGTGTTGTTGGGGCAGGGAGTTGAGCGATGCTGGTGGAAACTCGTGCGTGGGAGCACTGGAGCGAGAAAACGTGATGGAGGAATGATAAACCCAAGAAAACATCTGTGTTCTTCTCTTACTGTTCAGATTAATTTGATTTTTAAGATTTTCATGCTTGTGGCTTCTCTGCGAGTCAGCCCTATGGGGGCTGTGCTCTTCACTGTGGCTGTAGGAATAAAGGCGTATTTAGGAAAAGATCAAAGGGACCTTTTTTGGATAATTAGCCACGAATGTGAACTCGAATCCCACAGACGGACACCTCATTCCCATGAAAATCATGGCCAGCGAATAAAAGTGAATCTAAGAAACACATGTGAAACAGTTAAGCAAACAACAGCTCAGAAAAAGATTTTTTAAGTCCTGAAAAAACTTCTAGGATTAATTATCAGCACAGTAATAAAAATAAAGCGCTGGCCTCTTTCTGCTGGTTTGGACTGTCTCAATTCCCCAGTTGAGAGCAAAATCGTGCTAGGGTTTCGGCACGACTGGCTGGAGATGGCTGATGATTTTATGGAGCCCGGTTGATTACTCCAAGCCAAACAGCACATCGAGAGAAGAGCAGGGATTTGTTTTTGCAGCACAAAATGCTCCAAGCCTGCAGATGAAAAATAACCCTGAAGGAAATTCAAAAGAACCAACTGGAATTTTCTCCCAGCTTGAGAATATAGGGAACGCAGCTTCTATAAAATGATTTTTCATTTTAAATAACCATTACGTCCAGCTCAGTTTTGTGTGCCTGGACCCTCAGCATCCGTCCCGGCCAGGGGAAAGGCTGGAGGGGGAAGCGGGAAGGTGCAGGTAAAAGGGATCATCTTTTGTAGCTACGCTCTGGGCTATCCTCCTATTTCAGCCTGCTTAAAAATAAAAACCGAAGAGGAAAAAAAGAGGCAAAAAAAATCCTGTCTGTGTGAAAATAATTACACCCCCCCCCCCCCCATGAGCTCATACAGGTTTTACTAGTTTTTCCAGCTGTTGTCTGGACTAAAAGTCCCATGTCTCTCCCAGGTATTTTCTGCCTAAGGTTCTCTGGCCGCTTGCAACATGGATTCCTCTCCATTGCCGAGATAAGGGGGGCTTACGGCAAAAATGATCTGAAATTCTCTCAAACGCCTAACTGGGCCTTTTCAAGGAGGAACCCAGCCCTTGAAAATACAGATTTGTATACTGTGAACCAGGTGAGGAAGAGTTGTCTCCTTGGGAAATGCTGATTTATTGAAAGAAAGTAATTTTTGTGAGTGCCTTGTGCTGTTGAACAATAGTCTCCGTAAGCTTTCCGTACGTGCCGAGTATCCCTCCCTCTGATCAGGCCTTGGAAAGAGAGGGATTTCAAGCAATGCTACCCCACCCAAAAATCCATCAGGATAATTTTTGGCCATTGCTTTGCTGAAATATATAAAAAAAAAAATCTCAATTGCATTTGTAAAGCTCAGTGTCCTGCAACTGCGAGTTCCCTGGTTTATAATCTGGTAAAGTCTTCATCCATTTGCATTACTTCTACCTTTTCCTTTTGCTTCTCGCCATCGGACCTCGCACGATGGGAACGACCACTGCGGAGTCAATTTGTTTGCACTTTGATTATATTTTTAGCATCCTACTTCACTTCTTTTTTTTTTTTTTTTTTTTAACTTCTTTCACATTCCCGGTCGTACTGGCTGAATCATGATGGCAAAGACAATGTCCTTTATTATATTGTGGAAGGGGTTTTTTCTGCTTTTTATTTTTCTAAGTTCACGGGAGGCAGGAAGTGAAGTCTGTTCCCAAATTTCACTCCCAGTTGTTTTGCCCGGTGTCATTCGAAGTGCCAAAGATCACACTCCTTCTCTCCGGCTCTCGCTCTTTCTCTCTCTCCCCCCTTGCTCAGAACAGCAAAGCAAGCAGGAAGGGTGAGGACCAGGAAAATCTGAAATGATTTTCCCCTTGTTTTGTAATGAAACTTTAAAAAAAAAACCAAACCAAACAGAAAAAAAAAAAAGGACAAGACAAGAACATCAGTCAATCACGTACTTTGGGCCTCGGCCAAATCAAATTAACTCCTGGTCTGTTTGTTCCATTTGAAGACGATAACCAGGACTTTAATGCGCTCTGAGCTCTCCGTCATCATTGAGCCGAGATTTCCTTTTCTAGGACTGTTTTCTGCCCAGTCTTTCCACCGTAGTGGCTGTTTTGATTAGACCCTGCTGCTGCCATTTGTTTGGAAATCAAACCCCTAGTTACTAGCACTGGTCTAAACGTGTAATTTTTTTTTTTTTTCCAACTCTTGAGAAATTGTTGCACTTCAGAAATATTGTCGCAGTTGGGACACCAGGTAAAAATTTCCCATGAAACTTCCAAAAAATAATAATAATAATATATTAATAAAATATAATAATAATAATAACAACAATAATAATAATGATGCCCCTCCAAACAGCCTGATTAACACCTTTGTTCTTTTTTAAAGAACCTCAGCTGACTTATGCTGCCTGCTTTATGAGCTATGTAAATGAACTGTTGACAATTTGATCTATAGGATATATAACCCCTACCATGAGGTTGGCCTTGAATTTTGGAGGAGAAAGGAAAAGTTGTATTATAATGCTGCAGTTTCTGGTGGAGAACAGCTGATCTTGCTTTGAACCATGCTGGAGAGTCCTCGTCTGATTTATTCCCTTCATTTTGGGGTCGAGTTTTAGCACTCGGGGGAGCTAAGGGGATAAAGAAATAAAGAAAAACAAAACCCAACCCAGAATTAGCAGGGTTTCAAACAGAATTTGTTGTGTAGAATTACTAGCGAAATGTCCAGGTTTCTAAGTGACTCCATGCGTCGGGATGAGGTGCTCATGACCGGCAAAAATCTTCAACTTCTCCAAGAACAATTTCATTTTAGGGATGTGGTTTGCAGACATACGGCTGAGATTTATGAAGATTTCATATGAATACTACATCGTATTGACAGTAATTACTTTGTCGTGGTTATTGATTACAAACTAGCTGTGAAAACCAGCTTTTGGAAGCGTGGAATCTCTACTATTTCCTTTTGCAAGAGCAAGGCTTTCCTTCTAGCAATGTATAGTTCACTGTTTACCCCTAAATTTTTTTGTAATTTCGATTTGAATGCTATTCCCTTTGCTGCTTTGGCTTCTCAAAAGGGGGGTGGTGGTTCTTCGGCAGACGGTGATTCACCGGTAGGCGAGTGGACGCGTGTGTTCAGCAAGCGGTTTGGGGGATCCTGCTCATGGAAAAGCAACTGAGAAAGTCAGGGGGTGACATCCATTTCTCGGACCCCGGGCATGTCGGGCGACTCAGTGGCACTCGTATAGAGATGGGAACTGGGTTTGAATTCCTTTTGTAAACCTAACCGCTTCGGTGCTCAGTTATGGCAGCAATGTTGACATTTCTTAGCAATCCTTTTTGCTTTTCACTTTCTCATTTGGGGAAAGGATTTAATGAGAAACCTAATCAAACTGGCGGTACAGCTGAGTGCTTCGGGTGACGTACGCAATTGCCCTTCCTGCCTTTTTCCGAGATACCAGCTCAACTGCCGCTGGAACAGCGAAGCTCACCTGGAGCCAGGAACAGGGGGAATTCCCAAAGCGGTATCAAGGTAAGCAGGTGGGGGGGTGGCTTGTCACCACCTATGAATTAGTAGCAGTAACGGGAGCTCAAGGAAGGTCTAATTTCCTTGGCACCTTGGCCCTGGTTTGCAGCAATATTAAATAAGCGTCGCTCTGGCTCATCAACTCTCACTGCCGTGAGCCACAGCAGCTTGTTTGTTTGCAAAGAATGATACATTCTGATTTTGGTAAGTTACTGTACCTTGTTAGAAGCTGACTAAAAAGGGATTTCAACAAAAGCAAAGTTTTAATAGCCACCTTTGAAAGTAATTTCTACATTGCTGGACAAAACAAGAAGGAAGAAGAGGTGTTTTTTTTAAATCCATTTGTATTGCTAATATTTATTCCTCGGTTCTCTTGGACAAGTCTTACTCTAATGTGATGGGGGAAATGGATTTTTAAACTTTGCAGTGGCTTTTGGAGCATTAAGTCTGAATTAGTCTGCCAGTCTTCCTCTGATGAGTATTACGCTTTTTTTGATCTTCCACTGGAAATTAGAGATTTCCTGAATGAAGTGTAAATGCACATTTACATGTACATCAAAGTTAAAATCAAGGTATTTTCTTTTTCCTGCAATGCTGTTACGGATGCATTCATTAAAAAATAGTTCTGCCTTAATTTTGTGCTCAGGCTAAATAAGTTGATACAATTTACAAGGTCAGGCCGCTGTCGGAGAGAACCATGACAAGAGCTTTATTAGCACTGGGATTTACAGCTGCTTTCGGATATTGGGTAGCCCGGAGGTTTTGGTCAGAGCAAACATATCCAGAGGATTATTCCAGGGATACTCGGCACGGTGATCCAGATGCCGAAAAGCTACTTCAGGTATCGTTTACTCTGCACTCACCCCCTTCTACCTGTTTTTCTCCAGCCTCAGTGCTGGCGACTGTGTGAGCTGAACCCCTGACTTCCCATCACCTGCACTGCAGGATCCGAACCCGAGATATTCAGCATCCAGAAGGGACGCAAAAGCTACGATGCTCAGCCGAAGGTAAGTGCGCCAACTTGCTTGTTGGTAGTATCATAATCAGCAGTCACAGTACGGTTGAATGAAAGAGTCAGACACTAAAAACCCTTAAATTTGACATTTTATTTCATTGCAGAAGAAAATCCAACATAGGCCTCATTATGTTATGCATCTTTAATTATAAAAATAAGCAAAGAAAATAACTTGCATCTTTCTCATTACTATGATATGTTTCAAATAACCTTTATATGAACACACTGAGCTTTAAAAATGTAATTTAAACAATAAATAATGACATATACCAGATATGCTCACTGTTTATTCCAGTACTCAGCAAAAAAACAAAAACCCCAAACTCTCTCCCCCTTCTAAGTATCTTTAAATTATAAATACATAATGCAAATTTATAATGGCACAAAACATCTAAAGTGCAAACAAATCACAATGAGAATCATGCAAACATTTCTAGATAAGCCCCTCCCCGCCCCCAAGAGAAATCGTTTTGCAATGAAGGCAAGATTAAAAAAATAAAGCATTAGAGATTAAATAAAATGTGAAATAGCTGGACTTAATATTGAGAATCATTCCCCATCCCCAGGGGGATCTCTCTCACCAAATTCAAACCATCTAAAAATCAGGCATCCTTCCCAGTCGCTGGGAAGCGCCTCTCCCATCTCCCTGTCCCTCTCCCCTGATAAGAGAGAGCTTTAAATGACCAGCTTAGGCTAGATGGTAAAAGTTAGGCAAGGTGAACCCCAGGCCTTTTGATTTGATGGATGTGTGCTTGCGGCTTCCTTGCTACTTCAGCATAGGAAAAATAATAAAAAAAAAGTTGACGTATTAAAGCAGCTCAAAAATCTGGGGAGGTGGTTGAGGCTCTCTCCGACACGGGGCATCCCGGGGGTGAGCACCCACCAGCAGTGCCAGGGCGGAGAGGCAGAGCTTTGGTTTGCACAGGTGGTGTCTACCTGTGAGACCACAGCAACTCGAATCCCGGGGAATTATTTTCCCAGTCATCTTCCCACCCATACTCAGGGGACAACAAATTTCAATTCCTACTGGAAAAAGAAAGCAAATGATGACAACCCAAAGAGATAGGGTTTGGGGTAATCTAACCCTCCTCCCCGGCCCCCAATCAACTCTATAACCCTTCTTTGGGTTTTCATGGAAATGGATGCCCAAAGCAACGGAGAAGCCACGTGCCATGAGGAGCATCTCCATGGAAAATCGTGGCTGCTAGATGTCCTCAGTGAGCTCCGCTGGTGCGAGCCCACAGAGGCCTTGGGTACCCAAAACCAAAACGGGAGCTGCTGCGCTCAGCCCAGAGCTGGGCTCCGTAGCACCAGTGCAGCCATCCGGGCGGTTGGTTGGGCACTGCCTCGAGCCAGGTCAAGACTTTTCGTAACCAGTTCCCCAAATAGCGATACGCACTCGATGCACAAACCCCAGCAGACCTCCCTATTTAGCAATCCTCGTCTCCTAACGGTGCAGCGTGAGGTGTAACGCTGTAGGGCGGAGTCGCACACGCACAGTTCTGGGATCAGTTCCTAAGCTTAAGTCAAACTTTTAGGGTCAGGATATTCAAGGGGCCTTTGGTTTTCACCTTGCAAAACTTCTGTGTTGGACTCTATATACCTGACTGTGATTTAAGAACGAGCAATATTGCATCTTGCTTGCCCTGGACGGCACGATTCAGAGTATTAAAAAAAAAAAAAAAATAACAACCCTCTACCGTCAGCAACATTTTTTGCTGCTTACAATTTTATGACAGCACTTTTGGGCTACATTTAATGAAGACAGCAATATTAGAAATGCTGCCACTGCATCTGGTTTCAATATATTAGCAGCAAGTTATTGTTTAAAGGCTTTGTGGTTTAAAAAAAAAAAAGTTATATTGCTTTAGATTTTGAAAAGAAAAATAGATCCCTCCTTTATTAGCTCTCTAACTAGTTGAGCAAGAGTCATCCACTCTGCAGATGGACTCTAACGGGGTAGATTTGGAGCGTGGAACCGGCCTTGTTGATCGCATGCCACGATGTGGCTTTTTTTGGCTCGCCGAAGCCCGGCCAGACTACTGTGCAGAGAGCGGCGTTTGGGGGAGGCCCCGGCTACTGCTGCGGGACCGGCTGCTCCGCTCCTGTTCGCAGAGGCTGTGGAAGAGGTGGATGGGAGGAAAGGCAGGTCTGAGAGCCTTAATGCATGGGTCCTCTTAAAGGCAGGCACGCTGCTTTGCTTCTGAAGCTGACGAGAATTTAAGGATTTTCCCTGCCTTTCCCCAGAAATCAACTTTCTAAAGGAAGTTTTACCCTCCGGCGGCTATGAGATCCCAAAGCAGCTTTTTGTCAGCCATCTGGTAATTCTCCAAAGAGCTCTCCAGCAGCCCTGGTGCCTTGGGTATAACTACATCTCACAGCAGCTCTGTGGAGATAGGACTGGCCAGTCTGAACACTCCCCCCCCCCTCCCCCGTTTTAGCTGAGAAGAGAGCCTTGTTTCTGGCCCTGTGATTTCTGTCCTAAACATCTTCTCGCTTCCATTCTAAGAAGGCCACAGAGTAGAATGTGAACTCTTGAATATGACAGAGATACTGTTTCCAGGAAAAAAGAAAGAGCTAACTTACAAAACTAAGTTTATGCAATAAAGTTATTATATTCTGCTCCTTTTAAGCAGACTCTCGTGGAATTTATGTACAGTACATGACAGATTTTAAAACTATTTATACCACAGTTAGAGCAAGACCTTTAATACTCTAGTCTTAAGACAGGGTTTGTTTTTGTTAGATTTCTTTTAAAGCTTTTAGACAGTTAAATACAGTACATAGATGTTAGCTTTTAAATACAATGCAGGATTATGTAACCTTCTGACTAGCTTCAACCATAGACTGGCACCTCTTTTAATCATTTCCGTAGTACAAAATGTTCCTTTCCTGATTTGGTGTGTGTCGGGGAGGGGGAGTTTTAACTCATTTTGCACTGTGGTGCCAGGTCACGGTAACTAGAATCATCCACAGCTAGCGAGTTTGGTAAACCGACGGGTTAACGGAGCTGTATCGGAAGGATTAGGACTGTATGACACTAAGAGACCAGGAATATGACATTCATATTCGTCCATGGCCAGCACAGATTCATAACACGAATTCCATTGACATCTTTAGGATGTGCAATAGTTATTAGTGCATCTATCGTCGCCTACCAGCTTACTACAAGAGAGAACAAACTATTCTCCTCCGTGCCAAATCTTCAGACTTCAATGGTGTTAGCGCTACAGTACATTTCGAGTTTGGTGTCTGAAGGCCTGACTACTGTACGGTTATACTTAAGACTAAGATTGTTTGGGATATGTTTTTGTGGGGAAGAAAAGAGATGGAGACATTTTGACGGCGGGAAAGCTGAGACACTTAACACAGACCCATGCAAAAGTTTTGTTCGAGAGGAATAGAAAATATTAATGACTAAATCTAAAACCAGTTCCTAGTTGTTATTAAAACTAGCTACAGTACACTTGGTTTGGGTGCATTACTCTTCTAGAAGAGAGACTTCAGCTTTGGTAGTGCTTAGCATCCCTTACACACCCATTGTCGCTCCCCTGAGGCGTTACGCGCTTTCGGCGGAGCTGCGCTTCGCGTGGGCCGGGACGGACCCCTCACCTCGGAGGTTCCTGAAGTAGAGTTTTAGCTTCTGCGGCTCGGTGATACGTCTCCTGGCGAAGTCCGCGCGCGGGTGGCCTTGGGCGCAGTGATCTGTCTGCAGCAGGTGGAAGAGGCTTGCCATGTTGGGCCCGATCTTCTCCATCAAGCTGTCCTTGATGGTGCTGACAGTCTCTTCGTCACACTCCAATAAGCTTCTCACCAGCTTGTTGTAATACCTGCGTGACAGTTACCATCCGTTATCCCAAGGCATCTCCCAGCAAGACATAAGAAACAAGGTAAGAGCTGATCTCAAGCCAGGAGAGCAGTCCAAGTGACAAAACTATGAGAATCAGAACTTCAGGGTGTGTCTGAAACTGATGCACAACAGTGCACAATGTACATATTCTCACTGCATTCTCCAAATGCCCTGGACCTGGTGATGCTGTGCCCACGACATACGGAAGGAACGCAACCCAGCAAACTTCTAATGGGCTTGTCCTAAACGAGCAGCTGCTCCAGCTCTGAAAGGTAAGGCTATAAGCCCAAGCAATTTTGGCTTTACCTGGGTGGATCAGGAAGAAGGCGAGAGCAGGAGCTAAGACGACATAGTAATTGGCTTAAGTGTGTGTTTTACCCTCCGCTAAACAACCAGAGTTTCTAGAGCTTTAAGAAGAAAAAGAATCGCAGCTTTCTAATAGGCAGATACTGCCCATCATCAGGCAGGATAATGGACTAAACAGACCACTGGTCTGAGCCAGTACGACCCTTCTTATGAATGTATCCATCCCTCCGGCACCATTCCCTTTTGTTCCTCTGCCTTCCCCTCCCTGCACAGCCTTTAGCCAGGGACCAGAAGAGGGAGAAGCAAACTCAGTCCAAGTCAGAGCCTGACAGATGCGTGTATTCCCCGGGGACAGATCTTTAGGACATACAATCAGTTGTCACTTCCAACAAGCTGACCATGCATTAAATCACAAGTGAGGACCTTATGCTTTGCCCTGTTGCGTGCCTGCCTCCTCTACAGCCTGCTGCTGCATTTTCGCCTTCCAGCAGCCTTGAGCACGCGTTCCATGCTCAAGGAGGGAGCCAGGAAATTGTGCTGATCTGTTTCCCCAGCGCTGCTTGAGCCGAGCAGAGAACAGTGCTCAAAGGAACGATCCTCTGCGGGGCTAAGGCAGGATCAGCACAGCCCTGCATGCAAGCCTGGCTTGGGCAGGGAGACCAAAGCTGGCAAGTGGGACCTCGCTGTAAAAGGGACCATCTTCCTAGGGAGAGAAAGTTGGGAAAAGAGGAGCAGTCCCGTATCTGCTGGGCTACTTCTGCCTGAAAGGGGCAGGCGTCGGGGAACTTATTTTAAGCCTTTAAGGTCACGGTGACATTTTTCCACAGGAGCAGAAAAGAGAATAACCTGCAGGTGGAGGAGGGGAAGGAAAAGGGAAATGAGAGTTCACATTCAAACTCCTTTCCTAACTCTCAGCTCTGGCCTTTAGAGCAGCCAGTGGAGGTCAGGTGAGGTTAAAGTTTCTGCTGCACTTGAAGTACAAAAGGACCAGGCTTTGGCACGGTGGAGCACAGTGCGAGCACAGCTCGGCAGTGCTAATATTAAGGTCTGAAGCATGCACAGTAGTTGATGATGAATACATCTGTGCGAGCCATGCATCCAGCTTAAATCAGTCCCAGTCTAGCAGGGCAGGAGGACCAGATCCTACCCACCTTCCTCTGCTGCCCTGCGTACACCTCCTTCATACAAACACAGCTCGGTGGTTTCCAGAGCTGGGGCTGCAATCAAACAGCTCGCTAGTGCCTTTCAGGAGCTAGACTGCAAGCAAAGGCAACAAGGCTTTCCTCTCCCCCTGCTCCTGCCATGAGATTAAATCACAGGAAGATGCTATGACCTTTAACTACTTCCTCTCAGTGTCCCAGGCCAAGTGGCACATTCTTATTCTGTGGCTATGTTGGGACAGGGGCTGGGAAAGCAGGATGCTTTAGGAGACCTCAATGTAAACTATTAGCTGGGAAATCCTGCTGCTTTTGTTACTCAACATGTCATAATATCCTTTGGCTTCGACAAGGGTTGGCGGCTGTGGGGGAGGAGTTCCCTCCGTGCCGGGAGACAGCAGCTCCAGTTCAGGCTTGGTCCTCTGGAGAGGAATGTCCCCACCACGTATAACACCGCTGCTGCTATTGCTGCATCCTCCCTCGCTCGAGTGTCCACACGTCCCTCCTTCACCTCAATGCCCCTACAGTCCCGCCAAGGGCTGTTTAACTCTACAGCCCGTCGTATTGACCTGAACTGCTCTTTCAGCCTGTAAAACACCGAGGCCACAGCACTGCCTGCACCCCGTCCCAGCCCTCGGGGGAACGCTGAAGCAAAGCGCTTCCAAACGGGCTTGGGGGAAGAGGGGAAAGACACAATTATACACAAGTATAATTTTCGCCTTCCCACAAGTATAATTTTCTGGATATAATAACTACACTAGAGTTTTCTATAATAAATTTATGCTGGCCAGAGATGCAACATCTGTGTATCACTTGCATACCTGTCCTAGGATAGGTCTAGACGCTTAAGATGCTTCTAGGTCAAGTCAAACAGCCACCACAGAGGAGCTGTAGCAACCGCCACAGCCAGCCGACATGTTAAACTGCAGCTTGGTCTGTTTGCACTCAAATTCTAGAGCATATTTACTCAAACTGTTCAAAAAGATCCCTTTTATCCCAATCACAAGACTCAGCACTGATTGTTCCAGGATTTAGAGGGAGAAGTCCCTGTCCTTGCAGCGTGACTGCGCAGACTGCAGTAGCTCCCTGAAGCCTCTCTCTGTCCCTTGTCCTTGGAGGATGGGGACAGGGCAGTTCTGTGCTCAGATAAAGGCACCAGAAAGCAGCGTGACGTGCCCATTTCTGCAGCAGCTTTTGCTATCAAGAAGGAACAGCGGTGAAGACAACCCTAAAAGAGACCATTAAGAACACCAGGCTATCCCTAGAAATACGAACTATTGGGTCATGGCAGAGTAAGGTCATAGAGGAGCACGTTCGCTGGCTCCCTTTAAGCTTTCCTAGTTCTTCATATTGCCATGGTAAGTCAGAGGGCAAGGCCTCATTTGCAAGGTGCCATAAAAACCCAAGGAAAGGGATGGCTGCAGTCCGGAGAAGTGAACGAAGCTGCAAAAGGTTGAGAAGCTCCTACGTGCTCAGTATGCCAGAGATGCTACATTTAATCGACCTGGTTTGGTATTTAAAAAAGCTGTTTACCATTATACTGCATTCAGACTAAAAGAACTAACATTTAAACAAACTCCAGGCTTTGTAGTAATGTACGTCTAGCTAATTTTATGTTTCTCCCCTGGAGAAGTTTATAAGTGTACTTACCAAAAAGAGAATCAGAAGAATGCTGGTAAAACTTAACAAGAATTTGAAAAGGCAGAGAGCATTACTTAGGCTAAGCTATATTAGGACTTGTAAGAAGTCGGTCAACTTGGTTCCTCTCATTTCTTTCTCTGCGCTCCACATTTTTGCATTTGATGCATTTCAGCTGAGGAAAGCTCCACGTACCGGTTTGAGAACTGATTTGGAAGCTGGACGACCTCAGTGATGGCTTCGGGATTTCGTTTCGCAATGCCGCACATGTCCAGTTTGCTGTAGCACTCCTCTTGCACTTCGGAGATCATTCTTTGGAATGTGGAGCACCTCCGGATGGCAAGGAACACCTTGGACGTAACCCCATTTGCAATGCATTTCAAGCTTTCTTTCACAAAAGCTTTTCCCTGGAAAGAGAAGAAAAACCTTAAACTGCAACAGATTTCATAGAAAGGGATGTATTAACAGATACTCCGCTGCAGCTGGCTGCTATTAATTCCCCCTGCTGCAATTACAGACCTGCTGGAGGTCCCTTACCAAGTACGGCAGGGAATTGGACCCCAAACGCTCGCAATTATTGCATAGTTCAGTTGAGATGCACGCCGTCCAGCGAGAACAGCGAGCTCCTGCTCCCAAAAGATTTAGGCAATGGAAGTCTTTGCGCGAACAGCCCTCAAAGCGCCAGCACCAGAGATGGGCCAATTCTGCCTGCCGGGAGAGGGCCGGACCGCTCACTGCATACCAGGGATTTAACACATCTGGTTCACCAGACCTCAAGATGCTTTAAGAGCTTTTAAGTTTGTCCTTAGGAGCGAGAGCACAGGGAACAAGGGGGTGTGTGCGTTTTGGGAAGAAAGTACGAAGGAAAAGGGCCCTTGGCAGAGCCACAGTCCTCTGATATTATCCTATTTATTCTGCTGCGAGCAACTGCAGCTCCGGAGAGGCTGATCTGGCCCTGCATTCCCAGGCCTGAAGACTTCCAATTCAAATCCCAGCCCTGTGCCAGGTCACACAGTCAGAAGACTTACTTTGTTAGAAGAACGTTTATATTTCCTCCTGAAGAGGAAACTTAGCTCTCCGCCCCACAAAACACTCCTTGCCAAGTCCTCACACATAGCATACAGTATGTGGAAAATGTACGGTAGAAAATAGCCCTGAAGGATGCATTTGTAGCCAAAAACCAAAATCACGGTTCAGAGGAGCAGCTAAGCGGCAGGAAGGGCTGCAAGAAAGGAAGGGTTAAGCCTGCACAGACCCCATCTCCATGAGGACAGAGAAATTAAGGCATCCATTCAGCAAAAGCATTTAAGCACCTGCTTTAGTGCCGCAGGACTTGTAAAAGTACTTTATTGAATTGGGGCATGAAAACGGAGCTCTAACGGCGAGGTATTATTCTCATCCCCTTTATACTCGTACTGTACCTGAGTGTCAAATTTAGCAGCACTGTACAGGAAGGACTTGCAGATGTCGTACATGCCATCCGTGTCACACGTCGAGTTCTCCAGACAGGCGAAGGCCCCGCAACCCACCTGGAGGGCACTGTTCAGGCAGCGAACCACCTCGGCTGCAGAGAGAGGCACAGGCACAACATTACAGACGCACCTCTCCCCGATGCCCAACGCCGTAAAGTCCTTCTCCAGCGCAAAGGCGAGTCATGCTCAACCGCAGTCAAGCAGTAGCCTTATTGCTTTTCAGGACTGGAGGGAAGGGTAACAAAGAGAGGCCGAAGGCACTGCCAAAGGGAGTTATATGCCAAAGTCATGCAACAGATCACCAGCCAATCGAGGAACAGAAACGGCAACTACCAAAACCTTCAACGGGTTACATATAGATTAAAAGAGGGGCAACACCTGATAGTCTTTGGCTAGATGGAGACTTACGGGTCCGTCCCAACCTAATTCTGATTGCATGCGTTTACAGCTTTATTCAGAGTTCCTCTAAAGGAGGCAGAAGTTAACGAGGATGGGCCCATGAAGAGCACTGGGCGGTGAGGTCTTCTCCACGGTCTCAGACCGAGGGGAGGTCAGAGCAGCTTGGCAGCATCTGCCTCACAAACCTCCTTTGAAAATGAGACTGAAGTGATGGCGACCGCCAATAAGCCGGCATGAAATGCGCACTTATTGCGAGGAGGCGCTGGTTTTGCTAGCATTGGAGGTATTTGTGCTTTTCTAAAAAGCGTAAAGTATCTAGAAATAAGATTTTAGTTTGCGTGTCCTCCTACAAAGGACTTGAAGAACGAGCAGCTTGGTGCTAAATACTAACCTGGTACCCAGCAGTTTGCAAGCATAGCCAAGAGAGGTCATATTGCTGAAGATTTGCAAAGAGAAGGGACATTTGGACAGAGAAAGTTAAGGTAATGGAGCCGACCATGTATAATTAAAATCGTTGAGGCAGTAGTTAGTCTCAACAGGAGGGTATCCATGTCATCCCATCTTTTTTAGTGCAGATACTATGCATTTTAACAATGAATCAGCAGTATTGCCACATGATTGCCCTGAAATTAGTAGGGATTAACCTTTTTTGGTAAGCTGAACATCTGTCCCCTCATGCGTCTGTGCAAGGCATATTCATTACTTTTGCAGATCATGTTACGAGACATTCTTTCGGAAGAAATGCAAACCCAGTGTCTCCCATCAAGATCCTAGGTGTGGGAAAAGTGAGGATTTGCATTTAGTGGAAGAGAACACACCTTATTAAGAGCTAAGTTGTAGCCTGAAGACATATCTATATAACTAAGATCTTTACAGAAAAGAGGAGGAAAAAAAAATATTTTTTCAAAAAAATCACCCAATTAACCCCTCCTCATTCCCCGCTCTTGCTTACGTGCCTGAAGGGAGAAATATTTGGTAAGATCATCCTCTCGCCAGTTCATAACCTCACCATCGCACAAGTCATTCCCATAATTACGTTTCCACAGGTTCAAATTATAACTTTGCTTTCAGCAGACTTAGTATGCATTAAGCTTTTATTGTTTTAGGCACGGTGCAATAGTGAGACCCTATGTTTCTATAGCAACCAAATACAAAAGGAAATTGAGCAAACACCCTAGTATAATGCTGCAGAGCCTTGCAGATCTAAAATAAGACATCTGTTAATGAGCTCCAAATTAGAGACCTAATATCTTTTCAGTATACTAGAAGACAGATTTTTAATTTCCATTGTTCCAGACAATGTGTCCAACTTATCTAAGCATCTATAGTGCACAAAGTAGAGACATCCAGAGCTGACTTGCCAGCAATTTTTTTATCCATTGTAAAAGCAAGTTTGCTAAATGTCACAATCGTATTTTTATGGCACCATCTAACTGATAGCAATCAGTTTTTGAAAATAAATGCTAGCAGGGGACAGTTTCTAGGTTACCGCATTCTTCAAAGTCGCATATCTCTCTCCCCCTCTTTGAATAGACAGATGTTTGGCAGAACAATGGTTCAGACAAATTTCCACGGATTTTATCAACTTCCTAAAAAGCAAGGAATTTAACACCAAAGTATGATTGCAATGGGAGAAGAGATAAAGATACATGCAAGCAGGAGAAAAAAAAGTACACGGAACTCATTTAGTAGATGGGGAGGAGGAAAGAGAATGGATTGCATCCTGCAAGCAGCTCACACACCGGTTCCCTGACCCAGCTCCTGAAAGGAGATGATTTCTTCTCCAGCTATGCACCAATATCCTCCTGAATCAGACCCTTAAATTAATATTTGTTCCTACCAGCCATTAAGTTTATAAGCAAAAAAAAAAAAAAAAAAGGCAAAAAAAAAAAAGAAAAATCAGCAGTAGA
>JANZLQ010000052.1:16918900-16941574 GCA_026212715.1 Elanus axillaris
AAGGAGAAGTGAAAAGGTTACACATTTATCTTATTTCTTCGTCTCCCAGGACTTGTCTTTACTTTTCTCCTATTTCCTTAATGCAGGGGGAGAGAGGGAGAAAGAGAGAAAAAGGAAACAAAAAAGTTCTCCATGGAGAATTCAATTCAGCAGAATTACACTGCTCTTACGTCCGCTTCGAGGCTCTCTCCCACGCACAGCCTGTGGCTTCCAGCACAATATCTGCACAGCCCCAGCACTGTGTCAGCTTTGATAAGAGCCCCTGTGTAATCAGTGCAGTACCAGTTATCCGGCTACAATACTGTATGATTTCCTCTTGTGGCTTCTTCATTCCTGTTTATAATTAAAGAAGGACTTCTTGCCATGCCAAAGGCTATATAAAAATAAGTAATAAAGTGATGGCATTGATCCAAGAGCTTGCTGCTGCCTCTCTTATTCTTGCAACACAGTAATATCTAGCAGTGGTTAACAGCATTAAGGTTTTGGTGTTTCATTCAACTATTTGCATTTAGCAGTTATAGGAGGATGCAGCCAGCCTAGGTGAAGAAAAGGGCTGATGTGGTTTGGGATTACTGGATGTTTAGCCTTTATATTTAGAAAAAAAGTTGAATAATTTGCTGGGATTTCTTCACGGCATTGTGTTCACTCTGCTGCAATCAAATTGGCCTAAAGTCATAAGCAGGGCAGGTGGTTAGGAGCTCAACCCTGGAGCCAGAACTTGTTCCATCCATTAATTATTTGTGTTGGATAATTAGCACAAGCGCTATGGAAATCATGGCCCCATTGTGTAAATACATATGGTGCCCCCAAGAGCTTCAGATTTAAATAGACGGGAGAGACAATGGGCAAATTAGCCAGTGCTACACAACAGGTCATCGAGAGCCAGCGGTCCCACCCCGACTTCCCATTTTCCAGGACAAACTGTTCTCTTCATTAGCCCATGCAACTTCAAAGTGCTCCAAATCGCAGCCCCATGCTTAAAAATTCCTTATTTCCCTCCAAGTGCCTTCGGTCCATGTCCCTTAGTCAAAGGGACATAGGGATAAGGAGGAGATCTCCTGTGTCACTGTATTTCTTTTCCCTGCTCATGGAGAAGCTGTGTCATACAATCTCCTGCACAAACCAAACAATCTTGCTCTGTTGCATGTGGGAGAGAAATTCTCTTCCTAACCATGTACATTTGTGGGGCGTAACTATTGAGCAACATACTGTTATTTATTCTTTGTTCTTAAGTAACTTATGAAGGCTCTGTGAAATCAGCACAAGGCTGGGGACTGCAGACACCCAGGCAAGTCACTTCTCCACAGACACTGCAGGTGTTGCCATTTTACAAATGAGGGTCTAAGATGGAAGGACTCGAGTCATGCGGGATGTCTGCAGAAGAAAAGGGTCCCGGATTAGCTAGCTCTGTAACCACAAGACTATTTGATTGTATTCAGTGTCCTCTTGCTGGTAAGAGAACCAAGCTGAGAACAGACACAGCACAGGACTAATCCAAGCAGCACTGAAGAAGTAGTTAAAAACACAAGCGTTAAAAAGCCAGGGTGATTTCCTCACCTGTCTCCGATATGTTTTATCCGCTGACCTCACTGGTATGAACTCACTTAGGGAGTTGCAAAGGTTCCCAAACAAAGGCTCCTACCCATTCCGGATTACACATGAAAAACATTGCTCCCTGTCACTCTGAGTCACTCCTCAGCTGCTGAGCCAAGCCTAACCAAACCCAACCAGCCCAACAGCTTGGGGAGGGGGCTCCCTGCCTTTGAAGTCTTTGGCTAGAAACAGTCTTACCCTTTCTTACACCTGAGAAAACATTCTGCAAAGAACCTCCTTTCCTTTTGCTTTGATGCTGTCTTTCACACTCTCTTTTCTTCTTTCACTTCATCTGCTTTCCTTAATGAGAATGTAAATAAGGTACTGCTGTGTAACTCTGAGGATCTCAAAATACTTAATGAAGACAGATCAATTAAACATACAGTCCTGGATGAGATAGAGAAGCACTGAAGTGCTTCTTGGAGCCATCTTCTTTTGCTCTGAATTAGAGACGTTTCTCATGTGCTGTAGGCATTATGTGGGTTACGGAGAGCCCTCAAATGTGACAAATCTCAGCCATACCTTAGTGCCCTCGTCTCATGAAGTGTCACTTTATTTGAGCAACTTATCTAGAACTTGGGGTGTGCAACACACCCAGAAAATTTTCGCATTCCTTTGCAAGTGTTTCCTATGATCACCACAAAAAAGGTACTTTCTAGGTACATTCCCTTTTTAAAAGGAAGTACCGTCATCCAGGGTGAACAGCAGACAGAAAGGACTGGATGAAACTGGTAACAGTTTGGATCATGCCTTTAGGATGGCTCTTATTTTATTACCATTATTATCCCTCTACTCCTGTGTTTAGGAGGCTCTGGAGTATCAGGCTGCTTAGAAAAGTTTCCATCATTAGGCCTGATTTTCTACTCATTTAGGAAGACACAGTGCTGAAATTGTTGGAGCTACACTTCTGCAAATCCTTCTGGAAATGCAATTTGAAGCCCATGGTGGTCAAGGCCTCATCCACTGAAGCCCACTGACTTCAGCTGGCCCTGCATTAGACCAGAGGTGTGATGAGAATCTGCCCTGGCTTTCCCTTAAAGGAAGCCCCATATGGCAACTTGTTTCCTCTCCTTGATTCATCCTGATGCTCATGCGCATTAAAGCGCTCAGCACCGCACCAGTCAACCCTGTCCTCCTTAGTGCGGTGCTGGAAATAGGGGCCGTTCTCTGTCGCTGGCAGACCCTGTGGGGAAGCTGTCAGTACAGGCTGTTTCCAATTTCTGCACTTTGAGCAAGACTTTCTACTCCAGTGTATCCAGCTTGGGTTGAGCAGATAGATGTTAGCCACAGAGCCTCCTTTTTGTGGTTTCCCAAATGCTTTGGTTTAAGACTCCTTTTCCTCCTTCCCCCCCACCATGGATGCAGTTTTATTCTGGAGATATGGAAATCTGCAGTGCAAGCTTGTTAAAATACCAGATGGTTTTTGGTGGTGATGGTGGTAGAGCAGAACAGATACTTACAGGCTTGACTGAAGTTTTCCCAACTAAAGCCTGCCACAAATATGCAGTTGCCTTCCTGTGAGAGCGATCTAAACAAGACTGGACGTGTGGATCCGGCCACTGAACATCCTGAACAAACAGAGGGCTTATTCACTGGTCAGTCACAAGCAGAAGTTACATACTTGGTTGCCCACTTCTCATTTGTGTTTACTCTCCACTACTCTCCCAGCCATAGGGCAGGTGATGGCCAGATCCAAACTTCACTGAAATCAAGAAGAATCGTTCCCCAGATTTCACTGGCCTTTGGGTTAGGACACAGTGGTTTTTCAGCCAGCTATTTTATTCTGTTTCCCACGTTAACCTTAAGAATCCAGCACATCCTTGAAAGAGATTGTTTTAATGAAAACAACAACCCAAAGCTCCAGGTAGGATTAGTCTGTCATGTGGATTTACAGACATGCCAGGCTTTAGCCATATCTATCCTCACATCACCCAGACTAAGGCTATGAAGCCCTGCTGCCTGGAATTGCCTCCAAGACAGGCTTGAGGTCGTACTTGCTCCCTAGCTTCATTGCTTACCTGGTGCTCACCTTCAGATTTGATTCCGGGGTGGCTCAGCTGCTACTCCTGAGTGGAAAAGCCCCAGCAACACCTTTGCAAAGGTCCCCAAATTCTACTTGTGGTTATGAGTAGTTGGAGAGAGCATTGTCACATCATGTCCTCCTGCAGGTATGCTCAGTTTAGCTCCTCCTAAACAGAAAATGGACACATAGAGACAGAGTTACAGCAAGACAAACTGCCAGCAAAGACAGACTCCTGAGCTTCCTACTGCCACTAAAATTTAGACATAATCAGACAGTCTTGGCAGACAAAGTAGGAGTCCAATGACATATTGTTGTTTGCAACGAGGAGTAGCAATACTGTAGAACTGTAAGAGCATTTCTAACAAGGCAAGCTCTGCAAGGCAACATGATGAAAGCCGTGTCAGGTGAAGCTACAGTCTGCCCTTAGGCATTTTGACTAATGCAAAGGTGAAGACATGTACTTGTCTTTTTGACCCGGTTCCTTTTAAGTCCCATCCAGCTGTGCAGATAAAGGTGATTTATGGAACGTTTCATTACTAATATCACTTATCTCATATTCCAAGAGATCATACTTTGTTATCTTAAGCCTTTTTTTCATGTCTGATCACTGTATCTTTCAAACAGAAGAACTAATGAAGAGGTTGAGGCTGATGGGTATGTGCAGCGGGTACCGGCTGACTCAGGGAAGTATAGAAAAAGCAGTAATACCAGAGCACAGGCTGCAATTTTATATTTGATTCAAAGAGGGACGTATCTTATTAAAAAATCAGAAATTGCCTGAAACAAGAAGAGCAAAAGGGTTTGTCACCACTTGCACTGCTTAGTAACGCGACTTCGGAAAGATTAGAGGCTTGATTCTCTTTATCATGAAATGCCTTCCATGTACCTCTGGTTTCAACAACTATGTTTTCAGTGATGATGAAACCAAGTGTTACTGACCAGAGGAAAACAGAGTGATGATGGAGCAGGACTATCTATTCTGGGTCTTGTGCAAGTATGAATAAAATCTGAACATCTGCTACATTAACCCTGACCACTATGTAGGCATTTTAAATGAGACAGACATCACATCTTGGTCTAGCACTACCATACGTATGATAAACTGGGAGTAGGATGAAAGACGTAAGACAAATCTGACTCTTCAACCAAGTGAGGTGGGCCAGAAAGGCCCTTTTAATTCTTTTGTATTAAACATGAGGCAAAGTGCCACATATATCACACTGACAGAAATTAATTACAGCTTCCTCCAGCATGATAATAAAAAAATCTAAATCACAACAAGGTCCCATCTTACAAAGCGACTTTATGTTTCACGTGTGATGTTACAAATTACTTCAAGGGATGGTATGTCAAAGTGGTAATTAATTTGATGAGTTTAAATTATATTCTATAGAGGAAGGAACCATGTTCTTACATATCAGAATTTTTTATATACTATCTCCTATGGGAAAAGCCTCATATAAAAAGAAACCTATTTGTGTCTGGCTTTTATTATTTATTGAACAATGCTCCATTGATTCACAGATCCTCTCCAGACAGCTCATAAACAAGGCCTGTAGTGCAAAGTTTAGACAAGGACAAAGATTTCTGAACTCTGAAGCATTACTCTGTGATTACCCACACCAGAAGGAATGGACAGAGCTGGAGTTTGTCAGAGAGAAATGCAAGAAATGCAAAGATACTTTGCTGAAAGAAGAAGCCAGATTTCTATGAAAACTGGAGGTCCATGGCTTTTTCTCTCTGTAGTGTGCTTTTGGGTACACTTGTTCCAGAAGTGTTTCTACTGAACTCATTAACTACTAGTTGTTCCAAAACTTCTTGCCCCAAGGAACACCCAGCAGATTTATTTTGGGCAAGCACACATTTTTCTCAGGCCTTTGATTGAAAGCTCTACCTACTTAAAATGCATAATAACAAGGAGGCTTTCACGCAGTTTGGGATTTACTAGTTTATATAAGAAAGGCCATGGTCAGAGGAATAGGCTACCTAGGCCACTATCCCATTTCACTGTGGCCTATGGTGCTACAGAAAGTTTAAAATGGTGTTTCTGCCACAGCGTCTCCCCAGCAGTTCAAATGAAAGCAAAGTGTGAACATGACAAAGTCAATGTCATCAAAGGCATCTTAAAATCAGGCCCCCAGTTCCCTGGGTGCGTGATGGGGCTGGCTGTACCTCCCTTTCTCAAAGGGGCCTTAAGAAGATAACTGTCCCAAACTGGTGCTCATATCTGGGCTTCCCACAAGACACCATATATGATCTCTTAAATTGGCTCAGTTGTCTGGAAGCCAGTCCAGCTCCTAAAACCAATGGAACAACTTTAGTGGCAGTCACATCTCCTTATATCCAGCTGTTAAATCATTCAAAGGCAGCTAAAGCTACATTCAATTCTCTCCCATTACCGTCACTTCCCACGTAAGCAACTGCTGAAGCTCTCTCTCTTTCCAGTGAAAGGAGAGGTGGGGTCCGTGGGATCATGTTCTCAGCAGAGAATCTCAGTATTAAAACATCATCCACCCTATGAAAAGGGTTGAGAACCCCTTGGCCTCTGTGAACCCTGAAGGAGCATTTCCAGTGCTGTCAGAGGGGCTCCCTCTGTTATTGCAGGCAGCCCTATCCTACCCTGGCTCTCGTTCTTGTTGATGATTGTCATTTCTAATCTTTTGGCAACACACACGGTCAAGAAAAAAAAAACAAAACCAAAACAACAAAAAAAGTTCCTCTGAGTTGGCTGCATCTCAGCTTCCTGGCTTGAGGGATGAACTGCTCTGCCCCAGATCCAGCTCTTCTTAATATCCAAAATATGCTGCAAGAAAGGTCATTGGAAGGGAGGGGGCTAATTCAAGGCACAATTGTATCGCACTTAAAAAAACCTGAGCCTGAGGAACCTATTTTCCACCTGATGACTAGTGCCCTGAGTTTGTGCAAGTACTCCAGCCCCACTGAGGATTCAATACAGAGACCTCATAAGCTTAATGACATATTATTTACATGTCACAACTAAGACTTAATATTCCAATTTTTCCTATGCCACTGACATGTTCTGCCTTGCTTCCTTATTCCAGCCTGGGTATTTCACCCTCTGGTGTCACCTAGACACATTCTCAGCTGGCATGAACGAACACAGACCCGTTGACTCTCATGACGTTACCCACCACGAGACCCTGGCTGACAAACACGGCTTGTTAAAATGGACGCTCCTGCCTGACGGGACATAAGGCGCACAGGGACTGAAAGGAATTTGGTTTAATTACTTTGTTGCATAAGTTTCCTACTTCTGCTCTGGGCTTCTAATTAGAAGCAAATTCCCTTTGAAATCTCAGTAGTTTCTGTGAAATCCAGAAGGTCATTCCTTTATATGACACTGAGAAGTCTGGTGTCAGCTTCATTTTCAGAGCAGCCAATGTTATACCCTCACATGTTGGGCTACGAACGATACACTTAGAATCAGCAGGAACTTCATGCCCCAACAAATCCAGAAGAGGCTTTTGTAAAGCCTTCAGGGCCAAAGATTTCTTTCATATCAAGTAATAATGGCAATATGTGTTGATATTTGAACCCAGAGCATCTATCTCACTTCCTTTCAAATGCAAAATGGAGTGTGGTCATATCTATAATTGATGCAATTATAAAAACTTCCTAGTTATCCAGTCTTTTAGCATTATTGTGCCTCCCTTTGGAAATGGTTTCAGTTACATTTCCATCACTGGATTCAGAATATTCTGGTTTCTCAGCTAAAAACTGTAATACTGAATCCTACCAGAGTCTCTAGAATTCACATTAGCATCTGGGTTGTGTTTGGGTTTTGGCTTTCCCTTAATAGAATAGCAAATAGCAGCTGGAAGGAGAATGAAAATCATTGGGATTCAACTCTTGCTTCAAGACAATGAAGTTACATAATAGAATAGGAGGAACCTGTGTGATTTAGCAGGCAAGTTAAGAGAAGTAGAAAATCAGTTTAAGTGCTAAAAACTATGCAGAAGGCCAGAGGCAGATACAATAAAAATAGCAGCGTATGTGGTGTCATGCCTTTGGGTCCACTTGCTGACTTAGCTCCATGGATGTACATCAGCCAAAGATCTCACCCGTCATTGCTGATTCGTTGTTGTTAATTAAAGCTGAGACACATCCCTCATTTTTCCGACTTGTGCCATCTGACATGGTACTGTCTCTGGGCCCCTCTTCCCCCACACCGAGGACAGTCTCTCCCTGTCTTTCCTGTCCCATTCAGATATGGAGAGAGCCCCAGGAAAGGAATCAACACCGAGGGGAAGAGGAGGGAGAAATTTCCCTGCTGTAGCAAGAAGATATTTTCTAGCTTGGGAAACACTGTCCTTTCTGGAGAAAACTTTATCCCTAGGAGGACCATCTTCCATTATGTGGTATTAAAATTGGAGGGGGTTTTATGCTTCAACAACATAAATACCTAGGATGTAAGTAGAATGGGTATATGTTTTCTATTCTCACATCTGTTTATTTATCTTTGTAGCAAACAACTTCCACTGAGACTGGAAACTGAGCGTTTGGGTTTTTTTAAGATTTCCTTTCAAAAGGCAAAAAAAGGAGATCACAGAACCCAAATATTTAAGAGGCACACTTAGTTGCACTCCTCTAAAATTCAAGAAGGAGAACCATGTCCCCATAGTTCAAACAGACAGTTAGCACACTGCATTTCTGAGTTAAAACACCAATACTGGGAAAACAGTATGGTCCTAGCAGCTCTTAATGAATGCAAGGTCCAAAAAACTGTCTAACAGCCTTCCCTGGACCACAGTCTGAGGAGGGACATGAGGATTCCTGCAGCAGAACAAGTTGCATTGTCACCATGCAGGGAAATGTAAGTCTTTAATTTGGGGGATCTGGCATATGGCAGTTACTGTAGGTAACCTAATCTGTTAACCATATGCTTGGGAATAGTTCCTGGGAGAGTATTCGGAGCCTGTATGTAGGTATGAATGAGCGCATGTGGTCTTTGACTCCCCATCCAGAGATGATTATGACACCTCCAGACAGAAATATTTCTGTCCCAACAAAGAGAATCTGCCATCTACCAGCTCCTGTTTTCTGTTCCTCTTCTAAGCATTTGTTGCTGTCTTTGTGGAGTTTAAATCAAAAAGTTTATATTTGCCCAGCTACTTTGATGCCCAGAGGTGTAATCCTGCTTGGCGTGGTACCTCTGGCTAAGTTCCAGTTCCACTAGGTGAAATATCTATTTCTGCAGGGAGCTTAAATGAATCATTTAAAGCTACAAGAAAAGGAGTTAATTAGGACATACAGGGCTTGTGTTGACTAGCTGGTTTTAATCCTTTCAATGTAGAAAGGATAATATGTAATAGGATTTTTTCATTTAGTTTTTTAAAGCTTTGAAAACTGTTAGAATAGTGATGCTATTAATGCCGTTCCACAGTCCAAAAAAATGTCATCTCCATTTCGACTGCTAAAATAAAACAATGTGCTGCTGAAATGAAGCTATATTTAGGGGCATAATCTGTTATAAGGACTTAAGCTAACATCTAACAAGGGAGTCTGGGAAGGAAATTCCCTCAAGGTAGGTTATTTCAGAGCTGCTCACTGCAGAACACACTTTCTTTCAAAGCAGCTGGTACCAGCCATTACAGGAGAGAGCTCAAGAGAGCAATTGGACTACTGAACCAGTGTGGCCCTTTCTCTGTTCTATTTATACATTTATCTGCCTTGGCAGACCTTGAGAGACTGAAGGACTTTGCTCATGTGCATCACACTGTAAGATGAAGGGTTGTTTAGCTCGGACGTGAATCTGCTCCATGACTTGAGCGTGCCTAGCGCTTGTTATCAAGCCTCTATCATGCTAAATGTCCTGCAATAACTAAACTTTCCATGGAAGGCTTCTGTGACTGAACCTTTCTCATGCACTGAACCCAGTGCCCTCCCTAAAAGAGTGGCTTTTATGGGCGCTGCTCCTTTCACCTTCAGGACTGTGTATGTGGAGATATAGCAAGTTAAGAATTTCCTTATTGCATATTAATGCCCTTTAATGTGCTTTGAACCTTTTCATTTTAATTACATTAGTTGCCATTCTATTTAAAGTTCCTACAATCTGGTTACTCTTATTCAAATCAGGTTTCCGATTCTCCACACTTAGCTGCTGTTTTTCCGCTTTGCTAAATGCGGAGCTCTTTTTCCTGCGACCTTAAAATCAGCATTAGCACCTTGCAAAGGACAAATAGGAAAAGAAGACCCCCCCTTCTTTGCAAGCATAGGACCTGGTATTATTCCCACTCAAGCTAAGCAGGTGAGCAAAAGATTTTTCCCTCATGCATTTTTTATTTTTCATTTTCCTGCTATACAGTCACTTTTCTGGATGGGTGAAGTGGAGGTAAGGAGAAGTCAAAAAAGCTGGTGGGAGCTAGCACAGTCATCTATCCTTGCCTCAGTTTCCCAGCGGCAGGACCTGAGACTACAGATCACTGGAGTTTTATCCTGCTGCTCTAACTGTGACACTGTATTGGACTTGGTAGAAGAAAATGCAATTAAGAAGGATCAGCTGCAATTAAGCAGGATCAAAATAGTTCCCCTCCCATTTAAACAAGCAAATTAAGGACAAATTTTTTGCATGTGCCCATTTATCAGCTGTTTCTATGGTAACACTTGTTTTTCTTAATACTGTGTCTCATTTGTATCATGGTAACACCCTGTAATCCTGGTCCCATTGTCCTGGGTTCAGTGGAAATGTGTATAAAAAAGACTCCTTTCCTCTAAAGATCTTACTGCCTACTTACAGACTTTCACACTGGTTAACTTAAACTGATACAAATTCACAATGGCCACTTTTATTTCGGTTGCAGTGGCTTCTCCCAGCATAGGCTAAATATTCTCCTCCCTGGCTTGAACCGAACTGAAACAAATCTGATTGAAGTTAAGAATCAATGTTTACTCAGCAATTTGCAACCCTTTAACTAAACTAGTTTGAAATCACGACTTCAATAAACCACTTAAACTCCCTTGAGTGGACTGAGGCTATTCCTCACTGTCAGAAACTTTGTGGGGTTTTGTATTGAAATGCCTCTTTCAGTGTTCAATTCCAGCAGCCATAACACCCTGTTGTTTTCACCTGGAGGCAGGTAAAAAATATCTGCCATTGCAGGGCTACACCATCCTATCTGATCTACACATTTTCGTAACATCCAAGTTACCATTTTCTGCTTTTTGTTACAAACCCTGCCTTTGTTGCAGGCTGTCGGGGCTGCTTTGTGGTGTGTGATGAAGCACCTGGAGCCACTGCGGAGCCTTCTCCACCAGGAGCTGTCACATGGCTGCGTACAGGCTCGGCGTCGCCGTGTCTTTCTGTAAGACTGACTCTCATGGTTGATCTTGTCTAATCACCACGAAGTGAAAACTACCTGTCCCCTAAAAAACCAGGATTTTGCGTGGAGGAAAGTCTCTGCTGAACAAATATGCTTGTTTCTCTTTCACAGGCAAAAGGATCTCAAAGCACCTCGGCAGAACTCTTGCAAAGCTGCGGTGTCAATTCTTTGGAAATGCGGGTCCTATTGATTTTCCCATCCAGCCCGTAAGTCAAAGCAGCAACCATGACCACCAGGAACGACCTTCCCTGCAAATCTCTCAGGCTCTTAGAAACACACACGGATACCTGGGTATGTCCTAAGGACACATCTCATTAATGCTTAAAGGTGCCTAATCTGTTATACACTTCCTGAAGATTAACGGAGGATTGAAGGCCCATGTACATTGATGTTTCCTGTTAGCATCTCTCAGTGAAATTAATATCACAACAAAGATTACATGGATGCTTTCAAATGACAATTAATTATATCTAGAGGCCAGAAATAGCTATGTGCTATTTCTACCGTAGGCTGCCTTTGATCTGCTCTAGTGAATGCATAAGTCTGAGGAGTCTCTGACAAGCAACCTGAGTCTACAAACTTTTTTTCATGCGAGGGGTTGAGCATCAACTAGCAAAGTCCAGAGAGCAGTTCTGCAGCCTAAGACTGCCTGCATGGGTAAAGATTTGCAGAATCAGGCCCTCCGTGGCCTCTGCTCCCTGCTTAATTTGCTGTTATTTGTTTAGCTCCTGTGCAACAGAGGGTTTCCTTAGCAACTGCTGTATCCTTTTACAAGTCATTGTTAATGACACACATTGACGTCGGCTGTGTACGAGGATGCTAAAAAGGATGGCACCCAATAAAAAATAACCTTTGTGATTACCCAGTTTCCTTAAGTAAACACCACTATTATCCATCAGGAACTTGCTAGAGGGACTTCTCTTTTGAACAATAATGTATGCTGCCTTTAGCATTACTAACGGGAGCCTTTTTTAAAGCTTGCAAAGGTCAATAGGAAAATCTCTTGTCCTTTTCTCTTTGTGCCTAATGCCAACACTTACTGGCATACGTCTGGCCAGGAGAGAGGCAATTGCTCTCTAGACTGTCTTGCTTCTAAAGACTGAGATCCAATTTCCTGCACAGAGAAAATATCACTTTGTTGTTAAGTGATGGGAGGTGGCGGAGATCTGGGCCCCGTTCTCAGCTTTCCTCACACGCTTCCTGCCTGATGGTCTGCAAATCAGTCAGGTTCAGATTCCCCAAAATGGGGACAGTGGCTGCTCCTTGTTACAAAGCAAGTAAAACCGGTAGTTTGTTTCTCCTGCAGGTTCTCTGCACTGAAGAAGCTGCAGAGAAGACATCAGGTGCAGAATAAAGCTCCCCAACAGGGTGAAAAACGTAAGTTTTCTTCACTGGCAGTGTTCTCCATCCAACTCCATATGACATCTGGTACTGAAGAGAGAATGGGACATGATTAACTAATTTTATTACTGAGTTCATTAATTTTTTTCTGAAGATGTTGGCCAGAGGCAAAGGAAAAGATGGCACAGAGCCATTGTCCAACATGGTATTAATAGGAGCTTGTGCATGTAGCTGATTTCTCTTGGAGAAGTGGGTAGAGTAGTCTATGTTGAGTTCATACTGCCAGTACTAAACTCTTACTGGTACCGGAGCGAGCTAGTTTAAAGCTTGCCTGTATCTGTTTTATTCATCTAGAATGCTGACATGCCCTGAAATGGAATTTGGAGGTTTTCCCATGGAAAATTATGACTTTGCATCGAAACCTGATTATTTTCCAGTTTGTGATTATTATTTTTTGACAAAAGGTTGACGCTATTTGTTTGCAGATAAAACTGGATTTGCTGTTTTCTGGTGAAAACATGAGAAAACTGAGGCAAACATGCTTTCCGTGAATGTTTTCAATTTAGTTTGAAAACTCAAGTTTATACAAGAAAATGAGAGAAGAAAGTTTCAAAAGAATTTTCTACCAGTCCCAAAGCCTAGACTTCTCTGGTTTAGCACATTACATGGGTGGGGTACAGATGGATTTGAAACCAGATCCAGGTTGGGAGACCAGGCTTGCCTCTCTTTTCACTTTCCCCTCAACACCTAGGGGTTCACAGATATGGGGTTTGATTCAGGCTTACCTCAGCAGGAGTTTCATCCACAGGCTAATTACATGCAATATCCTCTTGCTTTTCTCTCCAAATTCAACAGAATTTTGGATTCAGTACGAAGGAGGTTTTAGTTGTTATCTCAATACATTCTTGATAAGCTGCACACTAATAATACCCGGCTTGGATACATAAGGAAGGTAATCAAGAGACAGACTCTAACTTACCCGAGCTGAGAATCTCACCAGCAACCCTGGTGATTAATGGCTGAAACCCAGTTCAAAACCAGCAGCATTTGTCTTAATTTCAAGTTCTTGAATACCAAACGATGCTAAAACTGGAGGAGGACAACGACTATAACCTCAAAGTGAGAACAGCGTTCTTGAACAAAATTTGCTATTGCAATCGGTTTTTATCTTGGGCTGCAATTATTTTCAAATGAGTGGTAACTACTAACACCGCAAGGACCAATATTCCCTTCTACTTCTTAACTGCTCAGTGTATAGGTTTTGCATTTTCAATTATTTTTTTGGAAGTGACCAAAAAATTCATAAAGAATAAAATAGTTTTTACTGGCTTGGAAAAACTTGCACGAGACAAATAACTTCTTGTGTTTAGGCAGCTCCTTTCTGCTATCACAGTGCAAATTGCCTAAAGCTGGTGGGACCTAGTACTGCACAAATGCTGCACACTATCCATCAAGCAAGTACAGGTGAAATGGCCCAGAAACAAGCATTCCTCTGGCTATCCATGGGTACTCTGATCCCTACAAGGAGATTTTGAGGGGCTAGGATAGAAGGTAAGTTGGTCTGGATAGGCTGGTCTACTCTTGAACTGCAGGTAAAGATTCCTTTCAAATGCATCTGAAGAAATGCAGGAAAGCCTAGAATTGAGAGGCAGGAAAAGCCTGGAATTAATCCATTATTTACTTTTCTTTTTTTTGTTGTTGTTGTTGTTTTCCCTCTTTTTTGCTTGCCCCCACAGAGAAGAGACCTAAGTTCTACTTGCAGTTTTGCTTCATGACGTTGGATATGGCCTTTCACTGCTCTCTGTCTTCGTTTCCCATGTATAAAGCGGGGATATTCATAGAAGCAGAGTCAGAAGGGAACTCCAGGTCAATATCCAGTACCCTCTTCCAAGATGGGAACAGTTTTGTCCATGTCATTTCCAAAAGCAGTTTTTGTTCGGCCTGTTTATAAAGCCTGCTTGGGCTAGAAATTGCTCTTGAAAAGCAATAAATTCTTTACAAAGTTATGTGAAGTTTTAGCTCTTTTGAAAACTTTGTTTCTTTATTGCTAGGATGTTTTTCCTAGTATTTAACCTGAGTCACTCTTGCTGCAGCATAAGCCTGCCCCTTCTCACTTTGTGCACTGTGGCCCTGAAAAACAAAGGTCTATGGCAGCGATTTAAAGACTTTCAGTGCAACATCAAACACTTTGAAAAGTACTTGTAGGAAGCAGTGTCTACGATCCAGGTATTATCATTACTGTGATTATTTTTTTACCAAAAGGCAGCTTTCCATACAAATATTCAACGTGCCTAATCTAAGGGATTTGAGTGCACAGCTCCCAGAACTGGAAAACAAACCCCAGGATGTGATTAGAGACTGATGGCATCTCTATGACCACAAACTTAATTGAACATTTAGTTCTCACTGTGGAGCAAAGCTTCCCATGATGATGAATTCTGATTTCTTCTACCTTACAGCACAAGTGCAATTTTTGAGCAGGTAGGTTAGTGCCTTGTCGTTAACCTCTGGCAGGAAATAGGCCGTCAGGCTTATGAACACTAAGTGGGGACAATTTCTACTCTAATTATAAGGCAGCAGTTTTCATGAGTACTAATGACTCTGTACCGTGTGAAGCAATGGGGAAGCAGGTTCTTTTGGAGGTAAGTCACTGGTAAAGCTTCTGTGAGTTACTCCTCAGTATGATATGAAAGAGGACTACATCGTCGTGCTCTAAATCCCTAGATGTTCAGATCTCTTACCCATGGATTTAAAAGCAAACACTTTTCATTGTCTAGAATTTATAAGGAAATAAAAAACAGGGTGCTCTTCAGGCCAAATATATAAATAAGCACATAAACTTGATAGTAACCAAGCTTAGCAGCTGAGTATCTCATGAAAATCCTGCTCGTGGTTTTCTAAGTCCTGCATTAGCTATTAGTGACCATATTCCATAAAACATATACAGCAGTGAAAATGTATTAGCTTGGGCTAATCAGCCCAAGCAATCTTGCCCCTCTCTCGCTACGGGGGAGTCTACGAGAAATGTCTTTGGATTATTAGAGAAGACCTTTAAAAGGATGTATAAAAAGGCTATGAGAAAATTCACTGTTTAGTTGTAATAATAAACACAACTTTAGGGAAGGGGCAGTAGTCATAAAAATGTTTAGCCAAAATAATGATTGACAATGTGTGTGCGCAGGGGGCAAGTAGGGCTAAACATCCATTACAGTATTTGTTATTTGGAGAGATGTTAGCTGGAACGGTTTCAGACTGAAATATCTGAAAAAGCAAGATTCTTTCTAGGCAGGATGTTTATAACAACTCCAAGCCTGACGGTTGTGTCCACTGTCCATCCCTACATCTGTATACACTCATGCTTTGTTTTCTCTCGCCACCACTGCGTCACCCTCCCGGTCCCTTGCTGCGTCATCCCCTTATTCTTTTTCCTCCCTTTCTTAACCAGTCTCTACTTAAAAGCCTTTCTCATTGCACACAGCTAGATTGTCCCTCAACTCCCAGGCACGGCAATTTGTTGGCATGTCCGATAAACCAAGCACTGCAGCCCTGCGCCATTTAGACCTGCCCCCGTACCTGGCAGTCTCTCTCTGCTCCTCTTTCTTTCCTGCTCCTTTTTTGGCTCTTCCATTACTGTACTCCTCTTTGATCTCTCTCCACCTCCCCCACTATTTTCTACCCACTCCAGGTTTTCACTCTCCTCTTCTCAGACTTGTTGCACATTTGCTCCATGCCGCAGATACTGCCTGTTTCAGCATCTGCACTCTCCTTCACCTCAGCCCTTTTACCCCTCTGCCTCCTGTTTCATGACTAGATATGAAAACACTGGTGCCTGGTATCCAAAACAGATCAATAAGAAGAGACAGAAATCCCACTCAAGTAGACTAACCCGAATGGACTTCCCAGCTGACTGCTGAGAAAGTGCATCTGAGCTGTTGACTCAGCCCCCACCCCCGCCTCGCTTTTTCCTGGGGGCCTGGGAGCCGGCGCGGGGGGGACGCTGGCCCAGAGCCATGCCAGCAACTTGTTCGAATTAAAGTCTCATGCATTTACTTGGGTTACTCTGCTCCTGACTCCCAGGGGGAAGAGGGAGGATGCACAGAAAAAGGCAGCAATGCTTTGCTTTTCTAGACTTCGTTTTCTGAATTTTTCTTTTTCTCTTTTTTTTTTTTTTTTTTGGTCTCTGTAAACTCTTGTTTTAAAGAAAAGCTTCACGCTGTCATTTGGGACCTGGCAGGGCTCCTGAACAGGGAGGCAGGATGGGAAGAAGACAGCACTGGAAAGGAAGAAAAGGGCTCTGATTCAGCAGAGCAGGTCTATGACTCAAAGGGCTCCCGCTCTTTGAAAGGGCAAGCTTTTACAATGTTATCATTATTACAAATGAGGCGAGCGAAGGAAATCACTGGCATGATAAAGACAGGAATGCAAACAGACAGAACACCACAGGCAGCAGAGAAACCTTGCTGTACCACCTCTAGCAAAAGTCCTTGACCCCCTTCTTTGTAGGTCCGTGATCCCAGAAGTTCAGAATATGAACCCTGCCTGTAGCCCATGACTTTCTCCCAGCCTGGCAGAGCCCTTGGCTCCTCCTGCAGGTACCCCAACACTTGACTCCAATAGCTGCCACTATGGGACAAGAGGACCAACCTGGAACATTTGCTGACCCTCCTCACACAAGGGCAGGGCGAGTGTTTTGCCACTACGAAATGCCCCAGCAACTTCTTCAGCCTTCTGCGCAGGGACCTTGTGATTCGGGAGCTTAATAAACCTGAGCATGTTAGCATGTGATTAAAACAAGCTGCAAGGCTGAAGTGGCAGTGAAGAAGGAGTTCTGAACAATGCACTGGTTGATTAATGCCGTGATGAAGTGGGGAGACGGAAGACAATTTTTCTGGCATGGGCCGAGTCACAACAAGAAGAAGTCGTATGCATTCTTCAATTTTCAACAGCGGTGAAAGACCAATCAGCAGCCCCGTGTTGAAGAAAGCATCTGTAGTCATTTTGGCTATTCTCAGCAGACCTGCAGAGATGCCAGTGCAAATCTTTCTATCTACATGAAGTAATCTCCACGTTAGTTCCACCTGTCTGATGCAAAAGGGAACAGGTTCATCTGCTCAGAAATTTTAGGCTTCTTTTGGCACTGTCTACATTAGGTTACGGGTATGCTACTAAGGGCTAGCTAAAGTTATTGAAAACTCAACTCTGCATTGTAGAAAGTGTCTCTTACCAGGCTGATTTTTATCCCAAGCATTCTTCAAAAAAGTGGATGCAAAAAGTATACCCTAAAACTACAAAGCGCTTCATCCAAGGCAGTTTGCAAGCAGGCCAATATTCAGTTCAACAAGCTGATGTACCCCAAACAGTTTGCTTTGAAAAAATATCACAATTCCTTGAGATATATTAGAAATCATAGTCTGAAAATACCGTGCAAAAAACAAGAAGGGGTTTTTGTCCTCTAAAACTGTACTTTGAAATTTCTCTTCAGTAGCTTAGCAATGTTATTCCATTTACGTTTGTTTAAATGAGTTTTTAAAGTATTTTTAAGGAAGTGTATTATCCTTATCCTAAATGTCTGTAATTGGTTTGCAGAAAAATGCTTGAGATTTCTCATCATTTATGCATATAATTACCGGTCTTAGAGAAAATTGAGAGTTTAGTTCCGTTGTAAGACAGTAACATGCAAAATGGGAAAAAAATAAGGGAAAGCAGAAATCATTTGGATTGAATTAGAGTCTGGCACAATGCAAAATATTCCATAAAATTAACCTGGGAACTGAAAACAGCAACTACTGATCTGCAACTTTACTGAACCTGAAAATCTAGTTTGCTTACGAACCACTGTAAAATTCCACTGTCTTCATCATCAGATGTTATTTACATGGAAAAAGAGAATATTATGGTGGTCTGGCCGTCCAGCTCCATGTCAGAAGTTCTAGGCTCTGGCTTTTCAGTCACTTCCCGTTACTGCTCCCCTCTGTTCCCCAACATCTCTCTACAATAATTACGTCAACTGCAGTATTTGTTTGAACTGTACGAGACCTGAAATGCCTTTCTGCAGCGCGATAGCTAACTTGACTTCACCCAGTTTGTCTCTCCAGATGTTGTGCTACACCTCAGACTCTCTCAGTGCTGAATTTAGTACAACTCATTTTCAGACGCCCAATAAGGTTCATCAAAAGCATAAGGAGACAAATGTCCAGTGACTACAAAACTGCACTCAGCCAGAGAAGCATAATGTAACTGTGTTCCTAATACAGGCATTTCACTTCAGAGTCTAAGTTTAGTTATTAACACAGAACTTGAGCAACATTATTAAAGGACTCTTCTGAGGTACGGTTGGCGGAATTTTGGATGCAGGAGAAGATTTAAAACAGTTAGGTACATAGCACCCGCAAGGAGTTGGGATCCTGGCCATCTTTCTAAATATTGCCTTTGAGGCTTTTTTCTTTTTTATGTTTTTTATTTTTTGTTTGTAGAGTATTTGACGATCAGCTTTCTGACACTTTCAGTATTTGATTTCAGCTTGCTGGCCTAAGTACTACTGTGAGCTGCATCAGTGAGCAATTAATTTCTGGGAATCACAGGAAGTTTTATATCACAGTCACTTCTTACTTCCCTGTTGCTTTTCTGAACTTCTGAGCAGCTTTCCATTGGAAGAAACAAGAGAGGGCTTTCAAGCAAAAGCATTGCTTAACGTCCTCTCATTATCTTTTTGAAGATAATAACCATCAGTAGAAGGACTAATACTCAGAACTTCCAATATTTAACAAATTAAGCCTGAATCTGTCTGAAAGCTTACTGTATCTACAAGAAGGTGGTATTAAACCCAGTTTTCATACAGAGAAGACTTGAAAGAACTAAATTCAGCCAGCTTCACCTCGTGTGAGGATTTTCCTCAAGGCCATATGAACATTTTCTTTCTGAACCTCAAGAGTTTTACTCCACTAAAGGGGAGTTTGCCACCTCTGCTGAGGATCTGTAAGAGGACCCACACTGAGGTCCAACCCAACCTAAAATGTACTGCAAGCATTCCAGCCCACTATTTATTTGTGAGAGCTAATTAATTATGTATTTAGTCAGGATTCAGGCACAGACGTTTTACTGTGTGTTTGCCTAGTGCTGTTCTGCTGCAGTACTCGACCTTGTTAGCATCACTGCAGTAAAACTAAATAGGTAGTAAAGCCTGTAATAATGGAAAAGCATCATTCAAAACAGCCTCTAAACAAGACAGTGGGTGAACAATTTAGACTCTCCAGTTGTCTAATATATACCACAGAGTCTGGTGACTGGAGTCAGATTTATTAGTCTTTGAATGACAGTCTGTAAGTGAACGCGGTTAAAAAGCAAGAAACCATTGCAATAATCACCGCAGCTTAGGGAAGATGACCTATGAATCACTTTGTAGGAAGTCCGTACCGGTTCCCTAATAAAAACGTACATTGAAGCAGCTAAACAGAAGGTTGGTTGTCCAGGCTGGTTCAACTCCAAGGGTTTCATAATGAATTCAAGCCTGAGGTTCCCCTGTTACATGTTAACATGAATGATAGCTTTGATGGTAAGTAGAGAGCGAGGAAGTGAAGCAGGTCTGATGCTGGGTGGCAGCATGCCTTCCGTGGAACAGTTTGCAGTGGCCTGTGCAGACAGGGGTTCGAAAGCGTGGTTAGAGTCCTGCGGTCTTTAGTCAGGCAGCACTCAACAATGATGCTGCCATTAATAATATTTGGTTACCTTTTTTCCAACAGGCCGATAAAACCTGACTACTTCGGCATCTCTTGCATTCTGTCCCCGCTCAAATTTTGTTGCTTTCCAAGCCCGTAACCTGAGTTGACCGAAAACCCATTCGAGACTCCAAACTTCTACTTTAGAGAGGTATATTCCCCTGTTTCCTCTGATCTTCTGTTTTAAAGCACTGGGTTGAGACTTGGGGGATCTGGGTTGTCACCCTAGCTATACATGAGTTTTGGCAAGCCACTTCCTCATCCTCTGCCTGCTTTTCTATTCGTGGAAAGGAACTAATAATTCTTCCTCTGTCAAACTGTTTCCCTGGCCTATTTAGGCTCCTTGGAGAAGAGTCAGGCTCGCTCTTGCAAATTCTTTATGCAGTGCCTAGCGCAAGGGAGCCAAGATCTTGACTGGGACCTATAGAATGCACCATAAATATATACAACAAGCTTATTCCATCTATATGATACATCTGCTCTTCAAGGGCTTAGCTTTCATCTTCAGCGCAAGTTTTATTCTGGTAACCACAAGCATGAACAAACGTACCCAAATAAACTTGTTATTTCCAATGAAATTTGACATCCTCAAACATCCTACGGCCATCATATGCATTTTACTGAAAGACAGCTGCTATTTGTTCAGCTTCTTTTCCTCATCCTTGAGAAAAAGCCATATTGACTTAATCTATGGGTTATGAAAAAAACGCTCCCATCAGTTCATAAGTTTACAGAAAAGAAAGAAAAAGTGAGCTTTTATCTAACCAGTATTTGAGCTATGTGGCAGCTACAGCGTATGAGGATGCAAACCCCAGGCAAATGTATTTATAGGAACAAATATAACTCCAGTTAAAAAGGTATATTTTTATGCTTGACTGTGAAGACAGATATATATACCTACATGTATAGAAATACAGAGAGACAAAAACATAATGATATGCATATGTTTGTGGTTATATCTATCTGTCGAGGTTACATACCTGTGAGTATTTTTATATGAAATTTGCAGCTCCTCTCCACCCTAAAGGTATGCACATGGTAGGAAGGGGATAATTTATTTGGGGGGAAAGAGGGGGTTAAACATGAAAGGATGTGTTTCCTTGCATGTTCCTCATGCCACGTGAGTGGCCAACAAAGACAGTCAACAATGTGTCCAAGTTGTTATTTGAGATATTTTCTAAACCACAAAATAAGTGGATTACTAACCAAAAAATCACAACTCCTGCCAAAGCACATTTAAAAAAAAAAAAAGAAAATGAAAAAAAAATCAAATAGATTTAACCCATGGGAAAAAAAAAAAGGAAAAAAGGAAGAGAAGACAAAAAATGTAGAGCAAAAGAGAGAGAGGCTAATCTGGTGGGTAAACTAAGGTGTCAGGAAGTGTAATTTTTCTTTCCTGCTCTGCCAGAGAATTCACAAACCGAGTCAACTAACGTTTCCAGTGTTTCCTTTTTGCCACCTCTGAAACAGGGACAGGAGAACTTTGCAACCTCACAGTTCTACTTTAGGTCTTAATTTGCTTGAAGCAAATTGAGCCTCACAATCTAGATAGTAAACTCTTCGACCACTCTCTGCTCGAGCAACACCCAGGAAAATAAGGACATAGATGTATTCTTGGTTTATAATTAGCAAGATCAAGGAAAGAGGGGTAACAATTATTCTGGGTTACATAACAATATTAGTATTAAAGAAATACTGGCTGGATTCTCAGCTAGTAGAAGTGCATGTTGTGTTGATGCCAATAGGCCTGTGCTGGTTTGTACGAAAAGCAGTCCTTTCCTTCATGAGCAGTAGCATTGATCTTAAAGCTATTTTCGGTGTAAGAGCTAACCAGTGCAAGTGAACCAGAGTACAGCTGGTTGTATTATAATAGCTATTGGGAAATATTTTATATCCAGGTTACGGTTCATTGCCTATACTTTAAAGAATTGTGATTAGCTTGGCCTCCGAAGTTTCTTCATGTTAATTCCTAACATAGTTCATATTACTTTAACCGTGAAATATAAAATATAGCCATATGTGTTGTTCAGTAAAATTCTTCAGTGAATACTTCATGCCATGTGCCCCTCCACCAGTTGGATTCGGCTGGGATGTCAGTCAGAATAGCTAATTCACAGTAACTCCAATGGGATACCACTGATGCTCACACAATGTTACTCTTGCCTCGGTTTTCTATGACTTCCATGCTGTCATGCAGATTTGGTGATCTAAAAGGCCGTTTCTCGTCTCTGACATCTATGGTCCTCTGACATTTAAACAAAAGGCAGTCATCCCATGGCTTCAGTTATGAAGAACTGGAACCTTGCCATTCACAATATTACCCTCATCTTTCCACTGACGTGGTAAAGACTGCCTGTGTGCTTCAAAGTGTCTAAGTGGGATAAATCCATAGTGCTGATCAGTAAAAACTGAGCTATAGCTTCAGTCAAAGGCTAACCCAGGAACAGCACAGTTGCTTAGTCTACAGCTTGTGGTTGACAATCATTAGAGCTGATTGCAGACTGTTAGCAATAGTTTGTTAAAAATCAAAAGTCTTAAGGGGAAACGGTCAGCTAAGGACAATATTCCCTTTCTAAACAAGTCCAGAAAAGCAGGCTATTATTTACAACAAAGTGCATTTAAATGTCATCCTATCCAAAAGCTCCGTTGGGGGGGTGGGCTG
>JANZLQ010000052.1:16941674-17015492 GCA_026212715.1 Elanus axillaris
GGGTTGGGGGGGTGGGCTGGGTGTTAAAATAAGACCCAGATTAGAACGTTAAAACTCACCTAGAGAAAGAGAAGATACACACCTTCCAAAACTACTTGAGCAAAGTAATGAGCAAAATATTCAGCGCTCAACCTTTTGTCTCACCTTTGGAAGATGAAATAACCTCTACAACTCTAAAAATCTCCTAGGACCAAACAATTGTCTTCTGGTTTTGTCATTACCACCAGCAATACTGTCTTAGGGCTCACTGGGTTCCCAGAATGCCTGTGCCTCTGTGTTACAGAGGATGAGATGGTGGAGGTAGATGCCATAGATCCAATTCCTCATGCAGTGGATGGTGATTCATGTGCAGATTACCCAGCTATGAGCTAAGCCTGTTCGTGGTGCTCAGGGACATGGTTTAGTGACGGACTTGGCAGTGTTAGGTTAACGGTTGGACTTGATGACCTTAAGGGTCTTTTCCAACCTAAATGATTCTATGATTCTATAACTGTTCTCTGTCCCTGGAGTACTCCCCTCCCTTATCTGAAGGGCTCTGCTATGCCAGCAATTACTTCTGTTCTGAATTTTAATTTCTCAAAAAGGAGAATGAAAGACATAGTGGGTCACTTACATAAAGGAAGGAATATATTGTCATCATCAAACAATAAAGAATAATGAAAAAGGTCATAAAAACATACATGAGGCCAACATTACAGCTAGTGGAAGTAACAGAGCTCCACTGGTGACACTGGTTCATAAATTTTAACGGCATGATGCAGTTATACACCATTTGAGGCTGTGGACCACAATTTGCAGATGAACAATTTGTGAATAGGAAAAAAAGGAAAACAAATCCCAAAGTCCGGCCAAACCTAGCAGATACATTACTTTCAGTACATGGTTTTCTCTGATTTATTCCCCAGCCTCTGGTTGATGAAATACTCCTTTTCAATACATTCTTATTTTCCTCTTTATTGCACAACTGTTTCAAAGTATTGCAAAGCTCCAAGGACTGCTAGGGCTACTGGCTAGATTTATTTATTAAACTGTTCCCTGAGTCCTACATCATTAAACTGACAACTCCAGATGGCACAGACCAAATGCCATTCGCTTCGGCTGACTGCTCAGTGGCCTACAGGGAGGTCCTACAGAACCTGCGTATGGATTGCAAAAGGCAAATGTCTGATGTTTTATTGGCACCTTAGTCAGCGTGAAGACATCAGTGGCCCCTCTTCTCTACCCTCCTCTTTCCCCATGGGATCCCTTAGACTCAGCACTGGGGCAAACAGCAAAGGGTACCATCAATGTCCTCACTGCTGGTTTTCGAGGCTGGGCATGCTTGTTCACTGAAAGCCAAATCTCGAGGCATTTAGTCTTACAAACCCTTCCCACTCCCTTCCTCCACCCCCTCTGCTGAGGGTTTTCCATATGTAAGAGCTAAGATATGAAGGAGAGAGGACTTGAGAAGTTGGCTCTGGACGCACGGAGAATTCTTGTCTCCAGGACTGTCAGCAGTAACATGCACTCGTTATTATTTTGATGTTGGATATTTTTCCAAGCCAAATTGCTGCTTTCAAAGCTGACTAAAAGTTCTTCCCTGGGATGAATTTGTCCCCATTTATTTATTGCATAACCAGCCCTCAAAAAAAATTCAGAAAGGTTGAGTGTGAGGCAGGCTTGTGCCGCTTACACGCATGGGATATTCCCTTTATATTAGTCACTGAACAGATGTGTCTTGTCATATGATGCATGAAGTAGCATTTGAAAGAAAAATAAAAATTAACTCATCCCTCTGAATTGGAGAAGTTCCATAAGAATTTGCTCACCCAAGCATCAGATCTACCTATTTATCCTTTATCATTAAGAACACACAGGCAGAAAAGAAATAACCCATGAACCCGCTATAATGTAGTTGTCCCTTCCAAGCAAGCCACCAGTTGGATATCATATGGAAATCTTTGGAAAGAAGGCTAAAACATTTCTTTTCCTGAAAAAGTCCTTGTGATGGTAGTTATTTCAGTTCCCTGTTACAGTCAGAAATTATTTGGGGAGGTGGCAAGTTAGATTTAGGTGTTCCTTTCCCTGGGTGGTGATGACACACAGGCAAGTTGTAGAAAAGGTAGAAGGAGTCATCAGAGCACTGCAGTTTTACAGCACTTAGCCTGCTATCACCTAGTTTCATAGGATTGATAGAAGCATCAAACCCCCATTTTTTGTAGAACTGATGAAACTTGTACATTGCAAAAGCCATTTATTGACAGCCGTTCAAGTTATGCCTTGGCATTACCTTTCAGACTGTGCATGATGTATATTGCCCTGGTGTAGGATCCCTCTGACCTTCTTCAAGTCGAATGTTCAGATAGACGGTTGTGATTCCTGGCAGAAAGGAAAATGAGAAACAGTTCATAGTTGGTCTGGTGAAGTTGTTTAAATCCATAACGCAAACCAAGAGAAAGACTGTCTTTATTTGCAAACAATACTGTTGAATGGAAACAGTAGGGTATTTCCCTGAGAGAAGCCAAGTGTTGGTGCTACTGTTAAAAGCTGAAGAGTTGAAAAGCTAATTCCAATTCCACTGACTGAAAAACACAGGAGCTGTTAATAAACACAATACAGGTCTAAACAGGTCTGCAGAGTGCGGGTTATGATACCAACGTCTAGACCATCGGTGGGAGCCACAGTTTTATGTCATACATAAAAATACAAGAGTGCCCATGTTTGAAAGCAGCAATTAGCACACGTGGCAACTTACTTTACAGTTAGTTGGGGCTCAGATGCAGCCCTGACTCACCCAGTGAGTGCTTTTCATTGCAAATGAAAGAAACTTTGCAGGACCAACCAATTATTCAGATGCAATTTCACTAGAAAAAAATGAAGGGAGCACCACATCTTACAAAAGGAGTTTGGTGTTGAATCTGCACGTCACAACCTCCACAAGATTTTGGAGAAATCTCCTCCCCATGTCATCTCACTTACATGTGCCTCCTCACAAACTCAGTGGTCATTGTCATTAAGTCACTACAACTGCACCCTCTTTAAAAACGTGCAGTGTTTCCTATTATATGTAAAACCTTAACAAATACCTTTAGTTGGAGGTTTTTCAGTTATTTTCTTCTCTCCAATGAAACAACAATGTCCTGCTTGCTAGGCAGCATCCTTTCCTTTCTCAGAATTTAGGCTATAATAGATTTCCATTTAAAAATTACAGATTCATATAACAGTTTGGCTGGGACGGTATGCATTTACCATGTCTCCTTCAGGTTAAAAACTTAGGAAATTTGGCTTTCAGCACATATGAGAATATAATGGAAAACATTTTTATTATGTTTCTCCTCTGGTTTCAAATCTTTTCTTAATTTAACTTGTCTGAAAAACACAATTTTTGAATTTTGTCTTTTCAGTTTTTCAACCTGAACATAAATTTCTTTTTTTCCAGAACTTGAGTAATTTACTTGTGAAATGTTAATTTCCACTAAAACAAATCTGTAAAGCTTTTACTATTAAATCAAAGCAAGATATTTCAAAATGTTTGAAACATAGTGTTTCAAGTGCCCCAGATCCAAATTTTTTAATCTCACTGTTTTTTCCCCTTTTTCCTTTCAAATGATCAATTTATGAGCTCTGCTTTTTTGTCCGAGAGAAGAAAGTAAGTGTTGAAATCATGAAGGAATGGGAAAACTGTGACCTACCAGTTAGAGGTCAGTTATTGAGGGTAGCCCTTTCTTTCTACACCCCAGTTATTTCTCCCTCGCACATCAGAGCAAAAGCTAATCCTTGCAAACCTGCTACACTTCTGGAGAGTGTGAGAGGTGCAGCTCGGACCTGCTCACTGCAGATATTGCTGTAGATCAGAGTTAGCTTACGCCACGGTTTGAAATCCTTAAATAAGACCCCAGCTCCCTGCAAGCACAATGCAGGGGCCCATCTGGCCTTCATAGTTTGAGATTAAAATGGGTTGGAATGGTTTTCCAAGGCAAAATCTTTTAAATGACACGAGCAAAAAATGACCAATCCATTCTGGGTGGCACTGGGTGGAAGAATAAAGATTCTGGCAAACTGTCCTTTTAATGATGAAGGACAGTCGCTGACAGCCGTTTACAGCCCTAGCTGTGCATGCATGCAAGCTGATTTTTTTGTAAGCTGGGAATGCTTTGGGACTGAAAGAATTTATCAGAAATGGAAGACAGACCTGAGTCCAGTCTATTAGTTCTTCCTAGCCTACTCTACCCTGAAGCATACAGCTGAAACTTGAGGGAGAAACAGGATTTCAGCTCCTAAAGCTGTTTCTGAATTTCTTTGCTAGGAATTGCTCTCTGATCTTGCTTATCCTAATCAGAAACAGGATGGACTTAACCAGGCTCACTACCATGGATCCAAGTGGAATCAGAATTGAGCGCCTTTATCCTAACATATTTAATGCTGAAACACACGGCAAGCTCCCATTAGCCTTGGTGGAAACAAGAAGGGAGACCTACTTTTTACCCTTGTGTCACTGGTTCTGTATGCTTTGTCCCTCCCTAGCCAGGTGAAGCATCCTCCAGTACCACACAATTAAAGCCAGCTAAGTGCAAGACGTCAGTCCTACCACTTATAATTCCAGATTTACAAAAGCTTATCTATTTATTCCAAACAAGCTCTTCAGTCAGGATAATTAGTCAGAGCATCCATCTCCTTATCAGCGGGAGGTGAAAATATACCTTTAGTAGTTTTTAACTCAATAACCCCAAAATCTTAGATGAGCTTCAGTGGACCAGCTTTTCTGCTGGCATAAGACACCATCACATCATCAGCTCCTATGGGGAGAATTTGTTCCAGATTCCCTTAATTACCATCTTCTGCTTTCTTGCTTGTCCAGTAATGATGCTCCAATCACGTCTGCCTGGTGCAGTAGCATGACAGACCCGTGGCTGTTCTGTGTCACTGGAGACATTACACTTCATTCTTTGCACAGAATACAGATAATGCACTGGTCTTGCTTCTTATTCTAAGGTGGATGGTTGGTGTAATTTAAGAATAGATTTATACACAAGACATTAAAACCTACTGCAGATAGCCGGATGCTGCTGTTGGTAATTACCAGGTGTATAAGAACTGCAGAACCACAGAGTTGCCTGGAGCAAGGAACACTAATTAGTTACTTGTGTGGGAAACTGTGTGCTCGCAAGAGCTGCAGAGGTGTAAGCTGGCATACACAAAGCAACAAACCCCATAGAAATGACCGTCCCAGCACAGTAAAAGAGATTATTCAGTTTTCAGAGGCCACACAAACCCCCTCAAAGTTCTGGGAACAGTCCCACCACTGTCCCTCAAGGGGAGATATCAAAGCACAGAGACTTCTTCTTCCTGAACTCTCAAGGACAGCTGGCTCAGCAAAATGATAGACTTTACTAGGTGATGGTAGCCAACAGGCCGAAGCTCAAAGGCTGCCTGTGTCTGTAAATACAGCCGCAAGAAGAATTTCTCAATGGAAAGACACTCATGGGAATGAGCTGTATTAATGAGTCTGCAACTGATTAACTGTGTGACTTCATTTCACCGTAATTGTTCCTCTCCCATGTTATACCTATCTCGCTAACCAGAGTGCTCCCTCTATGTAGTTACATAATGCTTTCTGTGATAGGAGTTTTATTTTTCCTGGGAACTCTATTATTGTTTATAAATATCTCTAAAGTGGAAGAAATGTGTTTTGAATAGCTTGGTGTTTTGTCACATGCAAATTCCTAAATAACGTGGTGGTAAATAATTATGTATATATGTTTGTTTATATACACTGACTTCAAAGCAATTCACAATTAACTTAGCTAAACTTTCCAGAAACTGATTTATACTCACTGGCTTTTCTTAAATTTGTTTGGGAAATCTCAATCTATTTTTGTGGTTAAATGTGCATTTAAGCTCTTTTCTTCCACTGGCACTAATTAGGACTCTGGTCGTTAGTCCTAGATGTGACACAGAACAAAAGAAATGAAGACTGAGGACTCGATTCAACACTATCACGTTCCAAGTCTGCGGTGTAAGGTGTCTTGCCTCCCTTTGGGTTTCTACCATACTGTGTAGCTCAGCAATGGATATCAACAACCCTTCTGTGCTCAGTGACTGGCTGGTGCAGGGAATCCTTGGAAAACAAGGCCGGAATTTGGGCTGCATCACAGCCAACAGAGCAATGTATGGATGAATCAGACTCTAATTTTTCAAGCCTAAAGGTGACCCCTGGGGCATGCTGTTAAGCCATGACAGCAAACCATTCCCCTTATGGTCTGTATGAGCAGCAGCTCTGGGCATGTGGCTACACTTACCAACGCTTAACCACAACAGTTGCCTTAATCTCCTACCTCATTTCTGTGACTCTCTAACCCATCATTTAAAAGGACTGTTCAAATTTCCTAGCCTTGCCCCTATAACTAAACCAATCAGGTACAGGATGATCTCGGACTAGACTTGTATCTCCAGCCCAGGCTGGTGCAAAACAACTCCCCACTGGGAAAAAGATGGAGAGCAGCCTGGCCCCTCCTCAGCACAGACAGCTTGGCTGGAGAGGGCAGCAAAAAGCTGAAAGCCTGGCAGAGTTCTGCACTGTTTATTCCCCAGGAGCATAACTCAGAGCAGCTCCAAGGCTATTTTAATTACGCACACAGAACCTGTGAGCGTTAACATAAGTTCTAGTGGCAATGAGGTGATGTTGGGCTGAATTGAACCCATGCAGTTTGGTTCTGGACTATACTCCTTTTAAAAATAGGAAAAGGTTACAAAACAACAATCTCAGGAGCCTCTTTTCCTCCCATCCCCACTTCTGGTATGAATAATCGTGTGGCAAGATAAGTGGGCGAAGTATTACAAGATGACGTTTCTGTCGACCGTGATTATAAACAACAACAGCAAAGAAATGTAAGACCTCTTGGTTAATTTTTCCCATTATAAAACCACTTGGTATTTCAAATGAATCTGCCAGGGAAATGCTTGTTTTAAAGTTCCACTGATGTAGCTACAAATCATCTCATTTGTAAATGTTGGTTATTGATGGTGGGAAGGGGATGCAGAGGAGGGAGAAAAGATCTTGTTTACTTTATGTGCTGCACATCCAGCCTGGCTGTGGGCTCCAGCGCAGTGGTTTTCATGCTGACACACTGGCTCCTTACATCAGCTGTGAGATGCACGCTGGGGCAGGGTCCCAGTGGGGGAGAGAGGATGCAGTCTCCAGGCTGTGTTATGACTGTGATTCTCAAGCCGGTATGGCCAAGCCTGCAATGGTATCTGTGTGAATTTGCCGTTCACTGAGGCTGCTCTTTAAGTGAAGAAAACACGCATTAGCCTTAATAACACTCTGGGAATATTTAATCCCAAGAGAGGTGAAGGGATAGGACCATGTATTTATTTGTTTTAGGCTTTTATAAAATGCCTATGGTAAAAAACATCTGGATTGTTGAATAGAGCGAGCCAGACACAGACTGAAATGGGCTTGAGATACCAGCCATTCTCAGAACCCGCAGAGAAATGGGCAAATGAAAATCTGATCCACAAACCACAATTAACAAAGGACATAGGTTAAAATGACCTAGAATGGGCTGATCTGCTTTGGAAGACGCATGCCTGGTGCTCCATTACACTAACTATACTTTTTAATATGCTGGGGCATGTGGAGTCTCTAAAATGGACACCAATTTTCTTATCCTGTATCCAGAGGCAGTAATATAAAAGAGGCTTGGCAGAAGTCAGATAACCCCTTGTGTCTCCAATATTTTAGCTGAACAGTTCCTGGATCTGCAGTATGAAAGGGAGCTAACAGCTATTTTGGTGCGGTCAAGATGAAATTCTTTGTGTGTTGAATTCAAACCTGCAATGAGGTGTTTAAGGACACAGAAGAGGATGTTCTGCTTGGGAATGTAGGAACTTGAAGTCCGCCAGAAATAAGCTGCCATTTATCTGCGTTAGAGGTTCTGATTCAAAATGGAGCTTTTCCAAGCTCCATGTTTAAGCAGCAGACAGGCTAAGATGTTCGTTCCAGACAACACGATGTTTTCTTTTCCCTTCTCCTCTTGATAATGTATTCTGCATCAAGGAGGACTAGGGAATTTAACCAACGCTGTCCAGTAATCCTGGCCAATACTACTCTCTAATTACTAGGCAATGGGAAAATTCAGAGAGAACTTGAGGTTTCAGACTCAGACCAGACTCAGAAATTGAACAAGGATTAAAACCAAAGCCAGTTATGGGAATGGTCCAAGACTCATTCATTAACTACCACTGGAGTGGACTATTCTTTATGGGTGCAACTATTATCTTTGTGGAGGGTCAACAGAGGAATCACAAACGACTGAAACCACATCTAACATACAGGGTCACACACAGCCCTGATATGCCCTTCATTTGCAGAAGGGATGGGTGAAGGGCAGAACAGCAGAAGAAGTGTAAATAAGTTTCAGAGGAGTAAATAGGTTCTGCAGACTTGAAACCCTGGGAGCTTTCCGCTGGGGTGTCTGGTTTTCATATTCAGGCCTGATTGGATTGCATGCCTATAGCTCATTAGCTGCCTTGTGGATCAAGTTAAAAAGCATATTGTTTTCAGAGAAAACTATAAAATTAGTGATGTTGTATAAAAGGAAATAACTCAAATTGGACCTCTGTTCTTGACGTCCTATCTGTAAAGAGAATGTTGCCTTTTGCAAATGCAAAGCAAGTACCGAGAGGGGAGGGAAGTCCCTTTAATCCTCAATCCAGACAACTGGACAAATTAAAAATGACACATCATCCGACAGCATTTTTTTATGGATTTTAATCTTCAGTCACTGCCTGGTCCTTTAATCAATGGCATTTTGAAATAATGAGTTCTATAGGATTAAAAAATTTACTCTTACATTTTGTTCCCTTTGGACTGAACGTGGTTGTAACTGAAGTACTCGCACATTGTCCCTACCATAAACCACAAAAACACACAGAAGAGGACCTGTTAGACAGACGATCTGGCTTTTGCTTGTGACACTTCTCTGGATCTCAAAGGTACCTCAGTCGACCAGATGACCAGTCAAGGTCATCCTGGGTGACCTAAAGTACACTACTGTGTCCTGTCTCACACTCTTAGCAGTGTTTGCAGGATAAATACCTCAAAGCAATAGAGAAGAGTTCACCTATAATTCAGATTATTATTCAGACACTAGATGGGAGGGCAAGTGTACAAGACTGTATGCCCAAAGGATACTCCTAAGTTTTCATATGCTTCTCCTGTAACAGGATCCTCTGGTTTGCTTTAGATACAGCAGTACTTACACAGCCTCAAGCATAAAATGGCTCTTCATTTTAAGAGGCACTTGATTACAGGAGGTTCATGGCATGACACATGTCAAAGGACAGGAGTTGTCAGAGGCAAAGCATGGCCATTTTTTGAAGAGGGAGTGATTCAAGGTGGATGCTTTAGCCTGACATTGATAATCTCTCACATTTTAGCAGAATTTTTTCAGTTGCAGTTAATCCATAATGACTGTGCAAAGATCAGCTGACAAATGACATACTAAGGACATACCTTTGTTGCTACAGATCAAGAAGACTCAGTGAAAGAGGGTGACAGATGGGTTATACAGGTTAGGAGTTTGAATATTCACCTCAGATGCAAACAGTGTAGGTTCCAGTTCCTCACGTATTGCAGACAAAAGAGGGATGTGGGTTTTCTACATCCCAGGTGATCTAGTTGCTGAGCTATTTTTTATTTTGGAATCTCTCTCAGTTTTTTCCATGAAATACTTCAAAAGATCTCAGTTTCATCCTGTTGCGAAACAGAAAAAGTTTGAAATCTTAAAAAATTTTGCAGAACGGGAAAGCTATTTCCTCTCCAGCTCTATTTCTAGATGTGTCCTGTGTATTCAGATATAAATCTGGAAGGGGGATCTCAGCCCAGCAGCTCTGAGTCTGGTTATATTCAGGCAAGTGGCACTGCTCAGGGCCATTCATATTTATTCTTCCTCAGTAATTCCAGATCTCCTTGGTTTAGTTTACGAATCAGATAGCAATTTCATCACATCCTCCCCGTCAGAGCAAGCACTGCCCAAGCAGAACAGCCGTCTTTCCACCTCTATTGTTACTAAATGAGAGTGTTCAATGATCAAAACTTTGCTGACGCTGTTTGTCAGAGAGGCATGAACTAGAACAGCCTTGAGGGGTTCGCTCTCCAGTGAAGTTGGCTTTGCGGGACTGGTGGGAGTGAAAGCTTCTTTTGCGAACGAAGGCCTTGACCTTGCAAATACAGAAGCATGCAAGTAGCTCTTCTCCTAGAGCCAGCCAGACAGCTGTTGGGCTGGGACCACTGTCCATCAGACTGAGCACCAGCGCACAATTGTTTCCTTGTGTTTTTCTGTCTGCTTGTATCCATCTGCCATCCATTGTTGTAGCTAAAGTCCCTGGCATAGAGGCCACTGCCTTGATTTACATTCATGAAGTATATAGCACATTGAATTCATGCTCTGCAGTGAGAACTTGCAAAGGCAGCCACTGTAAAAAACAAATACTGATGCAGTGGACATGCTATAAAAAATTCACAGGGCTCCTCACCTAAGTGAAGGTCCTGATGGGCTCTCAATGTCTGGGAATGGGGACTGAATCGTAAAAGTGCAACAGAGAGCAAGGTAGTGTCTCTTGAGAAGATGCCACTTTTGTGTCATTGCTTCCTGTTAGACTCTTGCCTACTATACACAGACTTTCAAAGCTGATGGGCCAGCTCACTTTATTCACTTTTAGAGCTAAAGAGTATGCATTCTGTTGCCACTGGGAAGAAACTAGGAAATAAATACTTGTCTAGGTATAGCAGATGAGATATAAAAGTTAGGCAAGATGTAGGCCTGATCAACAAATAGATTTATTGGAAAGGTTTATCAGCATTCAAAAGTGTACAGATAGCCGCAAACTGAAGGAAGAAATGGTCTTACTGATTTTTTTCTCCTATTTTGGCACAGCCCCAGTGTTCTTCCTCTAACACTTTAGGAAAGGCACGTTAAGACCTAAAGCCTGAATGCCATTCTTCAGATGGAGCCATCTGGGTACAGCACTTCTGCACCGTCTTTTGGCTGAGTTAGTAACCACCACCTTTGTGAGCTCTGCTGGTGAGCAGTGTTACAATAGGCCCTGATTCATTCTACAGGGTTGAGTTGCGACATTGTACTTTAAAATCAGTAGAACAGTATAAATTCTATACATTGAACTCAGTTAAAACAAAGGCCCTACCAGCTCATCAGAAAACTGATTTTTTTTTTAGAAAGGAAGGAAAAGAAAAAAAAAAGAGACAAAGACGACATGTATATATCAGGATTTAGTTCTGATCCTGCAAGACATACACATGCTTTGAATTAATCCTAGTAAATACAAGGCACAACTTAGCAAAGGTAAGCATATGGAGAAACATCTTCAGTTCTGTGGGACACCAAGTCCTTCATCCATAAGCAAGAGAAAGATTCAAGAAGTGCTGAAGTGCACGTTTACCGAATGAAGCTCATATAACCATTGGAAGCCCGATGCCCAAGTATGTTACTGAATGCTTACAGACCTTATATGACTGAGCCCAAGGTACCGCAACAAGGACAGATGATCCCAGAAAGGTAGAGAAATATTTGCCTGCTCATGAGATTTCAAACCCCCGTTGTTATCAACAGTGTATGTTAGGAATCACTCTGCTGCTCAGTGTTAATTTCAAACAAGTGGTGTGTTCACTTTTGGTTTGTGATTATTTTTAGCCCCTTGGGCTCTTTTTAGGTTTCAATTAAATGTCACTAGGTAATTAGCTAACAGATAAAGTCAGCTGTTAGGGCCAGTAAATGAAAAAAGCATATGTTGACTCCTGAATGAATGGAAAGCTTTTTCCTTGGCAGATACTTTTCAGAGACTTTTTTTTTTAAGGTCAACTTTTTGTGCTCCTATTATAGAAGAGCTTTGAAAACATAAATTAATTTTATGATGTATCTTCTCCACTCCTCATTCCATACTCGTAAGGAAGAAACACACATATGAAGTGTATGTAAAAGCCATCACAATAGCTCTACACCAGAATTTTTTTTTTAACCTTAAGTAAATGTTTAAAAAGTTCCAGAGCTGAACAACTCCAAAATCAAATTTACAACTTCCCTTCCTCAAAGCCAAAGGAAGTGGGGAATTCTTTAAAAGCTCTGTCTGACAGAGTAGAATATTTCAGCTTGTCTTAGGACATATTACAGAAGGTAATTTTGACTGCAAATTATTTCAGCCATATTTTATATTACAGTTGCACATATAAGTGGTTTGCAAAAGGTTAAAAACTGAAGATGAGCCCATTAAAGATAGCAATATACATCACATGTTAAGAACACATCCCTTCAAGATGTTATTAATGATCATAAACACATTGCTGCAAGTATTGCCAGTAGGCGTAGGTAACTAATTGCCTTACAGGATTAAGTCTTTAGGAGTAATTGATCAATTGTTAGCATTCCTTTAACTCTATAAGCCCTGTATAAGCAGAACCTCAATATTCAATGTTACCAAGCTCTAGATGATAAATATACACTGTAAGCATGGAGCCTGCACACCTCACCTACCTCACAAAGGTAAAACATAAATTATTGTATTTTTGTAACTCGAAATAGCGTAGCTGTGATGGCCATGTTAATGACTGTGACTGAGTGAGATACTAAGGAGACGTGGCACAGAAGCATCCATAACCTGAATGCAGTTGGGTGCAATCAGAGAATGCAAGCAAGCTACCCTAAAGCAACACACATGAATCAAGGTTTGGAGACATATAATCCACCAAAAATACAAAGTATGACAGCCACTATTTAAAACTACTTAAGTCTGTGAAACGAGTACATAATTGTACAGTGCACCTTTTTTTCTGGTAGCAAACACAATCAGTTCCTAGTGGGTAGAATATAAAGTACATAAAATAGAAATAATTTTTGAAACAAAAGTCTCCTAGGCCTGCTGGAAAACGTGTGATCAAATGTTTGGCTGGTTCTGGCAAGGATTTCTACTCCTATGGCCACAGCTTTGGTAAACCTCATAACACTCATTTTTGTTGCACTCAGGCCTCTCTTAGGTTCTCAGCCGCCTTCTCTGCCCGGGACTCCTAAAACCATGCCTTTAGTGTAGTCTTCAATGGTATCTCATTTGATCTGAGATGATGGAGTAGAGCAGAAAGAGCTGCAATGAATCATCCAGCTCTTGGGAAGCAGAGCAAAATCTGTCTTTAAATATATCATCTCGCACTGCAAAGTCTTCCAGGAGAAGCCTAATGTCTTCCTGTGAAAGCTCTGACTTGGGAAACTGGCTCTGAGTGATCAGACACTAGCCAGGTTTCAAGATAACTGTGACCTTCTTGGAAGAGGCTTTGTCCCTAACTGTGTGACAGTTTGCTCATTTGAAGGACATGGAGTAAGCTCCCAGTGTAAAGCTTGGCTCTAACTCCCTGGTAACTGGGGCCTGTTAACTGCACAGTAAGACTCCTCAAGAGTTGGCATCTTCAATAAGAAACACGTACATTTAAGAATAGCACTGAATGCTGGAGTTCAGCTATGTGGTTTAGGTTTTACTGTGATCATAAATCACTGCCTGAGCTTCACAAGACAAGTGTCACCGATCAGTCAAACCAGATGGAGGGCACAAAACCAGCCGACCCAGGACCTGTTACAGGAGGAAGGAGAACCTGCTGGTCTCCAAAGAAGATCAGGCAATCCTAGAGAGGAGTTTAGTACAGGGATTTTTTAGTCTGCAGTGCATTCGCTATTAAGAAATCGATTCACAAATTTACACATGGCCCCATTATACTGGAAAAAATTTAAATACTCAGATCTTTTTGCAAGTGCCTGTAAAAATATTCTACCACCTACAGTGAAGAAAGCTAAGACTGCAGCAGGTTTAAAATAAACAAGACAGCGAAAGAACATCTCACAGACTTTCTTTGTTCCACCTACATGTCTCTATCTGAAATATCCTCTGTTATTAGCCAAAGCCACTGCAAATATGATGGAAGTTTTATAGCCACACTAATAAATGTTGAACAAATTTACTGTCTCTCTTTAAGGTTTGTGATAAACTATAGTGAGCAGAGCCTATGATTGGGAATGAGAACAATGACTTCTCTCAGATACGTGCTAACTTACTCATCTGTAGTAATAGTTGCAGCAACATCTGCACTCTCGGCAACTTTGCATACCTTGGCACTGAGCCACCTGATGTGTCCGAATCACTTGGAGTTATTAAACAATGCTGCATCCATTAACGAATGATGGAGAAGAAAGGGACTGATGCTCAGCTAGTAAATCAGCTGCAGGGAGGGCCACAGAAGCAGCGATGGTCAAGTCAAGGTGCTTCCTGCATATAGCTCTGATTAATGAACAGGGACAGCTACAGCTACTCGAGCCGAAGGCAGGTAGGAGTTTTGCTTCCAGTAGAGCTCAGTTGCTCAGCTAGTTCATAAGCAAGGAAGGAAAGGTGGAAGAAGGAGCACTGACCTCGTGCCGACTGTGCCAAGCAGTAAACTGTGGCCATTCGGTAGCAGCTCTGAAGGGAGTTGAGACATCCATGCAGTGAAGTAGGAATGCTAACGGACAGACAGGTGGAAGGAAGGACCCACACCACTGCCCCAAGATAAGCTGTTGCTGCTCGTAAATTAAAGCCTCGAGCCACTGCTTGGAGCAAGCAGGACTTCTGAATCTTGGGCCATGCAAAGCTCTTAATTTAAGATATTAAGCCAAAACACTGTAAGCATCAATGATGCTTTATTCCATTCAAGCCTAAAGAGTCAACAGCTGTTCAGAGGCTGGTTTTGTCCCCTGGGTAGACTGCTAGTCTTAGGGAAATTAATACTGTGACTGTCTGGGGAGCAGAACATATACAGTGTGTCAAGGGAATATTGTTTAATTCCAGCTGATGCTTTGGGTTGATGTTTTTTAGTGCTAACATGGCGTTAAATGGTTGGGTCATGCAGACTGGTTGCCTAAAATAATCTCAGTAGAGTATCAAGATCCCACATAGATCCTCTTCACCACATGCCATTACATCAAAATGAGTTTGCTCAAGTTCCAGTTGTCAAGAAGACCACAACATGGTCAATGGATAAACTGAAGAGGAAAAGACAATTATGTGACTCCACTGGTGATCTCACTAAACGCTTTCGAATGACAGTGAAAGCAAGCTACAGATTTTCTCTCAGCCACAGGGATCAAAAATAATCTCATACTTTGAATGCTGAGACCTTTTGAAAGGGTAACGGAGAAACTAGATTACTTTACATAGACTTTGGCCTTCCGGGGTAATAGGCCTTTGAAGGAGAATCTGATTTCATAATTAGAGCTGTTTCTAATAACAATGTGGAACTGCATATTGTAACACCTTCCTTTAAACCTCTGCATTTTGGAAGAAGGAAGATTAACACTTCCTTGCGTGATCTCCTGTGTCCAGCACTGCAAACACACAAACTGAACTTCTAAAACACCAAATCTGTGCTTTCGTTACAAAAAAAGCAAGGTATATTTATAAAACTGCATTAGGTAACTCACATTCACAATTCACAACCAGAGATAAAAACCTGGTGAACACAAAGCAGTTTAATAAGCATTAGCTCATTAGATTTCAAGGGTACTGGGATTCAGGGGTGTGCTGCTGCTTTTTCCAGAATAATTCCAATGAGAATGGCACAAGTTTCAAAGCCTCCTCAGTTTCAGGAAAGGAAACCGTTTCTATGTATCTTCATTTGCCATGAAAAAAGGTGGATTCACACAGATATTAATAGCAGTTACCACTTGGCGATCAAAACTAACTTCAGATTATGTTAAAAAACATTAATCTAATTCTTCAAATGTCTGACTGTAGCAATTTCCTGGCAGTGTATGCAGCAATCATTACATACACATTTACAGTAAATCTGTGCCTGCTCTAGTCCTAATCTAAAACTGATGGGCAGAATTATTTTTAGTTTAACCTTGGTATTTTGCTAAAAGGAATGCAAATGTCATTGCTAAAGGACAAAAGGAAAAAAAGAGAGAGACAGAAATAACAACTTGGTGGAAAATTAAAGCACAGAGTTGACTATGACCCCAGCAATTACATATACACAGGTAATTGATCTTTAGTTGCCTGGGTTCTAATGTCAGAAAAGTGACGTTTTTGACTCTCCCATAATGAAGCCTTAATGTGGGTTATGTTCCAGCAGCCCAGATAGGAATCACCAAGGTAGATATTTAAAGCAAACTGCATTTTTTTAATGTAGATTTTAAATCTACTACTAGAGTACTATTATTTTATTTATTTCCTTCCTCCCTTCCACCCAGATACTTTACTTGCCACACAATAAATATTTGCTTCCAGTTTCAGCACAGCAGTGACCAAGTTCATTTTGCTTCCACAAGGGAAGCTGGCAGCAGCAAATCCATACCATAGATTGTTACAAACAGCAACACGGATTCCAGTATCAGGGCTGGATATATAAGCATTCATAATCTCATGGGTTCATTAGCCTTTTCCCCCTTTTCTTGCTCCTTGCAGAACTAATGGACTAGATCCCCCCATTGCTTTCTGTCTTCTGTGCTCATTTACACCGGTTTAACAGGATTCAAATGCACTTTCCTCATACTCATTCTGTGCCGGTTTATATAGCCAGGCACATCCTTGAAAATTTGCTTCTATCCTTCCTTTTCAAACACCTGTTAACAGCCACAGAAATACCTTGCTCTTTAATATAGATTTAGACAGATAAATCAGTACATTAACTTGAAACTAGTGACTCCGCTATAAGTTAAAGCTATAGCACAAGTCATGCCAGTCACATCCAAAACCAAGGGAAATTCAAAGTTTGAACTTCAACCTGACTAACTTTGCAGTTTGTCCTTCTTTGTGCAGCGTGTGGTACTAGAGACCTACACTGATCCCTTCCCACCTGAATTACTCAGTGATTCTTAGCTGAGGATGCTCTGGGGCACTTGATAACCTTTGAACTGTAAAATAAAGCTTTGGTCTTGCATTAGTATTCTCTGCCCACCAGCACCCCACCCCCAAATTTCACCAAAAAAACCCAAACAAACATTTTTTCCCTTAATTTAAAATGTCTCCCTTTTTCCAAGGGAAATCTAATAAAAAACATGTTTCGTTGACTGAACAGAGTACTCTGGTGTGTAAACAATAGAGATTCTTCTGTGAAAGTCAATTTTGTCTGGCTTCTAGGAATTCCACAGGGCTAAAATTAGAAAGACCTATATGTAGCCTAGGACTTGCACTTGGTGGGATGAATCCTGAAGTCAGCGTTAGTAACAGCCATCACAGAACTGGAACCACTGCAATTTCCCAGCGCTTTTCTTCCTCTAGGACTCAAAGGTCTGACAGTCACTCACAAGCTACATCACAGATAGAACTGCTCTCAGAGATGATGTTGGAAAAACTTAAACGATTATAATACCAATACCTGAGTGGCAACCACCAGCCACGATGCTGACCGAGTCTGTGTGACTGTGTCTGACGGCGGAGCTGTGTGCATAATTCTCTCTAAGAACAGCTTTGAATGTGCAAATGAAATGATCTGTCTTCCTATTCATTGCTCCCAATTTTGATTTACGTTAATACTGTGTAACTGAAAGTTGGGCACACTAGAGTTTTTTGCTTTTTCATGGCATCCACTCCACTAGTGGGTGGCAATGCTCTGCTCTTGCTGTTGCAATTGAGGACAGCTGTAACACTTTGAGCAATGGTCATGCTCTGAGCATTCCCCACTCTTCTCAGCCTTTTACTTTGGTTTCTGCCTTTCTTTGTTCTTTTTTTCCCCTTACTACTGTCTGCATAGGATAGTATATCCCTCTCCATTTTCCTCTCTGTCAATTCCTCAACAAACTTCCATCAGCTGCATTTTTGAGACTGTTAGTTTAGATGAGACCACATGTCCTGGTTTTCAGCTGGTGTAAACTCAGTTTTGCTGGCTTCACTGGAGCAATACTGATTGACATGAGCTGATGATCTGGCTGTATATATTTAAGTGTATATTTATCCAGCAGATTTGTCCATGATGCTTTCAACCTTCCATTCCTTATTCACTCAAACTCATCTGGCTCTTTCAGGTTGGGAATAGGGCTTGTCTCCCTTCTGCTTTGTGCCTCTCGTAAATGAGCCAGTTGGAAAATGCACCGTCCGCTGTGCAGAAAGATTACACTCCAAGGTTATGTATTACAGCACTATGGGTGAATTGCTGAAGGTTTCAGAGTGCAGGATCAGACCAGAAGCCTGGTTGTTAAAGCATAGCAAGAATATCTGTGCTGTGAGAGAAGTGCTGGACAGAGACACAGAAACGAGCTTTTGCATCCGTTTGAGCTCTACATATAGGGACAGGAATGAGATAGCCACATGCAGAGGCTTCTAATTAATGTTTCTAATCTCCAGCCTCCAGCTCTGAATTCTCTTCTCCTTCCTTAATTCTCCAACTGGGAAATCACTGTGGCTCACTGCAAATTTTAGCAAAGAGTTTGTCCCGGATCTAGACATAATGATTTTGGCCATTTCTCTGACAAGTAGAAAGAGGGCCCCCTTCCCAGACATGGGACCTCTGGATCCATAAACCATAAACTCTCTCTCTCTTGCCCCATTAATTCACCTCCTCTATCCACATGCAGGAAGTTTACTGATAACAGTAGACCAAAGGGATAACCACAAGAGTACCCACAATCATTTAAACTTCATTTGTGCCAGTGGTGTACAAGTGCCCACTCCCATCTTTAGCAAGACATCTTCTCAGCTAACAGAAATTGGGGATGTCTCTTAACCTCTAAGCTGTGCAAATTTAGTTAGCCGAGGAACTGCCCCCTTGAGTCCTGAAGTCGAGGCCTTCTCTATTCCAGTTCTTTCATATTTCATGTAAGTGAATACCACATTACCCACTGGAGTTCCACAAGTACTCTTCTTTCCTGTATTGTGCTTGACAATTACCTACGTAAGCTACATTTGATCTACCTCTAAATTTTGTTTTCCTATGCAGAAGGCTAGATCTCTTCCCCAGCTCATTTCATAATTTTGAATCCTAATTCATCCCCATCCTCTGGGAAGAATGCATTTTTTGCAATACCTATGTTGTAACTTTCTAGAGCACATGCTTCTAATTTGAGCATTATTTTCCAAAGCTCCTAGCACTTAACCACAAAAGTTCTTCATTTATTTTCCTTTTTATTCTCCATTTAATCCATCCTCTTATTTTATGCTTTGGATCATCTTTATATCTTACATTATGGCCTCTAGTATAAAAGCTTTTTGTTTTAACTAAGTACTTAAAACCCACAGAGAAGTATAAAAATTATACTGGGAGATTTAGACAGAACTACCCTTTCCTCTCCTCATTTACTTCCCACTTTTCACCCCCTCCCAAATTCTAAAGCAGAAAAGAAACATCTGAAGAGCTCTACCAGTTTTAAACCAGCATTTGAAGGGGAAAAAATGTACCAGAATCTAGTTGCTGCCACTAATTTTCTGAGCGACTTTGGCTAAGTCATCCTCCCCATGCTTCAAGGTCCATTGGGAATGGGAATGCTTCGTCCTTGTCAGTCTAAATATATGGGCTTGGGTGGCAAACATCCTTGGGCACAAGTCTTTTTATTCCTTGAAGTTATAAGGCCCCTCTATTAGCAGGTGTAGATTAGGAGCTGCCAGAGTGGATAATGTATCATGAGCTGTATTCCCCTGGCCTGAGCAGAGAAAACTATAGCACATCTTGAGGCATGAGGTTACAGAAACCTTGCAGTACAAATGCCACGCTAGCTATACCAACTCTGCAGAAAAGTTTAAACCAGAGCAGGGCCCCAGGACAGATGACCAGAAGAAGAGGGAAAGCCTGAGGAGCCCTCAGCCAAAGCCTCCCCAGTCTATCAACATATGATGGGGGACCAGAAGCTTCCCTCTCTGCCCCTCCATCCCTCCCCCATATCACTGCAAACATCTGAGCTTCCCAAGACCACCCTACCCTTTCCAACACGTGAATGGATACTCCATTTCTGAAAGCACGCTGTAGAAAAGCATATATTTTCAGCAGCTCTGCCAGCACCCGTGAACGCTACCACTGAGATTCAGCCAATTGCTTTCCCTGTGTAACTACAACTCAAATCTCTTCTTCAGCTGTGACCAGTTTAGGGCCAATTCTCGAGCTATTGATGACTACAGGCATTTTGCCATCAACCAAAAGTTGGCTTCAATATTCTTTACCATCCATACTGCTTACACTGGGGATGTTAAATGAAAAATTGGCAGTTTGTTTGAAAGCCGGGCCAGGCGCTCTCTCTGTGGGCATTTGCTTAAAGGAGATGGGACAGCTTAGGAGCAGCAAGCACAGAGTTTTACTTTAGCTTTCCTGAAGTAATTCCTATCTGTACTAAATTATGGAGCAATTTCTACCCTCTTCACGTGAGGGTTAACGATTAGGGACAAAGCAGGAAAGAAGCTCTGGTTGTAGACTGTTTCACATGGCTCTCTGTAGTGTGCATGAAGCACAGAGTAACTAACTGTACAAGAGTGTACGATACTCCCAAAATTTTGGTTCACTGCACTGTCCGATATCTAGGCCTGGGCCAGTCCTACCATTAGTGCACGGGGAGAGTAGCCAATCAATCCCAAAGCAAAGACGGGATTCAGCCTGTTTTCTTGCTCTAACACACAGAAGATTGCATAGTTTCAGAACTGCAGGAAAATAGTTAACTTAGGCTTGGACACACCTTGCTAATCCGTAAGCTCGGAAAAAAGCCTGCGCGGCTACAACGTGGCTCCCCAACCGAACACATCTTGTGGGACCATGGCTATACAGAGTTAGTACAAAATTAATCTTGGTCGTATTTGTGCCTTCAGGGGACAGGGTGTTCTCATTTCCATACACAGCAGTGCAAGTGTTTGCTTTTTCTTTGGGGGGAGAAAATAAAAAGGCAAACAAAAACCAGAACAATAAAGCAAATGAATTACAGCATACTTTAGCCGGCTTCAAATAACAAACATGACCCCATTCGTATGAATATGACTCCCTCTCCAAGTTTATAAGTATTTCCCTGGTATGTAAATCATAACAAGATGGAGACTCCTGGACCTGTAGATGTACCATGAAACCTGCATTCAGCGACTCCTCAGTTTAAGGTGTGATTTCAACACTAACACTTGTACTGGATTCAGTGGTCAGCTCAGGTATCTGTGCATAACCAGCCTTTTAAGAGGCATGGGCCAGAAGGTAACATTTTCCTGAAACTTTCTGGTACGAAACAGTTGTTTGGACAAATCAATGAACAGCTTGGCCAAAAGGTTCTCAAATCCCTCCTCCTCTTACACAAGCTCTTTCTTTTAAAGCTTGTCACTTTATCTGTTGTCATAGTAAAGACTCAAAGTTACAAGCTCTGAGTCAGACAGCTTATTAATAACAAGTGAAGGACAGTACAGCACAGATTTCATTAGGCAGACTCCATTTAGCAAACAGAGTAAGATGCCAGGGTCCCAGAGAGCGTATTCAGACCATGCTGGAGAATATAGTATCCCCCTCCACCACCACAGGCGAGCTCAGATCAAACCAGAGCAACGTTTGACTACAGTAAGCACAGGAATGGACATTACATTGGTGCAGTTGACCCTATGCTCAGGCTGGAAATTATCTGCAGACAAACCTTAACTGGTACTATTACGTCAACCACAGCACAGAAGAGCTTTGAACAGGGAGATGCTACCTGAAAGCAAATTAAACTGCTTACATTAACTTAGAAAAAAAATACCCAACCAAACGACACACAGAAGTCTGAATACACCTTTTTCTTCCTCACAGTTAGAGGGGAGGTACTCTGGGACTCAAGGCACAAGAGATTTACTAAACAGAGTTTACTCCAGGCTAGGGTTACAAAGAGAATCAGTATGATGTGTACACAGTGAGACCTGAGCACACTGGAAAGTCTGGCCTTCACTGAGATGCCCCAAAGGACCTACGTTTTCGTTAAAATCCCTGTCTTGACCCCCATTGGGACTGTTCAAAAAGATCAGTGGAAGAGTACTGGTATCAGACTGGAATATAAACAGTGAAGAATCACATCCAAAGCAAAGCCACCACCGGCATGATCGTGAGAAGCGGTCCTTGTTTATGATGGTCTGTAGGATTATGACATTGGGGGAAAGGATGGGGCCTTGCAAACTAAGTCCTTTTCAGTGGCAGCAAAGGTGCATCACCTACAGCAAGTCAGCATGGTGGAAAGAGATCCTGCATCGGCCATCATTGAACTGGTACCATCTAGTTAGTTCAGGATATTTTTCTGTGAAGCCATCTACTGCCATCAGTGACACTGCGTTTTAGACAGCTGTCTTTTACACTTGCAGCTACAGGGTCCTGCTTGGTAGTTCTACCTTCCAGCTTTGGGTTGCTATTTTGGTCTCCGCTGTTTTGCCAAAGACGGCCCCTGTCACAGCAGTACAAAGCTAAGCAAACTCTCATGTTACTTGCAAGTCTCCTGATCAATTACTGTGGACGATAACATGTATTTAATGATATCTTGGTCCCATTGTTACCAGAATCCATCCTGCTGCTCACACAAGAACTTGGGGGTAGAGGAGAGGATCATCTGGCACTATTCTGTCAGGGATTTAATCTTTGGATACAGTGCATTAGATGGATTAGAGCAAAGACGCAGGCTATCCATATTTTTAAAGCCCAATGACCTTTAACAATGAGAAATAATAAGAGGAAAAACGTGAACCCTGACAAATTCATAACTACAGCACAGGGGAAAGGAATGTATTCTTTTAACATATGAAAAAACATTGCGCATGACATGTCTATTTTCTTTTCAGTCCTGTAGCTGTTATGAATTATATACAGCATATTTAGTCGTCGTTTGTTCTTGTGCCTTTTTGTGTGTGTGGGTACTTAAGCTGTTCTAAATTTTTTCTTCATCGTTGATCAAGTAATTGTATGAAACACCATTTGTTTTGTCCCTCCAGAATCTCATGGTAGCGTCGCGTTCCTGATATGTACTACTGATATGCTGTCAGTGAGAGCTCAGAGATGGGGTTTTGCTGTTAACCAGCATCATCCACACAAGAGGCACAAAACTACTTATCATCTAACTTAAAGGAAAATGGCATTTTGAATTAGCTCCTACTAGCATTACACAGGCAGCTCATGGAGAAGAGATGTTATAAATATTCCTCATAGCCCTCTGGGTGACTTAGGAAGGAAAGAATCAGGTTTGCCAACTTCCAGTCCCCAACTCCAACCACCTCTGTTACGGTGACAACAAACAGCAACAGGTCATTACTTGCACGATAGCAGTTAGCCCGCCTGTGGATTGCCAAGAAGTCTTGTCTATTGGTGTTATCATTTTGGGATGCAGATAAAAGGAACCAGGCTGCAGCCCTCAGTGAGCTGAGAAAGGTCACTCCATCTCCAAGAAAAAGCAAATGTGTGCACTACCTCATCTCCAAGTGCAATCACAAAACAATGTCAGATGTCAGCAAACAGCTCAAAAACTCACGGAATCTAGCAAAAAAAAAAAATAAAAAAAATTCCTTTTAATATGGAAAAGTTACCCCCAGTGTTTCTAATGAAGCTAAAGATGAAGAAATCCCATCCTTCTGTGAAATTTGCCAGCATATTCATAAAAACATTGTTTATTTTTAGCTAGTTGAAAGCTTTCTTTTCTTTATATTTTCCTCATTCAGCAACAGGCCACATACCAAAGCTGAGGTTTTGTTTAAAGGGAAAAATAAAAACAAGGCACAGGAAGAGGTTCACAGATCTCAGGCTACTTTCCCTGCAAGGGCACTGCCTCTGACACAGCCCTCCTGCAGCTGCTCAGCAAAGGGCCTGGCGTCCTTAAAGAGGGTTTTCTTTTGCTCCTCAGCATCCCTGTTGCCTCCCCTCTCCCCAGGCTCTGCGATGGTATTCATGGGGCTTTTTATCCAGAAGTGCCTGGGAGATGAGAGCGAGCCGCAGCCCTCCCCACTTCAAGGTGAGAGCACGGCAGATTTGCAGGAGACATTTCTTTCCAGTGGGTCTACTGCTGCTCAGGTCAGAGAAAAGACTCTTCTCCTTGTGAGAGTCCTCCATCATTAAAAGTGGTTATCCTGGCTTTGAGATATACATGATGCTTTTCTCCCTGAATACTTTTAGATAATCTCCCAGATGAGTTCCCTTTAAGATGGTGTGTGAGGCTCCACTGGTATATTTAGAGGTTGCCATTGGCTTTTACTCCTTTTTATATATGAACATCCGATGAAGACACTGAAGACAAAGGTGGGTTGGTTTTTTTCTTTCTTGAGAGCAATGTATTTGGCTCCCTCCTGTGGGCACCAGCGTTGCTGATCTCCTAAACCTCGGATTTAAACAAAACAATAATACCAGCTAATGCTACAGCTGAATCCACCCTTCCCCTGGCAGAGTTCTGTGCTCACTTGGCCAACAAAGAGTTTCCTAAGCTTAAGCATTACCAGCAATGCCATAGAAATGTGCAAATGGCACACAGCAGTTTTAAAACAAGAGAACTGTGCAGGAATGAACCAAAGCATGCAAATTCTTCTGTTTAAAGTATATGAGAGGTGGCTCCATGCTATACTGCCCTGGTGAATGCAGGTAAGCAGTTTACTGGCTTCAAACGTTACTATGTAATTTTCTATTATCTCTCAGTGTGAGTTCAACTCAGTACCTTCCAGTACTATTTCCTATTCAGGATCCAGGAACTACTAAATGGAATAAACTCAGGAAGTTTTAACTCTTTGTTAGCTGTACTTACTAACCACTTAAACAAACAAAAAACCCCACCCCAAAGCTAGAAGTATGTGCAAGTTCTTCAGAACTCAGCCTGGATATTCTCAATGTGGGTCCAAACCAACAACACCAGCTCAGCTGGGGAAGGGAGCTCCTCTCCCCAGATCTAGAAACTGGAGTTTCTGTCCTGTTCTTCCTCTGAAAATGTCCCATGGAGCAAAAACTCTAGGCCACTGCATGTATCATGCAAACCATAAAAAATAACAACTTAATACTGCCTCTGTATTGCTTAATCCTTAAAAACGTTCTTTTTTTCCCCAGGATTAGTTGCTTGAGCTGCTTTTGTTGCCAGCTAGTTTCTTTGCAAGCACAAAAATAATGAGTGTGCAGGTGAACAGCATTTGCCATGTGATTTAGATAGTCCTCCCTCAGGCTGCCCTTGAGATTTTCCTCCAAACCTCATCCCTTTTCTTGTATGTCAGTAATTTGCTATAGGAGACTAAGTGTGCCCAGTTCCAGATTTGTGGTTTCTATAGCCACAAAGGGAATTTGGGATGTGTATGAGGTATAATCAGTATTGTGTTACAGAAGATTTCACTTAGAAGAACAGTTGCCAAGACATAGATAGCTAATGCCATCTGAAGTTCTCGGATATTTGTATGAGGCTGGGAAATTCAGCCCCTACAGAGAGCCACAGCCTTCTGGAATGGGAACTGAAACAGCATTTCATGGAGGTTTTCTGTGACATCTTGGACAGCATTAACTATCTTTGCCTGGATGGTGAAGTCTCACCTGAGCAGTCTTCCTCAGAAAAAGCTGGGAGGACTGGCCCTGGATTTTTATACCAGAAAAGCTTAGATGCTTCATCTGCCTGTGGGGGAGCTAAGGAATGAGGGAAGCGGGGACCTGTTTTCCTCTTGCAAGTTTTCCCAGACCATGTCTCCGTAACACCATGAAACTCCAAGTAACAGCAGTCTGGAGTGGTTTCTGGGGAAGAAATGAGGGATGACTGTGAAAGCCCAGTAATTTTTCTTCTCTGCACACTAGCTTCCTCTCACAAACTGGGACTGAAGTCATCATCTGCACCTTCTAGCCATTTTCATATAGATAAATGCTTTATCAACTTTCCATTGAAAAGCTCTGTTCACTCCAGGAGTCTCAGAACAAGACCTCCAGTGGGGACAAGCTCAACCAGGAGACTCAGAAGATGGAAAATGCCGAGATCACTCCTGAGCTGCAGCACTGCTATTGCACTGGACATCACCACAAAGGCAGCCCAGCAGGCACCCGGATTGCTCATAAGCCTCACCTCTATCTTATCCACATCACCGCACTGGAAAGCAGCTCCAAGGGAGCACATTTGCAGAAGATTGCGCTACTCTGCCCCCCTGTAAAACTTGGTTCCTGCAGCAGTTAGGAAGTTTTTTGATCCCTGCCTCAAAAATGTGGGGTTTTGCCCCTGAGATGGGGAACAGAGATCAGAAAGTACCCGGAGAGAACAGGCATTAGAGCCTGAGCAGCTCTGGAAATGCAGAGAAGGATCAACTCCGGGTGAACACTGCAGCTGAGGGGTCCTGGCACCCCACAAGCTGGGAAGGCTCGTGGAGAACTGTGGGACAGGAGGGGAGTATTACTGCTGCCTCTCCCCTTCGTTTACTGCCAAAACAAGCCTGAGTGTGCCCGGATCAGCCTCTCAGAGTATCAATGCCACTCTGGTGTCTCAGTGCAATGCCACCACCAATGCCTGCATCATATCATTTATAACACAACATCCATGAATCAACAGTGTTGTCGATTTCTGTTGTTTTCTCAGGGCAGGAGGCTGACCTGCTTTTGCCTTAGACCCTTCAGAGAGGGGAAGGAAAGCAGGTCCTTCAAATCTCCAGTCTTGCCTAACAGTCCAGTAAGGCTTCGTGTCTCCATGGCTGACCTACCATGCTGAAATGCCCATGCTGTGCACAGCTCTAGATCCCCTCTCGGAAATCACGGCCAGTTCAGGAAATATGGTTGGAGTGAACTCAAATCTCCCAAACAAGCTGGGAGACGTCTGCTCCTTACGACACTCAGACAGTCCCTCCTATTGCATTCTCTCCAATTTAAATGGAAATGAGATGAGACAATACTGATCACTATAAAATTGCAAGTGAAGCAGAAAGCCAGACCGTCTTGCTGTGCTGCAAACAAAGTTAATGCTCTGTCAGTTCATCAGTCACTTGCGTTGGGAATTATTGACCTGTCATTCTGAAGACACCTACTGTACAGCTATAACAGAGCCAGACCTCTCCAGTGACCTTCACTCCCCTGTTAGGGCTCTGTTTTGCCTTCTCCAGATTAACCAAAGGCCAAGGCTTTCCGTGCAGTTCCCCTGTGTACAAGCAGAGCAACTACGGCAGCTTCCACAGGCTCTGCTCCGGCAGCCTGCACCCATGGCTGTACTCAGGCAGCCTAGGCAAGGGGTTAACCACTTCAAACAATGGAGCCTGGCATGACTTGGCCAGACACATGACAAATGAGTAATTCACGAGTTCATGCAGGTAGTGATTTACAGTCTGGATTTGAGCTGGAATATTGCTAGAGGGGGAGTGTGGAGCTTTCAAGTAAAGAGCCGATGACTCACTTTCTCGGTATTTGTTTTCTCGCACTGCCTCTGCTCCCCATTCCCCATGCACACTCTTGCAACCAAGCCTTGCTCTCCAGTAAAACGACTGAACTTTCTCCTACACCAGATCGGTAGTTTTAAAATTAATCAGCAAGCCTCAGTCTCACTGTGGGTCACAAGTGCCTCTTGGTGCAGGTCTTATCAGGTAATGCTACAGTAAACACTCCAGGCAATATCCTTGGGTCATTTGCACTGATTTCAACAGAGTTGTGCTGCCTGATGGCAGCCAAGGATCTGCCCCTTCACAGAAGCCAGTCCTTTCACGTGGATGGGGTGGGGAGAAGCAGCAGAACAGAACATGAATGTTAAGTGTGCTGGGTGTATAGGAATCAGTAAGAGCATGATCTCCACTCTCTTGATTTAAGAACAGCACTTGAAAAATAAGCAAGAAGCAAGCCCCATTAATACCCTTCCTGAAAACCGTGAGCTCCTGGCCAGAAGCTCTTTCCTTCCAACAGTGCTTGACATTACAAGAGCTCACAAAGATGGCCTGAAGTGCAAGCAGTTCACTGGCCACAAATTTCACTGGAATGGTTTTCCTCAGCCTCTCTCCATGGCAGAATGGTATCTTGACAACACAACCATGTTTCAGATAGTCGTTGCTGTCTGAAATGAGGACTACAGTGCTACATCCTTAGTTTCTAGTATCTGTGTCTGACCCCACAGCAATCTTCCCAGGAATACAATTCTCAGGGCTCTGTTCTCTTTGAAATGAGACGTCAGAAGGCCTCATGCCATAATGGAAATGGTAGCTCTGTACCTGTCACATTTGAGATGTATCGCTATAATAATAAGCAGCCAACAGCCAAAGTTACACCTATTTTTTTTATACAGAACTATCAAGAGTCACATAAGAGTAACTGAATAAGGTTTTAGAAATTATTATCTATGAACATTGGTCTCCCGCAGGTTCTTTTGAAGAGATCATGTTCTCACTGAAGCCAGTATCTGGGGGAAGAAGGAATGGATTGAATATGTAATAAAAACAGATTTTCTCCAGATGGGGTAGATGCAGCTTCCAGTTCTCGCTGGAAACTGAAGCTATTTTGGAACATCATTCTTATGGCATTTATTATTTATTGCCTTTATCTTGCATGGGTAGAACAAGCAGAAAATCTTCTTCAAATGCACCGCACTCCACTGAGCTCTGGATGGCAGCAACACACAACATAGAAGCATTGGCCCCAGTGCTGCAGGTGTAAATTCACATCCTTTGCGTGAGTGCCGGGACAGGTACCCCAGCAAATCCAACTGAAAGAGACAGCTTTGCCTTGTCTCTGCGATTCCTGATGGGTTTGACACTGAACAACCCTTCTAGCATTACAAGAAATGGCACCTAAAGGGGCAACGGAGAGACTGTTTCTCCCCTGCTGTGCAAAGGGTACTGTAAGAACACCACCACTCATTAACGTCATACGCACACTATCAAAAGCAGTCACTTCAGAGTGCAAAGCAGCATCTACTCAGCCCTCATGCCTCATACCACAGGCATGATCGTACAAAAAAGAGATTTTCAAGCCACCTCTAAAAGTACAAGCTCTAAGTCTCGCCTTCCAACCACACGACCTGTCCCTAACCTATCAAATAAAACTGAACACCAACATGCAAGTGTCTTGTTCTCTAATCAGATAGCTAATTGCTCAAAGGGAATATTATCTGCTTTAATATCCTCCATCCCTCAAGGTAGCTGAACCAAATATGACTAATATAATTTGATTTTAAGTATGCTTTCCACACATGTTTTTCATGACATTTTCATGACATTTTTCAAACAGTTCAACAGCTCTTTCTGGGAAGGCTTATATAACACCGGACTATAAATAATCAGCAGTATTCTATCTAGCTCTGGTCACAAACGCCAGGTAATAAAAACCGAGTAAGAAATGAAATAATAGTAATGTCTCCAATGAGGATAAACTCTTGTTACACTGTGATAAAGTTTATAGCAAAGCTCTCTCATATGCTTAGGTTGCTTTAAGGTAAAACCCACTCTCCATAAAACTTTTTAACTTCTGCTCTTATGTAATGGTCAAATTTTGCCCTTAGCAAATGAATCCATCACTCCTTGCTTGAAGTATTTTAATGAGAATTGACCTTTTAAGAGTGTTTCAAATCTTCCTTGGTAATGTGAAACTAAGGAGCACACTGGGAAGTTGAGAAGAAACTTACCTGACATCAGTTGTACTTGCTTAATTTCCAAAATGCACTTGGATCCAAGTTGTCACAGCAAGTAGGACTGGAAGGGCCCACTGTACTTGGGCTTTGCTTTTTTTTTTTTTTTTTAACAGAACTGATTCACTTGTCTGTAAACCTGAGGGCACAAATATTACTTTCAGAGTGACTCATCTTGGAGTAAACAGAAATGTTGCCTCAGACCTGAGTAGGTGCTATCACATTTTGTTTTGCAGGATTTTTACAGATAATGCTCAAAAGTATTAGGAAAATCTCTGAGAGAGTCTCTCTTGCATCTTTCTTCTCCTCCCACATCCTTCCTCTCTCCCGACTATTCTATTTTTAGTAGTCACAGAGCATTTCCTGGTGGTCCCTTTTTATTCTTTCAGCCTTGCAATAGTTAACACTTGTAGAATTTATTGTCAGATATTTCGTGATAGGTAAGAGCAAGGTGTGAATGTAAATGTGCTTTTGTGAAAGCACCAGAAAAATAATAAGCAAGGGTTAAAAAAATGGCATCCGTTGAGAACTAAGGATACAATTGAGCACAATTATGCTGGCAAACATCAAGGATGGTATTTTCTGCATCAAGAACACAGCACAGACGAATCGTCAGCAGATGACCCGTGCTTCTTATTGAAGGACAAGAGGATGGCAAAAAAGAGAGTTGTATGTACTATACCTCTTTCCTGCTACCCTAACAGGAAAACAGGGTGTAGCTGTAAGACATCCAAAATGAGGAAACAAGAGACAATTGCCTAAGATGTAGGGAGGGTAAAGTAAACAAGATTCTTCTTGCCATAATAACTGCTGACTTCAAAAGGGTATTAAAAGAGCTATTCAAAACCCAATTCATTGTCACCATTCAAGAGGAACACAACAGATATGATGGGGACACAGTAACTGGTATCCCTTGTTCTCCATGCCACCACAAGTAATCCTGCCCAGACTACTTGAACATGCACATACTGGTGGCTTTGACTCTGCAGGTATGAGAACATGAATAGATAGATACAACTTTTCTAAGTTAAGTAAAATAAAGGTCTCCTTTCCCTTCCATAAGGTCTTCCACTGAATTTTTCAGACAGGAATTCCTACACACTTATTTGGGTTGAGTGCTTTGATGACGCAAATATAGAGTCATTGGCTTGTAACCCCTGAATGGGATTAGTCAGTGATGTGAAACCTGGCAAAGTATAGACCAACAGACTGTTCAGCAATAAATCCTTATCTTAAGTACTTTTAAAAAATGTTTAGAGCTATAGAGAGTGGGGAACTGACTTTGTTCACACTCTTTTATCACTTCTGCATCTTACTCTCCACTTTTCCTCTGTTTTTCTTTGTTGCGGTACATATGGAACAAAATCATATATGAAAGGAAAGTTGCAGTCTGGAGCACCTTTCAAGAATCTCAAAATATTTTCTAGAGTGAATTTCAGTTTTGCAAAACTGTTCTTCTCTGAAGTGCTTGAGTATCACTGAAATTCCCGAATGACAATAGTTTCTATGGGTAACTATTTCTAATAGTGTGGTGTGACTAAGAAGCCTAAAATTCTACTGTCACTTTGGGAAAAGAAAAGGATGATGTGGCCTCTAAATGACTCATAAATGTTCCCTGTCTTCTCTCCTCCCCAGTCATTATAACTTGGCTTGCACTTCCTTGGCATTTAGACACTGTATTCCCATGGACTCTGAAGAACCTGAGCCTAAAAGCTTTACTGAGGTGTCTGAGCCTACACAGCAGACTGAGCCCAGAGTGCAGTTAGAGAACGCTATGCTACTTTTAACCTCATCAACATGGGTATCAACAGAAACCAAAACCACAGGAAGCCTGGAGAACGATCTCTGCTGATCTACACTCCCAAATCACTCCTGGTACCTACGTCTGGATTTCGTTACCAATCCCAGCATTAGCACACCCCACAGTCCATCCCCAGACCTGACAATAACACTGTTACTAACTCAGGTAAATAGCTTTGCTCTTCTGTTTCCACCTTGTGAAGAAGATCTAATAATATTTATGCAGCTTTTTGAAACGCTTGAACAGGCTTATGCAATTAATCACAAAGGTACATTTACTAAACTACTAATTCAAGAAGCTCAGTGTGAGCATTCTGGTGTTACAGCAAAAGCAAGCATGTCTTTAAAAGGTGCGGTGTGGCAACAAAGGCCCACTTTTAAAGTCTCCTGGGTGAAACAACGGGTTAAGTCCTCAGCTGATTGCTTTTGGCTAAAAAATCTGGTCCCATGAGTGGGAAGTTCTGAAGTGCTCACAGAAAATGATCATAGGACAAGGGATTAAACATACATTTCTGAATGGAAGAAGAAAAGTCTTATTTATTCTTTTTCATCCTAGAAATTAGAGCTTTCTGTATCAAGATGATGAATAGCTTCTCTGCATATACACGCACATAAACCTATTTGCCTCTGTGCACCTACAAGCATATGTGCGTGTTTCTCCATATGTCCGCAAAGCTCACTTACACTACATCTCCTATAACCCAGTATGGCAGTGGCTGTTAGCAATGCAGAGCACTAAGGAAGAAATTATTGTAAATCATGGCCACTTTATTTCCTCTTACAGAGTGGTGCAAAAAGGCTTAGTCTGTATGAGAAGCGGAGTGCTGTGTGAATGAGCAAGTGAGCAATGCGTGTTCCTGTATACCTGCATTGTGTGTGAACAAGAAGTTCTAAGAAAATGTTCAGGAAATGCACCCCAGCAAAAAATGGATTCCAAAGTGCAAATCTGCCTTATTTGCACAGGAGCTGCTGTTACCATACAGGCAGGTGTGTCTCTGGGTCGCATTTATGAGGACAAGTCAGCAAGCACAGGCTACCAAACTGTAAAAAGAAGCTCTTTTATGGCTTCACCCTCTACACTCATTCTACCTGTTATCTAAAGCTTTGGAAGTATAAAGTCATCAGGTTTATTCTGAAAAGGGCACAGTACTGAAGTTTAAGATTTTAACAGAGAGAATGACAGACTCATTGTATTGACCTCTATGGCAAGATTTTAATTTCTTACCAGAACCTTTTGAAGGAAATATGAATCTATTGAGTGCAAATAACAATGATGTGGCAGAGATCTCATAACGTGAATTTTTGGCAAATGCTGATATTGTAGAAAATTGCTTTCATGGCATTCATCAACAGGACAGATTTTCTGAGATGTGTGAAGTAGATTTCAACTGGTTAAAATAACATCTTCCAAGGATCAGATTTGCTCTAATGCAAATAGGGAGATACATGGCAGCTGTGGACATACTGTAAGCTATGTTCCATGCCCGGAATAATTTCCCATCAAATTTCATTCAGACAGGGCAATTTATTGAATAAATTGCAGAATAAACAGACCTGTTTGGATAAGGTGTTATCTTGGCAGTTGTCTTAGTGACCTGGCTCTCAACTTCTTCCTCCCATCAGAAGCTGGCTGCCAGTCCAAGGGGTTTTTGTCAATGAGAGTTGATAGTAAAGCCTACCCCGCGGTGAAAGAGAGGTCTCTAGAACAGCTACAGGTCTGGTGATCTCCATGTCCTGTCTGTCCACTGTCCCATGCCACCTTCAGACAGCTTCTGAGGGCTCTGTAAGTGGTGCCTGCCAGTACCCCATGTGCTCCTGGGGAGGGATGGCCTTGCAGGTCAGAGAGGGAATGCTGCAGCATCCTCTGGGATGCCAGTTCCAGCTTCACAAGTTGGCAACTGGGTGAAAATGTTCAATAATGCAAAACAAGCTATGATCCGCAGGAGGTATTTCTGCCGTAACCAGCGTAAAAAAGACAAGGAGCAGAGGATCTCGCTCCAGGGATGTTCCTGCTTTGTTTATGGGGTAGACTGCCATATATTTATTATCCAAATGTCACCACAAGCACACGGTTTTCTCACACACATTGCAGAAAAGCTTTTGTTTAAGTTTTGCAGCTCTTGATGGAGATACTGAACACAGACAGCATTTTGCATTATTCATTAGAGTACCCATTCTTGCAAGAAGAGGGCTATCCTTTCCTCAGGATAAAGGTGGGTTGCCAGGGTACAAGATTATAAAGAATTAGATGGTGACACTAACAAAAAGCATATTATGTGAGATTAAAAGTAGACGACTAGCCCTAGGCTCTTCCCGCCCCTATATGTTCTTGCACGGTCAAAGAATAATAGCATAGAAAAGTCAACTCTTAATTCAACTTGGAACTGCTCCCTTGAAGCAGCAATGTCCTCTGAGCTCTGGTTTCAACCAGACAGACTCTGCTGCCGGAGCTGTCAACCACACCAAGCTCCTGCCCTTAGCAGTAACTAAAAAACATCCAGAAAGTCGAAACCAGAGACTTTTAGAGAGCCATATATGAACTACATATCTGGCTTTCACAGGAAGAAATGGGAGGTTGGGTACTTAAAAATCCTAGGATCTTTTCAAAATATGAACATAAATTACCCAGGGAAGATCCCATCTTTTCTACAAGCCCCTTTGCTGTGCCCCCTCCAGCACCTCTTCAGGTGTTGAGCCAGACTCAGCCATAGCTGTTTTGCAACGTGGCCGAGAAGCCGCTCCTGATACTTTGGCTCACTCTTAGCTCAACCAAAGCAATCTCCTCGAAGGATACCAAACGCCACAGCCCTCATTTCCCAGGGATTACAACAACAAAATCTATACCCTTGATTGCAAATTCTCATGGATGTTGACAGCCACAATGATTAAACACACAGAGTAACTTAGTTTTTGCTGACACTGTTTCATCATACATGGTAGAATATAAAAAGACTTAGGAAAAAAAAAGTGCAGTTTTTTCTTTTTAAATGCAATATAAATGAAAGGGCATATTGATTAAGTACGGTCATCAAATTTATTTATGTAGTAGAGAGTAAGAATCCATTGCAATTAGATAAAGCATAATTTCATTTTCTATTTTTCCACTTTTATTCATGTTCCTAATGGACTCACCCCAGAATCTTTTGTAAAATTGGGTACCTTTAACATGAATAAACATTATAAAGTTTTTGTCTTCAATTTTTTTTGCTCTGTTCTATAGCTGATGAAAATCCTTAAAAGTTCATTTAGTAGAATACTCAGACAACTGTTTCCACAAACTTTTTATTCCTGAAATCTTGTAATGTTTCTTTCTCATGAATTTTGTTTTACTACTTCATGGCACTAGTAAGCTTGGAAATACTGCAAAATCAGCCTTTCTTGGGGCATTCTGGCACTTTTTGCACAGAACTGACCAAGGCCAGGATGCTCAGAAGAAAACAAAATTTAAAAAAAAAAAAAAGTCTGGCTCCAGATTAGTATCTTAGCAAGCTTCCAAGGTTATTATGCCCCTCCCAAAATTTTACGATTGAAAACAAAAAAGAGAAAAAACCCCATTAATTTTTCTAGGCATCAGATCAGAGCTCAAAAATATCTACCAGACTTATTTTAAGAAAGGAACTTGGAAATGTTTAACTAAATCCCCTACAGAAATTGCCACACACACAAAAGCAGTGGTTACATGGGGTATTTACTTAAAGATTTTGTAATATACCCTGTACCCGTGCACGTTCACCTCCTCTTACCTACATGCCGACACACAAATCAAGACTCTAAATGCTAACATTATAAGGACTCAGGTGAGGGGCCATGTGTTCAAATACATGGCAGAATTTAAGGGTTTGTTTTGGTTTGTTTTAATATTTCTTCCTGCATTTGTGCATATCAGTCAAAGGCCATAGTTCTACACCTGAAGGCTACGACAGCAACATGAGTAATACATAGGCTGCATGTGAAAGACAAGTGCTGGATGTTCATCCTTGGCAGCATGACACCATTAAATGCATCAGTTTAGGGAGAGTGGTGCCTGTAGCTGGTGGGACACAGGGAACAGGTATAACTCTTGCGCAAAATGCATGCGTCATTCTCCCACTACTTCTTTAAAGTGGTGCAAATTTAAAGTCATCACCCTGTTTGAATGGGGTTGGAGCAGTGGAAAAGGAATTACTGAGGTCTTACTTCTCATTTGTAGAATGCTTTTATGCCTGTATTTGAATGGTATTAGCAAATACCTAAGTACCTCTGCCACTCTTTGCTAACCTAAGTAATTGCTAACAGCACATTAATACAGTGCAGGGATTTGGGGAATCTTTACTGACACTATCAGTGCTGTCAGAGCCTCCAGTAAATGAGATGAGGGTAAGTGGTAGCTTATAAAAGGTTAACCAAAGCCAAGAGCTGTAATAATACAAGGAAAGACCATGACAACAAGAGCCGCTCTATGGCAACTGCCCATGAGCATTAACCTTGGAACGACGCCATTGTGCATATGAAATATTTCATACAGTGCTGGTGAGCTGTGTTAAGCTGGAGTGCACATTACTGCTGTTTGCTATCTTCTCTATGAAATATTTTACTAAGTCTGTTCTTTAAAAATAGTTTTCATTGTTTTCTCAGGATTAAAACAGCAACAATAACAGGAAAGTGTGGATTAGCAGCTCAAAAATAGTCAGCTGATAAATATATGGTATTCTGTAAGATTGACTAACTTTCAATTAAATGCATTCGGAAGTTTGTTTTATTTGATTTGATTTTCAGAATTTTACCTTTTGCAGGTAATAATTTGAAAGGACCTTTTCTATTTAATGTACCTGTGTATGTTTGCGTTGGCACTCAGCAAATGTACTCTTTAAACAGGATGGTTAAAAACTTCTCCCATACAAATGTAATTTTAAAGCACTCTTTTATTTTGCCTGCAATTAAAATACTCAAACAGGCCAAAAGTCACACGGAAACCAGGAAAAGGTGGTAAATAAGTTTTGGCTGAATTACATCAATTAAAGCCTGGCTGTGTTCCAGCTTAGAAAGAAAAATAAATGCAAGTCAGTAAATTTTGAATTAGCTAATGTTTACACATTGAGTATGGACAAGTTAGGACAATGGACTAACCCGTTGCCTGTGTTTGGAGATGTGTTGTGGAGAGCGAACACAAGAGTTTGCTAACCTGCCAGGTCCCAGCCACCAAAAGTGTCATTCACAGGGTTGGCTCTTGTCTCTTGCAGCCCTCCTGCATCTCATGTCTTGGCAGCTTTAGAGCAACAACCTACCTACTTTGTGGCAGTTTTTCCCCTTGATACCCAATTCCTTCATTGCCCCTCACCAGTTTGCCCTACTTATTGGGTAAAATCCTGATGTAGGAAAATATAGCTGCAGTAAGAGGCACACCTTAGAGTGGGATGAAACTAGAAGGCACTCTCTGCATGGGAATCACAGCCAGTTCTCTATCATATGACTTGATGGGGCAGGTACATACCTGGGACAGATGAAACTCGAGAGGTCTGGTGTTTGTCTAGTAGTCTCACTTTTTTTCTGGCTGATTTGGATCTGGAAATACTCCACCATATGGCCACAGGCTTATCTGATTGAAGACAACAGTGCATGGAGTAAGTAAACAGCCACACTGGGCCTTGCCTTTGTTCCTTCTCTCCTATGCTCAGTGCCTGTCCTTCCCACAGGGCATGTGGAGGGTGGCAGGAGAAACATGATCCACACAAAATGAGCTCCTGATCACAAGATGAAGGGAGCTAGCTGGTAGGCAGGGATCACTTTTTACTGAATTGTATTTTGGGTTTGGGATCTCTCCTTTTAGAATTGGCCCCTCCATGACCAAATCACTGAAGCTCTGCTCATTTATACCCAGTCAAGGGCTATTTGCAATTTTTTTTTAATTTTTGGTTTTTATGTTAGGAATTAGCTTACTCTGAGCTGCTCAGAAGCAACACAGCATCATTACTAGAGGCTCTAGGTTACTTCACTGCAGAGAAGACTAAGAAGCTCTGAAATCGGTTCTTTATGCCACTGCGGATATCCTATAAGACCTTGAGTCCTTAGTCCCAAACTCCCCAAAGTACTACATCTGTAAAGCAGGATTAAATACATGCTTTAATTCACCTTTTGTCTTTTGATGGTTTGCAGCCTCTTTGGAAAAGGGAATGGGCTCAGATCAGGACTCAGGACGGCCAACTCCAAGCATTCAAAGCCATGAGCCAGGCCTAAAAAAAATAACAGAGAACAGGAGATTAAAAAAAAAAAAAAAGCATTTGGAGTTCTTTTTATTTGCTTTCTCAGTTTTGCATTGCTCAGGTTCATGTTTTCAAGCATTTCTCTTGAAAACTGCTTTCTTTTTAATTAAAATAATAATAATAACTGAAAGCTGAGACTGCAAAGTATTCACATGACTCCAGGGATCACAACTTTGGGGAAAGCAATAAATATACTGAGACTCACCATAAAACCATGTGAGCTGGCAGGCACTCTGCGCCTCCCGTCTACCAGGATGAGGCCCCAGTAAACAGAGCCATTTATAATTTCTATCTCACTGTTGTTAAAAATGGTTGTCCCTACTCAGAAGACGCACCTTCCTGTATCACTGAGGGCTTCTGGCACTGTCCTCACCACTTGTACTGTATATACATACACTGAGAGCAAAGGTTTTCAGTCCCCAGCTGTCTGGTTCCCCTAGTTTGCTGGAGTCATCCCAGCACAAATATCACTGAAAGGCACATTTGACCCTTCAATACCAGGATTGGAAGCAACACCCTTCACACATCCCCCTGGAAATGCAAAGGGACCAAAATTCCCTAAGTTAGTACAGCATTTCAGATACATCATTAACATGCTCATACCTAAGAAAAGGCTCAGGTACTGCTTGAGAGCAGCTGAAGCATGCAAAGCAGTTTAGATAAGTAAAATGAGATGATATGAATAAGTGTTAAGGCAGAACAGATATCCATCTTTAAGGAAAGAGAGTAGTTCAATCTGTTGATCTATCCTGTTACACTGACTAGGGGTTGCCTGTTGTCAGCAATATCAAATAAGCACTTTCAAGGCCTATTTAAAGAAGACAACACAAGAAGTAACGACACACGTTCAAGTGCTGCAATCCCTGTAGCCAAAGTATCCACAGATGTTCTAGCTCATCAGTGTTTTGCTTTGGTTTTCTTAATTTTTTTTTTCTTTTTTGCTTTCATTATAGTTGCTTACATCAAAACAAGATAAAAAAACAGATGACCAACATCTTGCCCTGAGTGTAAACACTGTCCATATTCTTTCTCAAAGTGTGATAACTCATTGCAAGCTCAGTTTCATACAATCCCGAAGATACACGTCTGTTCCAGAAGGTTGCCACCAGACTGGATGGTCACTTGCAGCAAACCACCCAATTTGTACGTCCCAGGTTTCCCCGCCTGTAAGATGGGGAAATACTAACCTTATTGTGAAAGTCTTTTAAGACCTACTCATGAGAAGCATTATATAAGAGCTAGGCATTATTAGACCGTTGAGGCCTGATTCTTATGAGATGGAGGTGTGAGATGGTCTTAACGGCATTTGCACCTGCTCAGTGGCCCTTTGATCTTGAAAGGATAGTGTCAAAGAGTATCTGGGGCCAATCATAGCCACGTCTGTTGTTTCAGAGACAGGCTTTAAAAAAGATTAGTAAAGCCACAGATAATTACAGAAGGCTGCAGTTGAGAGGGAGTGAGGAGAATTGTCTCCTCACCCTTGTGGGCAGACATTGTCTCTGAGCAGCCAGCCTTTCCAAAGGTTCCAGAGGTAACAGAGGGAATAGCACAAAGCCACTGTTGTTCCTCTGGGTTGAGACTCACAAGAAGCTGGAAGCAAAAGGAGGAAGCAGTTACCATAGGAAACAAAAGGCAAATGTCACTTTGGGAGACATTCATCACAGCAAGCATTTCCATGAGGAAGTCAGCAGAAGATGGCATGCAACTTAGCCACAGGCAGCTCCTTCTCACTAGCCTGCCTACTCAGTGGTCTTAAGAGCATGCATATCTGACTCAGTTATTGCAAGGTAAAGTAAGGAGTAAATGTGCAGCTCACCCCCTCCTCAGCTTCCTCTGCACACATGCTTTCATCTCGGGGTGAAAGAATGTGCTTGGCCACTGCAGGTCAAGGTGTCTTTCACTGTACAATAAAACATGATGGTTGGGTTTACGGCAGAGTACCTGCCATGCACTTAGTTCTGCACAGCTCTTCTTTTTGTGTGGATTAAGCAGGTTGGGAAATGGCCTCAGCTACCCTGCATTCATGTGAAGTGGGTACATGCCTAACTAACTGCTCACTGTTATGTTGCTGAGATTATGGAGACCAGGACAATTTCAGAGAGGTCAGTAATGTGTTTGATTTTGGACTGCTTTATATCATTCGAAAACATTTCTGATAGCCATCAAGAGAATACAGAATCTGCATGTTGGAGGTCAGAGCAGTCTAAAGGTGTTTTGGAGGAGTTCTTTGACAGGATCAAGGCCTTAAAAAGCAAAAGACAGCTACTGAAAATGAACAGCAAAACCCACACATCATTTGAGGCAGCAGACTGGGCCAAGAAGAACTACTAGGCTAGAGGCAGAGGAGCTGCAGTTGCTGTAAAAGCCCAGACTATTTGTAACACATAGTCTGCATCACATAAGGATGTTGATTGGGGTAAAGAAAATTCTGCTGTCCTAGATATGGCATCCTGACGAAGACACAATTGTACCTGTAGGGCTTGGTTTACTCAAGCAGAAGGCACCTTTACTCTGCTGGTCCAAAGCACATCTTGGCTGGTGGATAGCCCTGTCCACACTGGGAGCTCTTTGTCAGTAACTATCAAGTTTCATATGCCAGGAAAAACCTCCTGCTGCAGAGGTAGCTCAGGTTGGACAGTTGCTTCTTTGTTCATGTCGTTGCCTCAAGCACAGAGGTAAGATGACTCAATAAAATGTTCTCTATGTACTCTATGTGTGTGGGAAGCAATTGGAGTCCATCAGACTGGAGATAGGTCATCCAGGTAAAATAGTTCTGCTTCCCCTTTCTTGTTTGCCAGAAAAAAGCTGCATGTCTTGCCAGCTCTCTCCAAATTCCCTAACGAGGGAAAGGAGTTGAGCTGAAAGGCCCGATTGTGGCAGAGCCGGCAGGACAGCAGGCAGGGCAGGCAGGTGCAAGGGCTTCCATGGGCAATGCGGGGGTGAAGGAGGGAGAGGATGGGAAGAGATGCGGTTCAGTTTGTGGAGGTCTAAGGTGTGGATCCATTCTTTGTCATGGACACACATTGCCTTGCACAGCTCTAACACAACCTAGTAGATCTACTCACAGTCTTGGGTTGTGTCTCCTCTGTCTTAAAACCCAGCTCGAAGAATTGAGCCACTCTTTGCCCTTGTGCACAGCAAGCAGAGCCCCAGGTGGACACCAGCCAGCAGAGAACTGTGCTAGATACTGCATCATAGCATGCACAATTCCCCCATCCACTGGCAAAATTGAGGCAGACCTCACGTACTACAAGTATAAACAGTACAATAAGGAATACCCTAAAAAAAAAAAAAAGAACTAAGATCACAGTGCTTAATTCACAACGATCTGCCTTGCCACTCGTGCTGCTGTACAGATGGAGAACATTAAACAGCTTGTATGTGTGCACACAATTGCACAACACGCGGCACAGCCAGAAACGAGGTTGTATGTGTTTTCTGAGAAGCATTAACCTTCAAAAAAATCACCTTCATCATGTTAAGAAGTTATGAGAAGTTAGTGGTTCCTAAGAAATGTATTGAAAGCTCCTGTACCTTCAATCAACTGCCTACGGTCTGCATTAGATTGCTACTGTATATACTACATTACGCTGGTGCAGAACTAAGCAAAATGCAGCTAACCAAAAGGGAAATAGAAGGAAGATGAAGTAACCATTTTTTTGTCCTACATTTTGAAGAAAAGGGAAGGAAAGAAGGAAGTAACATACTTGTAACATACCATATATGTCTATGATCTTCTCCAATGCAAAAAGGGTCACAGAGATGTAAAAAGTTTGCAATGAGGTTTCATTAGTCAGAATCAGATGACAATCTGTGATCTGATTAGAGCCACAGCAAAAATAATGGCTGGTGCTCACTAAGGTAGTTTCAATCACAGTTTAGGTGAAAGCATTTTACTTTATATTAAGCCCTGGCAATACAAACGTAGACAAGTGCTGCACATAAGCTGAGAAGCAGATAACTAATAGCTATGAAGGGAGGTAACTTTTTCAAACAGTCTGAACAGGTCTAAAGCAGCCATCTGATTATATCCTTCAGCAGAAATCCAGAAAATAAGATGGACGAAGCACTGAAGACTGGTAGCTGAGGAAAAGAAGAATAATTCACTTTGGGAATGTGTGAGACAACAGAGGCAAGCACAAGAAAAAGCTTTATGTAAAGAGTAGGCTTTAAAGAGGAACTGTAGAGCTGATCCAAGGGCCCTGGAAGGCAATAGAAGGTCTTCTGTTGACTTCAATGGATTTTGGATCAGCTCTGGAAATGGAGGGGAAGGGCCTGGGACTGGCACGGAGAGGCAGGTTGTGGGGAGACTGGAATGTAGCTGTGAATAGACTAGACGGAGGAAGCAAAGAGGACCGTAGGGTTGGAATGCAGATGCAAAAGCCACGTGGTTTTGTTTGTATGTCAGAGAAAAATAACCTGCAGGCTGGCTTCGGTTGAAGCTTGGGGAAAAAAAATGGAGGAAGGCAGGTTACTATTTGAGCTGAACCAAAAGACCCATGGTTGCTCTGGTGGCAGCTGCATGTGAAATACCACATTCTTTCCCTGAGCGTGCTCCCAGGAGGAAGAGAATGTGGACACTGTGCTAAGAGACAGAGCTGCTGAGCTGTTTGCTGAAGCTGTCCCAGGGTTAGATGGGGGGAAAGCAGAAGGGAACAAATGGAGATACATGGAAGAACAAGACTATCTCTCAGCTGCTTATCTCTGTAGTAGTTATATGGGTGTCCTTACCGTTGTGGCTAAACATACATTTATGGAAGTGCAGGGGAAACAGATACCTACGTTGTTTATGCACTCCTGAAAATTCCTGCTAGGTGCAAACCTAGCTCAAAGTGAACTTCAGGACAAGGCAGAAACAGAGAATTGATTTGAACCCTGATTTTTCCTGAGCTCAGTCTACTGCCTCAGCATACAACTATCATTTTACTTGTAATACTCAGTTTAATCTCACACAGGATTTGTGCAGACCTTCCGTGTAGGGGTGACTTTCATCCTTTTCTGCTTCCTTCTTTTAATTAAGCAGATAGCACTTCAATTAAAAATACCAATACTCTAGTTACTAAATGTTGAGACAAATTTGTCATCCAATTTTACACTCCCACCCAATATGAAAACTGCTTACTTAAGCATTGCACAATTATTAAGGGTTTTCAAAAAGTCAGAAGCAGCTTTCCTGTCAGCTGAGACCTCGCAGATACCTCTCTGACCACCTCCGGGGGAAGAAGCTACAATCTGACTATTACAGAATCGCTGAAGCAAGGGCAGAAACGTCAAATGCTTTTCAACTCACAAAAGGAAATTACATCCAATTCCCTTTCAAGTCTACCCAAGACCTTCACCACATCACATTCCTTTCTCAATGCCAGCTCTTTGTTGGGATGTTGTGTCTACTTATAAAGTAACTCTCCTTCATATACTGTTCGAAAGCACAGCTTATTAAGAACATTAGTTTAGGAGATTGGTAGGATCAGTACATGGTTTTCAAATGTGTCATGCAGAGAGAATGAGCTGAGATAAATGCTTGGATAGCAGACACTCATTTTTAAAACCAGTGTTCACAGTTATTTTTCTTAATTATTTTTGTAAGGCAAAGATGTAGTCCAAGAATGCACTGCTTATTTCCATTCATGTAACGTTTAAAATACTAAATTGTCTACCTTTTAGACTAGGCTTTATCTTTACAGAACGAAAAAGACAGTGACATAAATTAAATTACACAACTCCTCTTTGATGCTCGCTGCAACTGAAATGAACACCTTGGCAGGGGTATGTCCAAACCCTTCAAAACGACGCTTCATGAATTCTTTGCCTGAAGTGCTCTTTCATAACCTGGGATGGCGACACAGTTTGGTGTGGTATGTGACTTTTCTTACAGAAAGTAAGCTCACTCTATCTCCAAGCTATAGTGGCCTGAAGAAGTTGGTACCAAAAAGCATTCCTGTCCGAGACATGCCAGGTTGCAGCTCTGTCCTGGGAAGGCTCAGCTCCCAAGGCACTCAGAGGAGATAGAAGGTCCATCTAGAAAGGCGTCCTTTGTCAGAGCACAGTGCTAGCTAAAATTAGTGTTTTTATAACAGCAGGTGGGAGATTAATATTGATCCGAGTTATGGTAATGCTGTTGCAGCTCACCAGAACTCCTGGGTTTCAGTCCTACAGCAGAGAAGAGGTTTGAGGGGAGTTACCATGTCTCTGGCAGACAGACGCCTTTTTTCTCTCTCAGGCCCTTTTTCTGCCACTAAATCTTGCTCCAGGGGCTCTCAACCACTTGCAGAGACTGTTCAAACTCGACACTACTCACGAAGAACACAGTGTTTGCACTAGTATGTCTTGGACCAGGCTGGGAGGCCATACAGTGTGTCTGGTCTACACTTAGTCCTGTGAAGGAGTATTTTACACCTCCCCTGTAAAAGTGTCATGCTACTGCCAAAGCAGAGCATACCCTTCAACAGACCAGAATAAATGATCGGTAAAATGCAAATGCTGAAGGAAGACCCAGGAGCTGACTGGCAAGAAAAGCTCCACAAAGAGTTTGTATGTGCATCCAGCCCAGCATCCCTCAGAGCACCTGAAGCCAAAGCAACGCTTGGGGTGCAATACTTGCACCGGGGATGATAGGAAGTTATTCTGCACTCATCCTCCCCCACCTACACCACTGCAAAGCAATGCAAAGTGATGTGAAGCTCTCCTGCTTCTGTTCAGCAGCATTTTATGTCCATTCTAAAATCACTTTGCCTCACTGTGAATGGCTAAACAAAAGAAAGACACACAGGTAATCAGGCTCTTGTCTTAGAATCAAGTTTTACTATTAAATTGCCAGTTCTACATTTAAGTTGATAATTGCAATCAGCATTGAACATAAATTGTTATTAATTAGTGCCATTCTATCCTTAAGGAAAGCTCAAAGCCCACTTGTTGGTAGCGTCCAATCTGTCCCAGAACATCCGGAGATTTAGCAAAAATCTTAGGGGAAAGTTTGAATTTACAATTTCAGATTTCAATGCTCAAAGCCCAGAACTTTTCAACACATACCTGAGACAGAAATAGTTATGAAATAACACTTATATTAGAAGTGAGAACTTCTGTTAGTTACAGCAGTAAAATTTCTCCTGTAGAGAATTATTTATAAATAAATGTAAGAAATCAATATATTAATTACTGTGTAATGTGTATGCCAATATAAATTTATATTCATATACTGCAGTATACAACACGATCCATTCTAGTTCTATGTACTCTGTAACACCTATTCTAACATATGAAAAGATAAACTTCTACAAAGCAGCTCTGTATTGGTAGCTGTAGCCCTAAGAAGCACACAGTACTATTTTATTACAACTAAGTCAATGTGATAAGTTTCTAGCATAGATTTTTAGAATATTATTTGACAGATATCACCTTGATTACTCACTTGTCTACATCCCCTTTTGTTTAGATATTCTCATGTGAACCTCCAGCAAACATTACTAATATAGATGGAAGTGGCAGAGAAAGACCTGCTCAGTGTTTATACTGTAGATATGATTCACAGATACAGAATTAGATTTACCTTTACTGGGGCTCTAAGCCCTTCCCTTCCGTACAGATTAAATGGTAATCAGCAAGTACTGAAACACATCTTTAACACCAGCCCTGCGTACCTGTTTTACCCTACACCTCTTGAAAACTTTCCCATTCCTTGAGCCACCTGTGGTATCTACTGTTTCTATTGTAGCTTTTTACCAGCCAGACTATAAAAAGACAATGTAAGGACCACTCCTATCTCCCTCTTTATTTCTTTTTACTTTTTCTGATGAACAGTTTTAGGGAACTTATTTCAAAGAAGAAATCAATATATCACAATTCATGTGGCATTAACTAACCAGCAGGAACTTCCGCTTGCTGTAACACTGTGACTTGAAAATTGTGCAACACCTTTAGTAAACACTTCCTCATATAGGAACAAGGATAAAGCTGAGCAACTCACTCCCTCTTATTCACTGCCCAAGAGAGGACTGCTCAAAGCAGACAGCCTGGGAACCCAACTTTCCCAGACCGCGGAGACGACTGCTAGACAAGTGCAACTGAGATGACTAACATACTTCTTGTTTCTGTTGTTTTGCTACATTGTCTCCAAGGTATGACTTTTTTTTTTTTTTAATCCTTTATCAATGCTTGCTGTAACTTTGTACAGCAATTTTATGGATTTTTAATTATTAACATCTAGACAATACTGAAGAACAGTGAATTAAAGCCATTAAAAAACGGTATTGCTGAAGTTAAGGATGTTTTATTTTCTCTCTTTCTATTCAAAGCAATTATCTAAAATTCTCTACTTAGAGAATTATTTACTTGTGTGAAGACAGGCCATAGCTTGCCTCAAGATGCAGAACTGGTTATTTTTTGAGCCAATTAAGAAAGTAGTTCCCCTGCAAATAAGCAGACAATTTAGCCAATTGGGACAACTCATTAAACTGAGAGCATTTTGGCTATAAAAGAAGACTTTTATTTGAATTCAGTTAATGACATAACCTGAATTAAAATAGTTAGTACCCTTATTATCTGCGTGATACTTCAGGTTATGAGTATTCATATGACTTAACCTTAACAGACCACGGTTTTTTTTCCATGTGCACTGTTTCTTTCAATTCATGTCAACAGGGAAGAGATTTTTTCAGAGCTTGGCATGCACAAGCATGCACAGGTTTTACATACATAATTAGACATGTAATTTGTATTCCGACAGGTATCTTTATGATTTCATTAGTAGCACAGAATATCTGAAAATGTGTACAATACTAATGCTTAAGGTGTTATACATTCTGTTTCTTGACAAAACCAAACCTTCATTGTCAATGAAATTCTCACTATAGTTTTTTCTTCCTGGTTTAGGCTCTTGGAAAAGTACATAATTATTTGTTTTTTATTAGCACTTTTTCTAGCTGTTGTACCAGGCCAAAGGAATTTCTTTCCTCCTTAAAGCTACTGACTCAAGACAATGCCTGAGGCAAGACAAAGACAATACACTGAGTTGATTAAAAAACTACCTCTAAGAAACGATTTGTTCCAGAACAAAACTGACCCGTTTTCCTCAAAACATTTGTATCACACTGCAGGAAAAGGACAAGTTTAGTTCTGAGTCTCCATTCAAATCTAGCCTAAACTTGAATCATCTGGGCTACAGCTAGCCTTGTAAAAAGAGTCTGCAACAGGGAGTGGATAGATAAAATTGGAGCACAGAACTCTCTTCCAAGAGGCCTAAAATATTACTGTGATTATTACATAAGAATACTTTAAGCTCATGGAAAGACTACATCTGCAAGGCAAAAGACTTTTAAAATGTAAACATTAGTTGCTTAAAATAAAATATAAAACACCATTGTAAATTACAGCAACAAACTTGCCCTTGGTATTTGCTAACAGCATGGGCATGGATAGTTACTGTGTCCTGTGTAAAGACCCAGCTGATTTAAGATAACTTCTTAGGACTTACTACTATTATACTATGATGCCTTTCTCTTCAGCACTCAGCTCTGTCAAGATACAACCAAGTTTATTCTGCAATTATTTTTTGAACGGGTTTAAGCAAATAAAGCAGTTATGAAGAATTAATCTGTTTATTTTATGGGAACAATTTGCATGAGGATGTGCTCTGTTGTTCCAGATATAGAAAATTACAGTAATTAGATGCTCCACTCCTGTAAAAATCTGGCCTTGAGGCAGACAATTAAAATGGGAGTTGCACTATCCCTTTGGTGTTTGGGGTTTTTTTTGGGGGGGGGGTTGGTTTTTTTTTCAAATACAGGCTCTTGTGCTTAGCGCTGAGCCCTCAAGAATTTGCCCATTCAGGTGAAATGACCTTTTGTAGGAGATTAAAGAGCTTAGGAGGCATATAAAACCTGCTGTTGCCTTGTTGGAAACTAACACAACCCTTGTACAACTCTGCTTTGTCAAATGCTGTACACCAACTGTTATTATTAACTTCAAATGATGCAATATGTGCTGACCACCCCTGCAAGTCATGACACAAATTAATTTTTGTCAAGATTCACACAGGCTCAGAAGCAGGAAACAAAAAGAAAAGCTGTTCATCATCACTGTTTTTCCTCAACAAGTTCTTTATAGCCGCTGCAGACACACAACACACCATACAATTAGGACCAGTAAAAAAGGTTATGTGAGTTAAGGAATCATCAGGATTTGTTACCACCTCTCCTACTTTACTGCTTATCTCCTATTATTTTACCTAGTCTTGTTCAAATGCCCTCTCCAGTCCTTTTGCTGTCACATGTAACCACCCTCAGTCTGACTCAATAGGTAAGAGTGTATCTGTTACAGAACTGTCATGAATAATTACACGAAAAGACCAGCTGAAAAGCTTTCTAAATGAGAAATCTAGGCTTGGTCCAGACTTGCAGTGAACTGTATGAGTTTACTTGCTTACCAGGAGGCAGTCTTAACTCGTATGTCATCATGTGGCAAGGTTTGGAGATCACTAATTTCCCAGAACCACGTAACTTATTTCATGTCATCTGCAAAATGTGAAGACAAAGGTTGCACCTTGCGTAGCTGCTCTAGCATGTTGGTACTCAAACCTGCTGATTGATGCTGGGGAAAGAAATCCAAAGTGAATTGCATAAAATATTTTGACACCTGGAAATAGCCAGGTATGTTAACTCATTTGAAATCCAGACTGCAACAAACCTCATGTTAGGTCACGTAAAGAAGGTGACTGCTTAGCAGACCAGATGAGCTCATGTCAAAGCCAGTACAGAGAATACAGGAGAAGTGAGCGGTGCAACAGATGAATCACTATACAGCCCAAAAGAATCAGTCCTGACAGACATGAAATATGGTGTTTAATAAGTTAATACTGTGTTTTCATAAGCATACATCTGTTTCTCCCTAGGGAGCACAAGCAAGAAATTACCTGGAGTTGAGCAATATGAAATAGTTTATCCACGGAAATTGCACACAGTCCATAAAAGAGATACAGAAAGAAATAAAGAGGTATTGAGATAACTTTTTTTTTTTTTCTGGGATATGGGGAAGGTTTTCTGGAGTCAAAGTAGCCTTGGTTTTCAAGGGTAAGAGAATGTGAAGCCAGATACTTGATCTTGCAAAATGACATGAAAGAGAAAGCCTGGCAGAGTGACCCGATGTCCAGTAAAGATGGGCTGTGAGGTGTGCTCAGTATTCTGTGAAGTACCTGTATGCCATCAGTGGGTCTTCTGTACTTGTATCTCTGCACAGCTGTAGATTTTGCTACTACTCAGATTTTGAATAATCTATGGACATTTCAATTTGAAGTTAATTAAATAAAAAGCTTAAAACTAAACATGTTCTTACATATTGCAAGAGAGTTATGAAAACGTTTGAATTTAAGCATCCACTTGAGCTCTTTCCTGAATATGCAGGGTATGTGTTTATGATTGTAGAAATACATTTGCAAAGTTAGATTTGTTCCTCTAATTAAAAAATATGAAACAGAGTGACCCCTTGCTTATTGTATAACTGCCAGAATACTTATTTTTGGTGGGAAGAGGAGGAAAAGAATGCAGTTGGCAACTCAGTAACAGGCAGCTCATAGTGAGGCCAGAAATTGTAACAGTCCATATTCTAACACTTAAATCTGTTTACAGACAAAATACGATGACACAATGGAGTATGGATTCAAAGCCAACGGAGAGGAAGTCATACTGCACCTACAAAAAAACAAGTAGGTTCAGTTCAATTTTACCTTGAGCGTTATTCCTCACTATAAGTGGCTCTGTATGGCATTCAGGATACTAAGAAACAGGACTTAGGTTCTTGCAAGACAGAGGTGTTTTGGTAAATACAACCGTTCAGCTCCAGTGAGAGAAGAGGGGAGAGAAAGCATCATGTCACTGTTTTGGTAATGTGAAATAACTATGCAGGCATATGACTGCTAACCCTGTTCTCCACTTATTTCCTAAATGGCTAAATACACTGAATGTTTAATGTTTTCATATAGTTTCACAAGTTTTCTGTGTCCATGGATAGTCTCTGCATTGTATTTATTTACTCCATGCTGGTAGAAACTACAGAGAAGAACAAGAGAAACATCCATGAAATGGGGCTGTGTTGGCTCTGTATGCTTTTAAAAAAATAGAAAACAGCAGTAAGAAATGTAATAATCCTTAATAATTTGGCTTCCAGCACTCCCTACCTTAACACTACTGCTGTTGGACTTTGAGCAGTCTAATATATACTGGCATTGGCAAAATGCTTTATGGGAACTGAAAGCAAGGAGAGGCTGCATTCTTGGCTGAAGAGATTAACAGCATTTAAACAGGACATGCAGAGGGTATAAAGAAGCAGCAGGCTTTGTTACAGAACAAAGCATACAAAGAAACGTCCAGCACTGTACAGAGCAACACAAAACAAAGCACAGTTGTGATTTTCTGCTTGCTGGCTCCACCATAATATTTAACAAGGGATCAAAGAAGTCTGCTTTAATAGGTACTTTTCAAATGGCTGTGTAAATACAATAGTACTATAATCAGTTCATGTTAAATATAGACTCTAATTAACTGTTTGCCCCTGTTTTAATCTAATCTAAATATTTGGAAGAGAGGAAGGGAAATTATATTGTACTAAATCCCACTCTTTGAAAAGAAATGAGATTGTGGCAGTTTGAGGTAGCTGCCCAAACAGAAGTGAGTGTAGGCTTGCTTTGCTGCTAGTTTTAGTAAGACTACAGCCCTGGCTTAAAGTTAAGCACCTGCTTAGTGCGCTGCTACATAGGAGCCTGAGTGCACAGAGCCTTGCAGGATCTGGCCTTCCATAGTAAATCACAAATGTGTATGCTAACAAGAAGCCCAAAGACACCTTTCCCAGTAGTGGCAGAAATACAGTAATTTATTCCATAGTCATGATGTTCTCCTTTGAAGGTTCAGAGAAGTGTATGTGTACAAAAGTAGCATTCTATTTAGACAGAAAAGAAAAATCAAGTTCAGGTAGAATGATTACAAGGATGAGAACTTGTGCTAGCATTGTTATAAAAAAGCTGTGAGAAAAAAAATTGGAAAAAGATGTGTTAGTGTGATCTCCACACAGAACCTCTGAGTGAGTGTACATGTACACATACGTGTATGCACTGGCACGTGTGAAACAGATGAAGCAGCTTTTCCAGTGACCTAGATCTTTGCTATTTATAATCAGTGGGGGTGAACTGGGAAGAGAACAGAACAGTACTATTTCACATGCACTGTGGAGTGGTGGAAATGTCTACACAAATTGGGAGGCCAAAAAGGATCAACGCTGCATATGTAATTATACACTTACTTTCAGATCTACTAGGAGATTAGTTTATACCAATGAAATAAGTAGACTTTAATTGCTTTCTTATTTTAGAAATGTTCCTTTGTTTGAGTAAGGATTATGAACAGGCAGAACTCCCCACCCAGCAGCTTTGCTTCCCTAGTTTTTTGATACTAATAATAACCTGAGTAATCATTTGAATTCCCTACATACTTTGCCTGTTATGTAATTGCCTCAATTCTAGACAACTACAATTTATTCTGAATAATGATTGCACTTGACTCTTTGCAGGCATCTATTAGCTAGAGACTATACTGAAACAGTTTATTCTGCTGACGGTCGACAAATAACAACAAGTCCTCAGATCAAGGTAACAAAAAAAGGTTTCCTTCCCTCACTCATACTTGCAGTCTTGAGGAGGTCTGTATGAGATTCATGGGTCCATGAAATAATAGCACATAACAGACAGAAAGAAAAGATTTTAAATTAAGGTTCTGAGCACTGTTAGGATGCCTCTGAAGGGACAGGGAAGATGTGATTCCTGACTTTGGGAGAGCTACACTGATTTACACCTGTTGAGAATGAGACACACAGTTCGTCTCTCAAAAAGACAACCACTTTTTACCTTAGTGACTAATGAACACATTTTCTCAGCCAAATTTCTCTTTTGTCAGGAAAGGGAGTGGAGCCAGGGCCATTCCACCGCTTCCTACCTTCTGATTTTGCCCTCCTGACTTTGCTCGTTCTGCACAACTCCATGACTTGCTTTTACACCCTAATCTCAGCGAGATCACAGAATCTGATAGACACATTTCCTCACCGGCTCACGTTACCACCCACGCTCACAGCAAATGCACTGCAGGTTACCCCAGGTGGCTTCTCTGAGCCATGACGAATCAGTTATTCAGATCCAGACACAGGGGAAGTCACTGTAGAAGTTAGTTTTTAATTAACTGTGCCCTCACGGGTCTTACCTTCAACAAAGCTCTCACTTGAAGCTTTTTGTCCAATGTTATGCTATGTGTTTTAACACGTACTAATATTTCTCGTCATGGAGCAATTAGCAGGAGCAGGAGGATCTTGAGTGAAGTAAATGTGCATAGAGAATTCTGGGTTGGTTTTTTTTATGGAAAAAGATGCCATTTCTGATTGCTCCAATTACTTTTACTCCCTGAATGGATCCTGTGAAAAGCAAATAGCAACTACACCCGGTTAAAGACAATCTAAAACAGGCCTACCTGTGCAGCTTGCTGAATAAGGAATTCCTACCTTGTAGATACTTTATTATGATTGAGATCATTGTTGTTTTTCTTGTAGTCTCAAGAGATGGAGAGTAATTCTCCACTTCTTTCTCTAGAAATTTTCACTTTGTTCATGTCTTTTTCACTGTAAGAAAGTTGGCACATTGTGATGAAAGGAAGACAAATAAATGGTAAAGTGAAATGAACCATCTATGGGAAAACAAAAGGCACGTTGCATGCGGGTTTGAATACTGTGTTATAAGTCTCTCTTAAGAAATCTATTAAGGAAAATGCTATGGGTAAAATTTTTCACAATACCTCGGTGACTTTGAAGTCTCTTTGAAGACAGAAGTGTTCATTAGACCTTAGATCCTTAAGTCAATTAAGACATGAAAATTTCTCCCCTAATCATATGTTTTAATATAATACATGCATTTTAATCTCATTGAAGTTAATGCATTTAATTGTTGGGTTAATGGTTGGGTTAATGTTGGGTTTCCTTGAAATTTGGCCACACTAAAATCATTTGGTATGGACCTTAATTCAGCAGCGGCCCACATCAGTGTATGCTTAATTTTGAGCAGTGAGTATGCATATTCTTATTTTCATGTATACTGTTGTGTATTGGCCAGAGCCCACCATGACTGGATTTGTCACAATGTCGGTCACTCTGTCTTGAAGGATAACAGTAATGGTACTGTAGCAAACATGGAAATGGTCGCCAGCTTTTTTCATTTTAAGAATCTCCTCTAACAGGAGATTTCCTCAGACAGTGCAGTTTATTGTAACTTGTAGCTGGTCTAGTTTGTCTTCTGAAATTGCTGGATCTAGTTCAATTCAGTGCAGTCAATGAGACATGGCCCAATTTGACAATGTATTCTTTCCTTCTAAACAGGATCACTGTTATTATGAAGGTTACATTCAGAATGATGTTCATTCCATAGCAAGCATCAGTGCTTGCAAAGGTCTAAGGTAAGATGGAGGTTTTGTTCCTAAAGTGTACCAATGGCAGAATATGCATACTCTATGAGGATGAATTTTCCAATATAAAAAGAATCAGGATGTAATTAAGTGGTGTTATCTTTTATTCATGCTTACAGGGAAACTAGTTTACTAAAAAAAAAGGGGGTGGGGGGAAAGGAAGGAGAAAAAAGTTACCTTTCTACTTCAGTTTCAGAGTTTATAAATTGGAAGCTAAAGAAACATCTATATCAATACATTTATATGACTAATTCCATTTTAGATCTGGTCATAAATCATAGCATTTGGTGGTGCTTGCAGTAAACACTTAAGGCTGATGCTTCTAAGATGTAGGAAGCTCCACTGACACTTCAAGAGAAGGCTACATTATTTTCAGTGCTACAGCAGTTACAGGGTCAGTAAGTTCAAGCTTTTGTATGAAAAGCTCAGTTAAAAGAATCTGCTGATTTCTAATCACGGAAGACACAGTGGTATAACATAAAAAGACAAGAGGATGACTGTTGAGTCTGAGAAGCTGCAGCAGAACATTTTCCCAATGGTTAGTGGAGTTTGGCCAAAACCCAGACTTTCTTTGTGAACACTTTTTGCATATTTTGTCCAGTTTACATGTTAACACAGAACACTTATTTCGACACTTGCTGCTCAAAATGATTCAAAACTCTTAATTCCTTTCAATATTTCAGATTTTCATCTCAACTGAAGATGAAAACATACCTTTGAATTCCCCACTGAACTGAAATTTACTTTTCAATCACCTGTTAGCACAAAATCCCCCAATTTAAATCTAATTAATTCCTAAACTAGTTTTTTTTGCCTGACAGTCTCCTACTCAGAGACTTCACTGACTAGCCAAATCTTCCAATTGACTCAGCAGCTTTGATTTCTTCTTTTAAATTGTTGTACACTCTGCCTGCCTGCTGCTAAACTATTCCATTGCATCAGTGTGCGCAATGGTCTGTACGTTTAGGCTAAATGCTCTTAGAGATAATGTTGCTATCTTGACTCAGCCCTGTAGATTCAAAAGATCACAATCTAACTAATTTCCTTAGTGGATATTTTGAGACCCGTGGCCAGAAGTACCTCATTGAACCCTTGGGAACTTCAGACAGAGATGAACACGCGGTCTATAAGTACGAGAAACTTGAACAAAAGTCCATAAAAACATGTGGTCTAATCAATAATACCTGGGAAACAGATTCAAATGACCCCATCAATGACATCTTCAAATCCAGCAATAATCCAGAAGTAAGTATGTAGTTAACCAACAGCCCAGTAAGTACATGTCAGAAAATAAACTGCAGCCATAGGAGAACTCTGTGAGTAGCACAAGTCCCACTTTGGCTGGTGGCACCTCCAGAAAAGAAGCAATCACAAACTGTGAAGAATAATCAGATCTTAAAGAATCCATGTAAAATCTCACAGATCTGAGATTTTAGAGTCACCACCTGAGTTAAGTCCTCCCACGTGTCCTAACTGGTGCCCATGTGCATCTTTAAACATCTAAATACTTCTTAATAGCTAGCCTACTTTTCATCATTTTAAAATAAGGCAGTCCCCATTCTAGATGACTTGGCTAAAGAAATACCCTCATAACTAATATGTAGGTTTGAAATGGCAAATGTTGAGACTGAAACAGGCCTTACAAGTCATTTACATGTATCTTTTCTTTAGATGAAAGCATACCTGAAAGCAAAAAAGTATCTGGAACTTTACGTAGTTGCAGATAATACTTTGGTGAGTAATGATATGATTTTTTTTTTTCATTTGACCAGCTACAGGTAAGCTTTCCAAAGTAGGTGCTACTCATGTCCCTTGGCTCCTACTACAATTATAGTGCTATACTATGTTTTACCACTGACTTTGGCTAGGAATAGGATTTTCTAGTGTTGACTGATTTTGAAAATCCCACCGGGATATGACCAGAATTCAGAAAACACCGAACAGTGCCTGTCCTCTTCTGCACCATACACATAGATACATATTTTGAAAGGGCTTGATCCTTAAACACATTGCCTGATAAAACAGTACATTGAAAAGGTAATAAGCAGACCAGGCATGGTGTGGTTTGCAATGCAATCTTCTATGGGATATATTCTGATAAACCACTATTTTCCTCTCCTTTTTCTAACATATTGCATTTACTCTTTTAGTATAAGAAGTATGAGGAAGATGTTCAAACTGTAAGACAAAGGGTATTTGGAATAGTCAATTACATCAACACGGTAAGAGCAAATACAGCAAAATGAAGTTGAAATAGAAATTATTTATAATTTTTCCCTTTGCAAACATTATGAATTTTCATTATTACATGTAGGAAAGAATGAAGACTGAACTTAAGTGTAATTTATAAAACAAATTTAGCACATCTGTCTGGATTATCCTGTTTTTTGCCTTCAGATATGAGATTTCTAGGAAAGGAAGAGTTATACTGTATTTTCTTAACCTTTGTTAAAGTGAATGATTGAAATCCTTTGAAAAGAATGAAGTGATTCTCAATTCTTCATTTCTTTTGCAAGTCAAATTTCTTCAAAAATACCACTGGAATTTTCAAGTATTTTAAAACCATTTTTATAGTTGGTTTAAATGTGGGGGAAAAATAAGATATCGTGTTTTGTTACTTGGTTGTTTTGGGTTTTTTTTTGCAACTTCAAAGTGCAGAAAATCTTAAATCAGGTCTGGAGTGGACTACATTGCAAGTAACAGAAATGAACCAATTACCAGGACAAGTGTTTGTTTCAGAAGTCTTCATAACGTACTACTTTTTCACAGCAACACTGTTTCTCTGCTGCAGGTTTATAAGGCCATAAATATCTATGTGGCTTTAATTGGCCTAGAAATCTGGACAGATGGTGATAAATGCTTCCTGAGTCGTGCTGCAGGATCCACTCTGGACAGTTTCTCAAAGTGGCGTCTATCAGATTTATTGAAGAGGAAAAGAAACGACAATGCTCAGCTAATCACGTGTGTATCATTCTGTTTCCTATTGCATTTCCAAATAGGTTCAAGGAATTAATTCTTTAAAAACCAGTCACCAACCAGTCAGAGGTGCTATCTCTATTGAACTGGATTTCATGCTTTCCAGTACCAGGCTGTACTAATTCCAGGACAAAAATGCAGGCTCTCTTTTCTTGCTTTTATTTTCTTCATGGAATACAGTTACCTGCCAGGACATAGTATCTAATCTTTCTACCTGAACCCCTGCAAAAACAAGCCATGGAAACTTGCGCTGCATCTCAGTCTCTCCTTTTTCCTGCTCTGGTCCCAGAACAGTTGAGTATCCTGAAGACTGCAGCATAACCTAACAACCTAAGGAGCCATGACATGAAGTTTAACAGCTGGGAAATGCACGTTGCCAAACTAAACCACCACTCACTTTGCTATTCTGGCTCATCTTCTATGGCCCTGATTCATCCAAGCACTTTGCTACATTTAGAGCACTTCATCAAGCTCTTTACACTCAAACAGATGCTTTAAGTCTGATGAACTGCAACGTAATTTAAGTAAAAATTTTAAAATGAAAAGTTCATTCAATTGTTTTCTGATATGCTGTGATCTTAAACATGTCTTCAGATATTGTATTAAATCAGGGATGCAAACCAGAGCTGGAAATGAGTATATGCTTAAAGCCTTCAGCCTGGGTAAGAAAGCAGACACCTTCAGGTCTGCTTCCTGGTCACGTCATTGCACTTCACTCTGCCTTTCTTCTTCCTTACAGAGGCTATGACTTTGAGGGGACAACGATTGGATTAGCCTTTCTAAAATCCATATGCAGTGATATATATTCCGCAGGTATTATTCAGGTCTGATTTATTTTTGTTTATTTTATTTTTAAAAGGTTTTTCTATGTTTTTTACTGAACCAGCAAAGAACATTTATGAAAATTATTTGGTGCACAACATTTTCAGTTCTCTGTCTGATACATATCATTATTTTATTAAACTGTAGAAATTCACAGTCAGAGACTTTATTTTAAATGAAGCGCAGCAGGCAAAGACAGCACACACAAAGCATGGCATCTGTGTTATCTAAATGCCAACATCAAACTCGGACACCTGTATTTGGAGTGCCAGGCTCCAGTAGAGTCAGAGGAGAGAAATAAGTGATTTTGTGCCTCTACCTCAAGGTTCCCTGTTTTGAATGAGGAATTGGTTCTGACTGTCATAATGCATATAATCAGTTTAGCCACTTAATTACAGCTGCCTAAACTACTGTACTTAAACTTCAGCCTAAAGAGGAACATAGATCCAAAACTTTACCAACAACACTGGGAACTCAACTGCCGCACCCAGCTTCAGAGGCCGGGCTTGTTGGTAAGAGGAATAACCCACATGAAATTCCAGCTTTCCCATACCATAAGGAAATCCTAGGATGATCAGAATGCTTTTCAAGGTGCAGCGATGCATTTTGTAGCAGCATGATTTGCAATGCTATGCTGGAAGAGTATGTCCAGTATGCTGTCTCGTGCTTTATGCATTTCCACTACCGCCTGATGTTTATACACGTGGATTTCACTCAAAAGAGCAGGACTTCTCCTTTCCTCCCTCCCACCAAGCAGCATGAAACACCAAGCTAAGAGCAAAGATGGAGCACAGCATCTGCCTCTCATTTCTGTGCACGCACAACACTGTCCACAATAGTTACCTTGGTGTAACGAGTAGTAATTATATGGCACCCACGTAACTACCCTAAGCACAGACAGCTATCCAGACAAAGGATTAAGAGTTTCAGATCTTCAGTTCCCCTTAACACTCAGTTGTTACTTGGCAGCCTAACTTCCTCATGTTTATTTAAAAACTAATTATACCAATTTACTTGTGTTTGTTAGTGGTATCATCTCATTGCTATCATAATATAACCCAGCATAAACTGCAGAATAGATGCCCGCATGGATTGAACAACATATCAATCCTTATGTAGCAGTGAGGATAATTTCACTTGAAGAAAAGTTGTCTTATTTCTTAGCCACACGGCTTCTGTGATGTTCCTACTTGTTCTAAAATACTCACAGATATAACAGCCTGTTCTTATCTCTACAGGATCATAACAGAAATGAAATTGCAGTTGCAGCTACCATGGCACATGAGATGGGACACAACCTTGGCATGAGTCATGACACCAAAGCCTGCACGTGTAACGATCAAGTTTGTATCATGACAGATACTGTCAGGTAGGAGTTTGGATAAAAAGGTGTGGTTATTAATGCATGGGGCAATTAAGGATGGGCTCTGGATAAGCTGCCAGTTTCAAAAATGGAGTAGTAATTGTTCTTGTTCTCTGAGATTATTCCATTCAAATTATACAAAAAAAAGGGGGAAACAAAGAAATTCCAGGGCCTTGTAAAATATTCCCACATGGATCACCTCTCTCCCCCAAGAAACAACCAACCAACCAAGAATTTTAGTCATTTTTGGATAATATTAGTTTTGCATGTACAATGGGAGCCTTCACATTAAACCATAAATAATTTCTTCCTTACAATGATGACAGCATAAAACTACTGTGGTATCTCAGATGACAGAGCTTCCTCAAGATTTACTAAAAGTACATTTTTGTTCTCTACCTGGAGATGTCTCCTGTGAAAACCACATAAAGTGCTTGCACCTTTAATAAATACTCATTAGATAGGAATGTAGTTCAGTTTTCATTCTAGTTCAACATCCTGAGCCTCTGCTGGAAGGCCCACAGTGGAAAACTCCCAATGCTTGAAGCATCCAGGCACAAACTGTATAGACCAGGCTTAAATCTTTGGGATGCAGGATTTATTATGTGCAATGCTTACATTTAGTACATTAACTACTTCTGATCTATTTGTTTCCACTTTTTTTTTTCTGCTATAAGTAGGAGATAGCCATTGGATTTATTAATATAGGTAGTTGGAAAAATGGTTGCACCCAATAGTTTGGGGGATGGTCACTTGTTTCATTTCTCTTGTAAAGGGTATTGCTTCTCCTTGCCTATGGCAACCCTAATGTAAATCCTCCTGCTTTCTCAATATAGCTCTATCATCCCCAAGAAATTCAGCTCTTGCAGCCTCCAAAGTTTTGAGAAATACATGTTGAGTGACATGCCAACATGCTTAACTAACATCCCAGATATAAGCAGCATCATAGCACCTCCATCCTGTGGAAATGGCTTTCTGGAAAGAGGAGAGGAATGCGACTGTGGTACTCCTGAGGTATATGCATAACTGGGAATAAAATAGTACTTGGAAGAGGCAAAGAGTTTTATTCAGGCTGTACAGTAGTTGGTTTCTGTTAGTTTCCGAAGTAGCCAGTTCAGAGCTAGCTGAAATATTTCTGTAGAAACTGTGGTCATCAAATGGCTGATTCGCAGTGCAGGCACCTCTATGAAGTGCATGCCAAATGGTGGAAAAAACGACTGCACACTTTGTCATGCAGCATTGACAGAGGAACTGAGAATAAGGAAAAGCCATACACACAAAACCATTTCAGCAGAAATAAGCAAGTTCCCGCACAACTTCTATCAGCATTTTCATAATCAAATACACTTTGTATTCTTTTTGTGTTCACTCACAATGGCTGGCATGGCTTTTAGTGAAAATAGTTTTCAGAAAAGCAAAGTGCAGGTCCAAGATATCCTTCCCTCCCTTGATAACCAAGTACAGGGTGGTTTGTTGAGAATGCAGTACAGAGGGGACCAAACCCTGAGGCAGTGTACCAGAGCTCTGATTGCTGATTCTGTCACAGGAGTGCACAAATCACTGCTGCAACCCCGAGACGTGCAAACTGACAGCAGGTTCCACATGTGCACACGGAGAGTGTTGTGAAAACTGCCAAGTAAGACTCTTTTTAATCTCTAACTTCTCATATTTTCCAGGGTGTGGTTTTTTTCCCTGTGAGAAACCATTAATACACCTATCAAAAAACCCAATCCTCTTTACTTGTAATTAATGACATAACACTGTAATGACAAGCGCACTTTGTCCATCCCAAACTACACCACAATTATCAACTAACTCAGTCTTTCAACATCCTGGAGCATTTTGATTACCCATTTTCTCCTGGAAAGCACAGCTGAAGCACAACCAGGCAAAAAATCTTACCATGGGACAAAATCAACTTTAAATTAGATATAGATATTGCTCCTTATGCAACTTGTACCATGAGGATGAGATTTGTCTTCCCTAATTTTAGCCCTCTAGTTCAGTGTGATTTTTAAATGGCATGGAGGAGCACAATGTTAAATGTGGCATTGCTTTCCTCCCACTTCAGTATAAAAAACCAGGCGCTATCTGCCGAGCAGTTAAGCATGACTGTGACCTGGCTGAGATGTGCACCGGCTTTTCTGCAAATTGCCCAGCAGATCGATTCCGTGTGAACGGATACCCCTGCAACTACGGCAAAGGTTATTGCTACATGGGAAACTGTCCCACCCGAGAAAACCAGTGCAAAGCTGCTTTTGGACCACGTGAGTACAAGTTGGCATTGAAAAATTAAGGTTGCCTAGGTCAAAGGAGAGAGGTAGGCTTTGTCTGCTAGCAAATCATCAAAGATGTTTTGTAACTCAGGAACAGAATATCTATATAAATTAATTCTAGTTTGTAGCATAAGCTTCATTATTATTTTTCTATTTATACTGTAAATGATTATAATCCTGTGAGCTGAAGCTAAGAGCATATAATGCAATTCCAGAGAAATGGGAAGTGGTAAGCATATTCCTCTTTTGCACAATGCTTTGAAGGTGACTTTGGAGTGGAGCTGGGTCAGTATTCTTTGCTTGATAGGAAGAGGAAATGTCTGCATTTCAAGTTAATGTCCAAATTTAGCATGCCTTTATGTTTCTGTAGGAGTGTGGTGGTTTACCTTCTTCGCAGTCCTAAACCATCTCCAGTCGTGACTATGTCCCTTTTCTTAGGCAAGGTCTATTGGTTTGTACTGGATAGAGAGAGAACACACAGGTTAGGTTCTGCTGCGTGTACACAATAACATTGCAGAATTAATGCATGAAGTGCAGAGTGAGCAATTTAGGCCCATGGGTAACTTCACTGGGAAAGGCCATTTCCTAAACAGGTAAAGGAAATTGAATACTATTAATTCTCACAAGCAGAGAACCTGAACTAATCCCATTGCATTTCCCTCTTTCACAGAGGCTACTGATGCTGCAGCTTCCTGTTACCGGATGAACGAGAAAGGGGTATATTATGGATACTGCAGAAAAGAAAAAGGTAGTCACGTCCCGTGTAAAAAAAAGTAAGCACTGTGTTACAGAATTTGCTGGGATTTGGGAAGAGAGACCATTCCTATTCAAATTAGGAGACAGAAGCAAAGAGCACTATTTTAGATGGCACATATGCCCATGCGCCCCTACTTGTTCAGTTTGAATATTGTGGTAAAGCCAGTTCTAAGAAAACTAGTTTCCAAATCATGAGATCGGCCTGAGAAAGCGCAAGTGTATACATATATGTACGCAAGCCTGCTTGTGAGGATGCCTGCGTGTGTGTGCATGCATGTGCAGGTAAGTACAGGGAAGGGATTTTTGGACAGAGAACTTGAACCTCAAGTGAACCTCAGAAGCTGATGACAGGTCAGTTAAATACTCATTTCTGCAAATTACTGTGGGCTCCCTGATAAGCTCAAGAGGAATTAAGAACCTGCCACCTTCTACTCACAAACCAACCTGAGAACACCACAAAACAAAATTCCTCTACGTAGGTTTTTCTTTGGAGTTCCTGTAAACAACAAATTCAAGCTAGAGGAGAGGCCAGCTCAGATAGTTTTGCTGTGTGACGTCATTGTTCTAGCAGCTCTTGTTCTCCTTCCAGAGATATAATGTGCGGAAAGTTGTTCTGTACTGGGGGGACGGAGATGCCTCGGGATATGAGCCTAGTGACTTTTGAGTCCTGCAAAGCAAGTTTTCCTAGAAATGGAGAAGTAGACGCAGGGATGATTCTCGATGGAACGAAGTGCGGGAATGGGATGGTTAGTAGAGAATAGCTTTTTTCCTCTCTTTCAGTCTTGCTTGTATCGTTAGCTCTTTTACCAGACAAGAAAAATTTTAAACAGGGAAGACTGAAGTGGACACTAAACGTCTGCTGATCTGATTTGCCGTACCTTCTGCCTTACATCTATCACAAATCAGTAGCAAGCAGGAACTGCTATCATTCTGATTTCCTTATGCTTGACTGCTGTCTTATTATTTTTTACTGACACAAATATATGTGGCAACAGAAACATACCTTTGTATGAAGGGTTAAAAGATCATACATATATTACTTTTTTAATTATTTCCATAAAGGATGTGCTAGGCATCACTGAGTGCTTTTTCCAATTTCTTTGCTATATATTTCTACTTGAGGTAGAGGGTTGGGAAGGATGAAGGACTGAAGAGGAGTGGAAAGCAGTGATGTCTGTACATCTTGCTGACTCCCCTTTGCTAGAAAATACCCAAAGGTCAAATGAAAAATTATATCCACATATTGAACTCCTAAGGTAGGTTTTAAGTGATTTGCAGACCTGTTTCTGTGCCTGCTTTTACTCTTCATCACTTTACACAATAATGTGCAAGCTCTGCATGTTCTGAAAGCCATAAATGACTTTGTTAACATTTGCCCTGTACATTTCAGGTGTGCAGCAATGGAGAATGTGTCTATGCTGAAGATGTCTTTAGATCTACCAACTGCTCTGCCAAGTGTACTGGACATGCTGTAAGATACCATCATTTGATGCTACTAACTTAAAAAAAAACCCAAGAAAATTATGCATATCAGCTACAGCCCTTATTGATGACAGTATTTAAGTCACTGGGATAGGAATTTGCAAAAATTGGGGAGTCAGAAGCTTCCTGTATTTTTATGAAAGCAAATGTAACCTGATAGAGCATCAGTATTTTTGCTAAGGAGACCACAGAAGATACAGAGATTCTGTGTCTGGCCCTGCCTCTGAGGCACAGTATCACAGCTATTCTCTTCCAGATCATCTTCTGGTTTGGGAAGATAATTATGCTCATCTTATCTGAACGTTCAGAGACCTGCAAATGTAAAGATTAACTCTGCTGCTTTGTGCCTTGTACCGTAGCTTTCACTGCAGAAACACCTGCAAAAGGCACATGATAGCAGATGATCAGGCCTGTCGTTTACTGTACAAAACTGCCACTCTCTGTGCTAAACTTCAGTCCAAGTAAAATGAGAGGGGGTTTCCAGACCTAGCTTCAACAAGCTGCCCGGGACTCTGATCCAGAGCTACTGAAGCTTTATGGCATCACAGCTTCACTCGTATTTCCCACCTGAAGATATTCCTGGCTTTGTGCTTCCCTAGGTGTGCGACCACAACTTGCAATGCCAGTGTGAAGAAGGATGGGCACCACCAACCTGTGGCAGCTCGTCGGCAGTTACCAGTAAGTGCTTTATGGCCACATGCTGGGTACTGTCTTCCACTGGCTGAAATGAGCTGCTTTAATTCCAATGAAACAGCCCTAACTTGCACTGGATGCCAGACCGTTTCTTTGCAAGTATCGCAGATCTAGGTCTCCAATTTCTGCGCGTCTTTAACTCACTGCAGCTTGTATGAATGACTAGAGCATGCTATTTTCTTTCTAACCTGACAGAAGTGATACACTCAGGAGATTATTTAGAGTAGCAGGTTTTTCCTTTCTCCATCCAGAGATAACAAGCACACTATATTAGCTCACTGTCAAATTTGAGTGGAGGCAAGCTCCCAGAGGTTTTGCTGTGAGGGAGGCGGGCAAGTTTATTACTTCATCATCTGCATGAAGCTGGGCTTTAACTGATCTACCTCTGAGGGAAAACACTTTGTGCACAAATTTCCACATGTTTGGGGCAAAAAAAAAATTAAGCCTTTGTTATTAAATATTTTTGTCCTCTCTTCACACTCACTAGAGCACCGTCAGCTCTCAACATTGTGGCTTGGTTGAAGCTTTAGAATAGCTTTGTTGAAGGAAAATTGTGAAGCCTCACTTGTATACAAAGCCAAAGGCCTGCACTCAGTTTTGGGTAATACCCTTTGAGAAAGGGGAGAGGAATGACAATGAAATAATCTGAGGATGGATTGAAAGAGCTAGGTTTGTTTAGCCCAAGGACAGCTCAGGCAATAACCACAGCCTTCAAACATGGCAAAAATGGCAGGAATATATTCCTTTCCATCACCATTTGTGGCAGGAGAAGAACCCGTAAGTGTGAGCAATAATGAGGACAAACAATGTCCAGACCATGTGAAAAAAATTACTTTTCCAATGGTCTTGATGAGAAACTGCTTAGTAACAGTGGATCTTTACAGAAACAGCAACTTGTGTTCTCTCTCCCTGACAGGCTTTGCTATTGTTGCTGGCGTGCTGGTTGTCCTCGCTGTCACAGCAACTGCAGCAGTGTTACTTATCCGCTTCCGAGTATTCAAGAAGAGGTAAAATAATTACCCCCATTGACGGTAGGAGGAACCAAAACCCTAAAGCCAAGCAACTTCTGGATAGGTTTTAAGTGGGGCTTTTCAAAGCGGGTGGAGGGAATTAGACACTGGAAAGCCAAGGAAGTTGGTCCATGACCTTTGTTGAGCTGTTTCAGAAATCCCGTATTTGGGAGAGGACTGAGGACTTGAAACTGTAGCTCTCAAGATTAATTCTAAATAATTAAAACAAGGGGAAGAAAGAAAAAGGAAGGAAGGAAGGAAGGAAGGAAGGATAGACACGGCTGTATAATGCACCAATAGGATTAAAAGAGGCATTCAACTTCAAGGGGTTTTTTTACTTCAGTCAGGGTAAGATTTACAGTTTTATGTAATATTTGCATAGCTGCCAGACCAGAAGGGGACCTGGAGCCACAAACCAAGTCTTTGTGGATCAAGAACAAAGACACAGAGAACACCCTGTCCTGGCAGTACCTGACCAGAAGGTAAGAGCACGGATGTGCTGGGTCAGCTATGGTCTCCCTGGGACTGTAACCGGAGGGTTGAAACATCAAAACTCATCAGCCAAAGTGCGCTACACTTCCACAAGGGTTTCAAAATGCTTGTCTGGGGCTGAGAGGACAATGCTGCGAATCCCAGCGTGGGGAGGGAGTCAGAAAAACACATGCACTAAGTCCCCAAGTAATCCAGTAAAGGGGCATACAAAGGCAATGCACAAGATACGGGCTCCATCCACTTTAACTGTTCCCTGTTTTCAGGTGAATGATAAGAAACTTCTCCTTCCTGTACCTCCACTGCAGGAGAACAAACCACAGCTCCAGAGCGTAAGTACTTCTAGAGAATTTCTTTGCTTTCACACAGGCTTTGGGGAAGACAGCACATACCAGTTCATGCCATGGCGGAGACCTGCAATGACAATCTGATCCCAAAGGCTGGGGAAATCACTGCACTCCAGATAAGGCCCTGCACTTTTTCTCAGGGCCAGATAGCATAATGCATCCATGCTTCTGAAATGAATGCATCCTTTTACCCCTGTTAATGCACTTTTAATATAGAACACAAGCCTGCACATTCCCATGGGAACATGCAGATGCATACATACACAGTGTGTATATAGGGTCACTATCTTTTATATTCTTTTCTTTTACAGCCTGTCGTAAGACCAAAAGGTCCCCCACCTCCTGTTCCTTCTACCAAACCAACCTCTTCTCACACAGAAGAGATTTTTGTAAGTATAACCCTGCAGCTTTTCACATCTTTCATCTGAGTTGCACATGACTACCAGAAGCCAAGTAGTATATTCAGTTTCTGGCTATGATAAAAAAAAATAAATCACAGACATGCAAACCACATATTCTTTAGGGTAGGAGTCACCTTTTTTTGCCAGGTAATCCTAAACTGCACAAGATACTCTTAATCTGCACCAAGGAGTCCTGTAAGGCATCACAAGCACATCTCATTAGCAACAGCACATGGAGTCCAAACCAACAGGGATTTCAGGTGTAAACACAGTGCAAATGATGAGCATCTTTGCTACTACAGATGTCTGCAATGGTCCCTGTAGTCACTAAAGATGCCACCTGTGATGGGATGTCCATCAATGTGCACATATATATATTTTGAATTATTAAAAAAAATTTGGAAACCAGAAGCATGTGAATATTTGCCGTTAATAAACCCAAAGCATCCTACTTAAACAAAAATACCTACCTCAAATATTTACCATCTCAGCATTTGAGCCCCCTGCCCACCCGATACAAGGGTGTAAAAACCATCTTCACACTAGCAACATAATTGCATGGTGCTGCCTGCATAAAGAATAATGGATCAGGACTGAAACCCTCCCCACATATCAGCTTGGTTATAAAAATACATTTAAATCCCACTGTCTTTAGAGATGGTTTTCTCAACATGCACCCTGAGCATGTGATCAGCTTTAGCTTCTCAAGCGGTCTATTTGAGTATTGATACTTGATACAGATTAATTTAAACACTGAGAACAGCTCAGTGGTCTTCTGAAACAGGAAAACTATACCCCCTGTGTATTTGTGTTACTGTGGCTTCTTGTGTGTGGATGGATTAATCTAATTCACCCCTAGCTTTTCCACTAGGAAAATGCTGGAGTAAATACATGAGATAACAGTAGCAGCAGCTGAGGTCTGCAGAGGCCCTGCGGCTCCTCACACAGGAAGGTCTAATGACATTTATACTACATTTTTGTTATAGGCACCAGAAAGAAAACCTCCTCATCTCCCAGTTCCCAAAGGCAAACCTCCACCTCCACCTCCACCAAAGGTAACCAGAGTTCAAATGTGAATAGCAATTCTTTTGGGATGTAATTTGTTGAAACTGCACCAGGCACACTGTGATTTGTTTAACTCTTTCTTTTTTCATGTAGGCTTTAAAACCTCCAATGAATCCCAGAGTATGAAGCTTCTGAAGTAGGGCTGATCGAGATACCTGAAATTTTCAGTGACAATTTGTTTGTCCCTCAATTCCTCCACTTTTGGCAAAGGCAACAAAGATAGTATTCCTGTTCTCTTTAAAAAAAGAACAACTAACTGACAGCTGCTTCAAAAGGAAAAGTTTGGTTTTCAAACAGCAAGGAACTCTTTGGTGATGACATCAAGCTACTGTCCAAAAGGAAATGAAGCAGAATCGCTACTTGCACTGAGGTGTAGACTAGGAGTAAGTTATAAAAGCTGCTTTACACAACCCAACTCCTAGGCCACCACAGCAAGATGTGGCTGCACTGGGATGCCCTGCATCTACACTGCTTTTCTGGGTACAGAACTGAGAAGATAAGGACAAGTATGGCTACTGTATGTTTGTAAATTGAAAACTTTTTGTTACATTTCCGGATCTTTGCCGGCCCTCTCTCCAGCAACAGACCAGACCTTCTTCTTCATGTGCAAGTTGCAAGTTCTGGAAAGAGGAAAATCCTTCCTACCCTTCGGAGAAAAGTTTGTGTCCTCAGGACCTGAACTAGCCTTGAAATAATAAGATTACACACTGGAAATGCATTGATTCTGGGAAGATCCTTTTGGATCGGATTCCCTCATTAATCCTTAGATTACCTGTTAAACAAGATTCCTCTGCTGAGTAGGTAGAACTGGAGATACGCTCAAAAGCAAAGTGCGCAGGAGTCAAACCACTTGCTGCTTGCAAGTGCTCCCAGAGCTCAGGCTGTGCCAGTTTAAAAAGAGCTCCAGCTGCCACCATTGCATCTGGACAGAAACATTCAGAAAAGCAGTGTCAACAAAATCCTTAATCATTTATTTAATTTGCCCCTCAGCTCCAGAAATATCTGAGTATTTCTCCCTTCCAGGATATACACACCTTGGTGTTTTTGTTTAATTGCTCTTGCACTAGGGTGTGTTATTGTAAAGTTGCTAATGAGAACTAGGCTGGGCACAGGGGTTTGTTATTGTGGGACAGCATCGCAGCATGAGGCTTTGCACACTGGTTTATTACTGAGGGGTTCTTCATTCGTCTGGCCTGTTGGCATCAGCATTGTTGACACTATTGGCCTGCTGGCATAGATCTGCATGATACTGTTGGCATTGACGTTAATAATACTGTGAGGGTGCTGGCACTGATGCTATTGTTACCATTGGCACTGATATTATTCATGTGGTTGGCATCAATATTTTTAAGTTAAAGCACACAGAAGTGTTTTTCAAGGAACAAAAATTTTACCAGGGTAAAAAAAAAAAAAAAAAAGGAGACACAAAATTGCCCTGGACCCAAAGTACTCAAGATTTTATAGAGGTTCCAGTTTGAACTGGATTTGGGTTTGGATCAGGATCAAAACTGGAACACAGATCCAAATCGATTACACTGTGGCTCGGGAAGGCAGTTTCCAGCCTTTAGGCATAGTGGCTTTGCTAGAGAAGACCACATGCCTGCCAAACTACCAAAACAAGACCTGGGACCTCAGGCCAGCATTGTGCATACTAACATTTACCTGTACTTGGTTCTGACTAGGGGCCATTAGGACTTTTAAAAAAGCCTAATCCTCAGAAGGCCTGAACCCTTCTACTCAAGTTTGCTAACCACCTCACACCTGCTGAAATCCTGATCCATGTTATCTTGTTCAGATACTGAACCATACAGTTACTTTTCAGTTGCAGAGCCTTGTTATTTACAGAGACTGTTACTGCAGCTGCACACTGCAGATCCAGCGTCTGTGATACAGAAATGCATATAAACCCCCCCAATTTCTTCTTTTGGGCTAGGCTTGCTTTGAGGTTGCCGGTCAAGTACTGTATGCTCTGCAAAACACAGACGCGATGAAATTACAGTCTCCAGTGAGGAGTGAGGTGGGGTTTTGTTTTAGGATAGGTTTTATTGGAAGAGCCTAGCTTTCTTCCATTTGGGGTATTTGCTTCTTTATTTCAGTCAGAAATGGATTTTAATCTATCTGTATTTGACTATAGTGTAAAGATTCAGAACTTGTTTTTTATGAACTGTAATTAATGTATTTACAAAGATTTCCGTATTAGAAGTATTCTATCTAAGTTGGATGTAGCTGATTTGTTTTTTAAAGATCATCATTTGCATGAAACACATGGCAATAGCGTAAAGTGGGATCATTGACAACATTGCCAAATCCCTAGAACTCCCAACTTGCACCAGAAAGATCATTCACAGGTATTGCCAAAGTTAGTCAGTAAAGCTGAATTAGATTTATAATAAGGGTTGACAAGATACTACATCACCATTTTTCTGCCACCTTAAAATCTATTTCTTCATAGTCTGCAACATTTTCCATTCTGTAAGCACTCAAGAATTTTCCGAATATATGGAGATTCGAAGCAAGCTAAAGAGACTTGCTTTTTCTTAACTACCTTTCTCAGATTCAACTCCCAAACCATGGAGCTTGGGCTTACTTTCTCCTGCAGAAAACCAGTACTCTATGTCTGACCTGTATGGGCTCAAGCCTCCTTAATAAATGAACGCTTCCAGTAAGCAAAGCCTGCACCCCAGCACCCAAGCAGGGTGCGAGTGCTGTACTGAGACCAAGCATCCACCTTCAGCAGTGACTTGCAGTAGAAACCCAAGAAAAATATAGAAGACAGCACAACTATAGCAGTTTATGATTTACAGCTTTCCATGGCCCCAGCATCCATAGGACACGATAGTATCTCCTGCGATGGAGCACAAAAGGGCTCGTCTGGATGTACAATCTATTGTTCCGTTATGCAAACCTGACACCTACTGTTAAAAAGCCTCTACTGCAAGAGGAAAGTGAACCCCAGGAAACTGATGACATCTTCAGCACCAGTACTTCATCAGATGCATTTCCCTCTGCAGCCTCACACTTTTCACTGACCTGCAAGAGCTTGATTCGGGCCCAGCGGTTCCCTTATTCCTGGTTCGTGGTCCCTTGCTCAGCAAGATTTACCACATACACAGTACAGCAGAGCAGCAAGCCCACCTGCTGGCATCATATAGTAAGATACGGGAGGGATTTTGGCACAGTGCAATCTCCACCAACCAGGGAACTGAAGCTGACTGAATTTGCCTTTGCTGTGCAGGAGCCATGTGCCAGATCCTTGTCTTGCTCCTAGCCCAAAAGCAAAGCAGTTTACCACTGGTTTTTGGGGTGGTTTTTTTTAGTATGAGTGAGCACTCCACTCCTCCCTCTCCCCTTACTCCATGGGAAAACAAAAATGTCTTTTTTTCTGTTTCTTTTCAATCTCTGAATTTACCACCCCCTTTCATCCCTCTTTTCCCTCCCTCCCTCCGTCTCTGAGTGACAGTGCTACCAAGAGAGAGCAAACCTTTCACTCTTTGCGCCCCCAAACCAATCTCCACTGTGAATAGTTCTGGGGGGTTCTTGAAAATAAGGCACACACTGGACCATCGCAACAAACCCATTTCTTCAGTAGTTCCCATCCGGCCTTCTGAATTGCCTACTTTGCTCTGCAAATTCAACACTGGCCATTAGAGGGCAATGGGGCATGGAAAAGAAGTTTCTCCTGCTTGCTATCAGATGACTGCTATTACCTCAAACGAATCAATTCTGAATTTACTGCATCCTCTGACCTTGGGCTATAGATTTGGGAGACATTACAAGGATGCCATCAGCCAGGAAGAGTGGGGAGATTGGAGCACATTCAGATTTTCAGACAGAGAGGCACCAGACAACTAATAAATAGGCTAAACCCAACCCATCAAACATGACACCATAGAGAGCACATGCCTTAAGCCCTACACAGCAAGAGGCAGTCCTAATTGATTCAGGTCTTACTGACCAGAAAACAAAACACTGTCCTACCAGCCCTTATCAAAACGAATAATAAATGTCACTTGTCACTTGAAATTAAGAATTTTCTTCCCCTTTTGCTTCCTTATGCCAGTAGATCTTTCATAATCTCATAGTACTTCATAAATCATTACCATCTTCAGAAATAAGTGAATAAAAGGCTGCAGGTTGAATCCACTGATGTGCAAATCAGTGAAAACTCATGGAAATATTGCAGATTTCCAAGCTGACAGACCCTAAGGATTCAGACTTGACTGTCTGTCTACCACCCAGCTGGGCCTAATGGTTCTCCAGTGCTACGAAACAAATGGCTCTTACTATGATGGCCTTTGCCACTGCCTGATACTATCGGTAAATGTGAACCTCAGCCATCAGCTACTTAGTGTTATTTACCAGCGGCTGAGAAGTGCCAGTCTTAAATCATCAGTTTATTGGTAACTTCCAGAGTACGGCATTGCTTCTAATCTTCCTCTGGTGCTGAGGAAATGGGAGGCCCTGGGAAAGGAGCAGGGGTGGCTGTTGGGTTGCCAGCAGTTGCCCTGGCCCCCAGATCACTTTAAAGCAATCTTCAGAGAAGTGGCACAGATAGTAACAGGCTGTTACTGACATTAGATCCATAAATAATTCCACATAATGCATGGCCCCGGCCTTTAGAAGGTCTAGGGGAAAAGAAGCGGAGGCTGGAATATTGGTAATGTGTCTGCAAGACACTATTAAAAAAGTGAAAGCAGTTTCCATGGGATTGGTCTAAGCCACTGCACCCAGGACCGCAGGGAAACCTTGGTCACATGCCTCACAAAACAGATCTGAGTGCACAGCACCAAGCAACAGGATTAATGAAAAGAATAATGCAGCTTCAGCAGGACTTCAGAAATGGAGGCATCCCCCTTCAGAAGTCAAAACCATCATGAAAGACTGGAGAACTTTTCTAGCAAGTCTCAGTACAAGTGAGGACAGAGCTCAGGTGTGCGTACTCTGTGGTGCAGATACAGAAGAGATCTCTCTCTTGCATCCATTCATGCATGGAGAGAGAAATGAGCTGCACTCTGCCATATACTGAATCTATTTTTTGATGTCCTTAAGTGCTCTGGAGTAATGTATTTTCCATGTTACTTTTTGCAGCTATCACTGAGAGACATGTCCCTGAATCCCATCAGTGGGTACGTCCCTTTGAAGTGCTGCAGTGAATTGCTAAACATGTTTTATAAACTAGCTCATCCAAAAATCCCTGCTACCCAGCCCCATTCTGTGATAAGGCTTCCTAACAGTAGAAACCCATGGGATGACTTAAACAGAGGAGAAAACAAAAACCTCACAGCATAGTCTCCTAGTCAAGGTACTGAAACAGATGAACATGACTCACCCCCTTCAAAGACACCAACTGAGCACCTACACGCTTTGCTGCAGGCATCTCTGTTATGAGCCCACCCCTCTCCATTCTCTGCTTATAATGCCTTCACTCCCAACACACACACCTGAGAACAGCAAGAAAATTCCCACTGTCTAGGTGACGTTGCTCATGTAGCTTCGAGACAGTTTTCAAGGCAACAGTTCCTCTGCGATTCTCAGATGGTGCTACAGGACAGACTCCCATGCCAGTGGTCAGATTTCTTAGCACTTGGCAGCTGCAGTCAAGGGTTGGCTTTTCAGAAGAGTTTTGTGTCTTCCACATACCCAGCACATTAAGCTCACTCACCTGGAAACTCAATTCCAGCCTTAAGTTCCTTGTGCTTCAGCTGTACATGTTCAAAATAAGGACAATGGCTCCTCTTGCCTCTCCCCGTCTGCCTCATCTCTCAAAACTCAGAGGCCCTCACTTGCCTCCACTGGCTGCAGAGGGGATGCCCAACCCCATTCCCCATCCATTTTTGGGATGAACCCATTGGGACCAATTATCTAACCTCCAATGCTGTGTGTACCTTTCTGGATCCCCACTCTTTTTTTTTTGTGCATTTATAGTAGCCCACACAAAGGGGCCCGTGTTGGTCTTTTCCAGGCTATAATAGCAAGAATGACTTGCAGTAACAACACTAAAGCATATATTAAAAACCTCTGATGCCAAGACCTCTCTTAACACACAATCTACTGTAGCACCGATCTGCTAGGATTGATCTTCGACAATCCCTATGCTGAAGCCCTACAAAGAAAAACAAATAACCCTGCACAGGTCCAAGTACACTGCAGCAGCCCAGCACCTAAAAAAGGGGAGAGGGAGAAACTGCAGTGAGACCCTGCGCCTGACTCATCCAGCAATCACCAGACCTCTGGATAGCTGTAATTTGCCATGAATATTTCATGCTAGAATCAGCTGTGTGCTGCAGGCACGTAGCCAAATGGAAAATAAACCTGAAATATTAATGATCCACTGCAGAGTGCAGGCAGGAAAAGATCTACAAATGAGGACAGGGAACCTTAGATAGCCTAGTGGAATTGCTCCCTTTCCAGCCAAAAGACAGGTGAGTTGAAATGAACTCACACTGTCCCAGAGGCACTGGGAAGGAAGACCACTGGATTCCAGGTTTTGGGGTGTTTAGCAGTTGGTCTGTATGCCACACCAGGAACCTGGGTTACCTAAACCTTCCAGGTTGTCACTGGAGCTTCTCGGCCACGGCTTGGCCTGGATTAGGAACCCCTGTGCCAAAAGTAGCCTCCTTCCTGACCATGGGTCTGAGCAGCACAAGTCACAGGGCAGACCAAGTCCACAGAAAAAGGAAGGGCAGGGGGATCTAGTTGTGCACTTATCAACATATGTCAGCAGCTGTCTAGACATTACAAACCAGCAGACAGACTTCCCTCTCTCACTGATAAGACCTGACCTGAAACTCTTTAAATTCAACCAGAGTGGAAATACAAGACCTCTGTCAGAAACAAGCAAGCACTCTAATTCATATCAACATTATGGTTTTTACTTCCCTTGAATGATTACGTTACTAATTTCACACCTATTCCTTATTCATGTCACCATTTCCTTGCCTTAAAAGCCATCCTGACCTGGGGTTAGAGTCATTTACTTTATCATTGCCATCATTAGGAATGCTGCAATCAGAAGAATAGTGCCTTCTCATTACTTATTTAAAATGTGCCATGCAGCATAGACATTTGTGAAATATATTCCAAATTATGACCTATGGAAAGGGGGGGGGG